>JAZDUH010000535.1:302500-645000 GCA_036419115.1 Scarus forsteni
GCAAAGCTGCTAAAAAGCCCAGGGAGGATAGGAAAGATGAGGTCCACAAGAAGAGAAACAATATTGTCATACCCTATGTGGCAGGAGTTTCAGAGAAACTCAGGAGGATCTTTAACACCCACCAGATCCCCGTACACTTCAAGCCCAGCAACACTCTGAGGCAGAAACTTGTTCATCCCAAGGACAAAATTCCAAGGGAAAAACAAAGCAATGTGGTGTACGCAGTGCAGTGCAATGAGGAATGCTCTGACCTGTACATTGGAGAGACTAAGCAACCATTACATAAACGCATGTCACAACACAGGAGGGCCACGACCACAGGCCAGGACTCAGCAGTCCACCTCCACCTCCAGGAGAAGGAGAAGGCACTCCTTGATGACCACAAGGTGCACATTCTAGCCAGAGAGGACAGATGGTTTGAGAGAGGGGTAAAAGAAGCCATTCATGTCAAACTAGAACGGCCATCTTTAAACAGAGGAGGGGCCTCAGACATCACTTATCTCCCACATACAATACTGTCTTTGGAGCCCTCCCAGGGAGGCGCAGCCGTTTTCACACCGGCCAGGCAGGTGACCCTGACGACTCTCATAGGAGAGCCGGGGTGAACAACTGACCAGCAGGGCTATTGTCCCACTCTAACACCCAACGAGCCGCTGGCTCAGTCACATAATGGCTTTTTTTGTGCTTCGCTACCTCCCTCCTGGTATAAATATCCGTACTTCCCACCAGGATCTTTGGAACTGAAGAAGCTTCTTGGATGAGAGGCGAAACGTTTTCCACACACACGAGCTTGGTCCAGTTGACACGATTTACGCTTTGATTGACATGAGTCATGGCCTGGATGACTGAGAATATCCACAGATTTATAGAAAACACATAGTCGGCTTGTTAATCCACTCCGCGTTTTCCGGACAACCTTCAACTACCGCATGAAGTGAGTGACAGTGCATCTCAGGCAGAGAGTGAGAGCAGCAGGCTGCTCGAAACAGGAGGTAACGTTTGTTAGCCCTCAATATTAACACGAGGCCACGTTATATTAATGTTCAGCTTAGAAATGAAAACTAGAGTTAAGCTAATGAATTGTTGCAATATTTGCTCCTTCCCCAGACATAATGGATGTTAGAAAATTCTTAACAAATAAGCAGAAAGTAAGTCCAAATGTCCCCACAATACAGTTGTTTTGCTAATGGACACGTTAGCTGACTTATTTCAGTTGTTGATAGACGATGCTTAATTAATCCATCCTGATCCCGTTTGACAGCAGATTGATACTGAGAGTGAGTCAGAGGCAGGAGCAGGGTCAGCAGCTTGGGACGTGAGGGAGAGGGACAGTGCAGAGACTTCAGTCATGGAGGTGAGTGATTTACGGTGATGGGCTGGTAGTTACAGGATGGATTTGGGCAAGATGACGTTACATTACTCCACACAGCTCTACAAACATCTAATATGATTACTGAACAGTTGAAGTTTCTTGTATTTAGTTTCTATTGGCTCCAGATCAAAAGTAACTGTATGTATGTATGAATAATCATTGTAGCTAGGGGTGGGCAATTTGGCAAAAATATCATATCACGTTTTTTTCATTTAAAATCATGATCATGATTTTATCACGATTCTTTGATTTTTCTAGACTAATTTGCATGTTTGACCATTTTTTTCCTATGTTTGACATATAAAACATGTAAAACTCTAACAGAAAAAAAGACAATTAAAGCCAAAGAAACTTTCTGAACAGGTTTTAATTTAAATAGTGCAGTTTTTATACAAAATGTGCAATAAATGTAAACATAAAAGGTAATGAACAACAATAAAATGCACTTTTTGTAACATAAAAACTAAACACATCAAATAGCTTATTGAAAAAGTGTCAAATATAAATGCAAACTTAAGTAACTGGTCATCTCTTAAAGTACAACAATTTAGAACAAATGTTATCTAACTGCAATGTCAATAATTTGAGTGAATAATACAGCTGCTTTAGAACATATTTTTGTTCAGACATCTTCAAGCTTTTATCTCCTTTTCTCTTTCCTCCATGGCTTCACGCTACATAACCAAACAGGAGATCCCACCATGCACTGCGCGTAATGTGCTGTGATTGCACGTCATTGTCTCTGCACCCACACAGACGATCTGACGCTATTTCTGCTTTATGAGATCATCCCCACGTTATAATCCTTAACAATTTTGTACTGTCATATCGCACACCACGAATTGTAGCACTGTCATGAGGCTACTGATGTCAAATAATACCTATAGACTGCAATAATTTAATCAAAGTTGTTTGAGGAGGAAAAAAGTTGGAGACCCCTGATCTAAAGCTACTTAAACTGTGCCTTATTTATTGTTACCTTTTTATTTGTTTAAAAATGATAGGCTTGTTTATTGTTAACTCTAATATCCAGGAGACATTAGACAGAGGAGAGGGAGCCATAGCCACGGTTCATTCTCTGAAGTTCTCTGCTTGACAGAGTGATTTTGTGTTATAAAGGCTACATAATGTCATGTCATACCTGTTCATTGAGTGAGATTATGAATATTCTTATATAAATACAGTTCACTGTCACTATTGCTTGGAATGGTATCATGTTGTGTTACATCTAGGCTAAATAAAAAAGAATACACAAAATAGAAAGTAAAATGCAACCGAAAAGTCATTGTTGGTGATAAATTTTGTCATATTCATCACATTATCTTAGGCATGACAGTGAGTTTTAAAAGGCTGAAAGTTGAATGAGGACTTAATGTTGAGTCTGAAAAATGTGTCTTATAAGTAAAATTAGATGTTAAACAACCTGTTAAAATACATTAGAATGCAGAAAATGTCATCTAATTAACCCCTGGAACCCATACCAGTGTGTCCCCCCCACATTAAAAAAGCTTGTGACGCCCCTGACGTACACAATGCAAAATCCTCAAAGATGTTTAAGTTACTAAGAATTGGTCCAACAAAGGATTTCAGGAAAAACTTTTACTTCATTAATATCAAGATCATGTGCTAGAACCAAGTCAAGAGTATGATTGAAATGATGGGTAGCTTCACCAACAGACTGAATGAAACCATAAGAGTCTATAAAGGACATGAAAGCTGAGCTAAGAGTATCACTGTCTTCGTCAACATGGATATTAAAATCACATACAATGAGTATTTTATCACAGCTAACGACCAAATTTGATATTTGAAAAGATTAGTACATTTCTTTGTGGATTTTGCTTTACCTTATGAGAAATGAATCATTTCATTTTGTGAATTTTCCAAACAAAGTATTCCAAAGATACAGTCAGTAGTAGCTTGATAATTTTCATGGTATTGTAACATATGCACAGGACACCAATTTTTGGCAAAATGACTTCATGCTTTGTAAAGTATATTCACTGTCTCACGACTTAGTTTTTCGTTGTATTAAACTTTTACTATACCTGTTATTTCTTAATATAGTATTTTATCATTTTTATACCCTCATCATTAACTCTTAATTTTTTTATATTTAGACACTCTGTTACCAGCCATGACCAGAATACAAGCAGATGATTTATTTATTAATTGGTGGATCAAAACTGTGATTACAGACAATTCAACATTGGTGAATATACATTTATTTCAACATCTCTTTTTCTTTTAATAATATCTTTATTTAGTTTTACAAGGCTAGCCACATACAAGGCAAGTATCAGTATCAAACAACCAGAAAAAAGGCAACAAAGCTGGCAGAGAAAATAACACATCCCTTTATATCATGAATTATGTGATGTCAAAAACAAGCACCCAAACATTGACTCCTAACCCCACCTCCACCCCATCATACAGACAAACAGGGAAGTCAGGAAGCTATAGAACAAGTTGAAACAAAACAAACAAACAAACTCATTTAAAAATTGAGAACAGAGGAGGCCAGGTAATGCTTAAGAATAAAAAAAAACTATAAATGCTGTTATGTATTTAGAAGCAGCAGCAGATTATTACAATATTGTGCAGTACAACACCAGACCAATCGGGTGAGAATAATAAACTATCCAGCTCACAGGAATATTAATCATAGATTTCTTTTTATGTATTTTTGGGCATTTTGTGCCTTTGTTGATAGGAGAGAGACAGGATAGGCTTGTGAAAGGGGGTGAGACAGTAGGGGAAGACACTCTCCAAACTGGTCACAGGCTGGACTCAAACCAGGACCTGCAGAAGTACGTATATGGGACCTGCCTGGTTGCTAACCACTCCGCCAAAACAGCACCCCAATAATCATAGATTTCTAAACCTTAACTACAAGACCCTTAAGTGTAATACCTGACAGTCGCGTTCCAATATTATCTTTTATATTTTTTTAAAGGTTTATCTGGCAGTCCAAACAGTCCAAAAACACAAAGGATACTTGTTCAATTTAAAATTGAAAATCATGTGCAGTCTATCTGCGATTTTTTTTCCAAAAATCTTCTTATGGATTTACAAGTCCATACACAATGAATAAAACTTCCAACTTTAACATTGCATTTTCTGCAGAGCTCAGAATCACTATGGTCCATTTTATTTGAAGTTTTCTGTGAGCGACGCAGTAGCCTGGATTAATTTTCTTGCATCCTATTGCAAGCTGAAATACTATTTGTTAGTTTCCATATTTGCAACCAAGTTATCTCCGCTGGGGCGTCGGTGGCGCAGTTGGATAGTGCGCTTGGTCAGTGATCGGGAGGTTGCAGGTTCAAGCCCAGCTCCGGGCGACACATGGCGATGTGTCCTTGGGCAAGACACTTAACCCCAAGTTGCTCCCACTGCTGTATCAGTGGTGTGTAAATGAGCATGAAAGGGTGTGAATGTGTTAGAGATACTGATGGATAACTAACACAGAACCATCAGTGAGTGAATGTGAGAGTGAATGGGTGTGAATGGGTAAGTGTGACCTGTGGTGTAAAGCAGCTTTGAGTGGTCCAATGACTAGAATAGCGCTCAAGTCCATTTACCATATTTATACTTAGGTCTTTCAACATTTCCTTGCAAAATAATATGTGAAATTATTCTCTTTAGCTTTCTTTAGGATTCAAATTTTGAATTTTAGGCACATTCAACAAAAATCATTTTACAGATAACAGCATAAGCTCTCTTTATGTTCTTTACTGAGACAACATCTTGAAATCTTAATCATTTATCACTTGTAACATCTGCTGTGTGTCTTACTCTTCATTTCTTATTTTTTCATTCATACTTCATCTTAATTTTTGCTGACTCCAAAAAAGGTTCATTCTTGACTGAAACTTAAATGAGATTGGGTTGAAACGTTAGAAAGGCCAGAATTTAAAGTAGATGCATTTTGATTTCGAGGGCCTCTAATCAGGAGTCTGCAAAAACATATTCTTCATCTAGAAGTTACTTGAACTAGTGATGGACATTTCATGCTGTTCTTTTAATTTTGCATGATTGTGTTTTTAGAAAGGCAAATTCTTCTTAAGTTGGGACGCTCATCCTTACAGGCATGTGATCAACTGATTTCACAGTGATCTGTTTTGGGTGCAAAAAGAGGGATAAAGGAAATGATAACTAGAAAAGCACTCGGAGAGCGCAGACCTCCGCCAGCGCCACAGTCCTCTCCCATATTGTAATTTTCACCTTAAATATTAGTCCTACTTTTATTTCATCTAAATATTTAGATTCCTTGACCATGAAAACATACCATTAACAACTGGATTCATAATGATGTCTATTTTAGTTTAGTAGTTATTCACCAAAATCCCATTTTTTTGTCATGGCGGCCAGACGCTGATCCGGATCAACACCAAAGATGAATCAAGATGGACAGACAGACAGACAGACAGACAGACAAACAAACAAACTCTCCCAAAACATAACCTCCTTGGCGGAGGTAACAAAACAGTCTGTATGCTCATCCAGAGAGTTTAAGACTGAGACCTGGGTTTAAGATGTAAGACCAAATGTTTGGTGTCTGCTCCTTTTGGTGGCCTGGTCGTGGAGAAAGCCTGTGATCGCTCTCTACTGTGCACCATCATCGGGGATAGGCATCGAGATCGTGGTTCTTGGGCATCCTTATCATTTAAATGATGTCAGCTGGGATCCCAAAAGGGGCTCAGGCCAATATTAGAGCAGAGTTTGTCTTCAAGTGAATTTCAAACCAAGGTGTGAAAACTGTGGGGCTGGTTTTAATAATAAATGACTTTATTAGTGTGCAGACAGTCTTTGGTGGTGGACCATATCATGGTGCAACAATATTTGGTTGAAGATCATTTAAAGTTGGAGTCCATTTTAAGGTGCAGACAGTGTTTGTAGACCATGTTAGTTTTCAGACAGTCTTGGCTCCAGATAACAGAGGGTGCAGACCGTTTTAGGCTCAAGGCCTTGTCAGTGTTCAGAGTCTTTTGTTGTAGACCACTTAAGGGGGCAGACTGTCTTTGTCTGTGGATGTTTTGGACTGAGGACTTTCTCTGGATGTGGACACTTTTTGGATAGAGTTAACTTTCTTTTGATTAGGACCTCCCACAGATTTCAAACTTTTTATGTCAATCGTCTCAGATGTTGGACTTTGTTCTTGTTTGATTGGGACTTTCTTTGAATGTGGACCTTATCTGGAAATGGTCCCTCTGATCTTCCTGTGTTGTGGACTTTCTTTGGCTTTGGACCTCTTGCTGATAGTGTAGACTTTCTTTGGGCACGTGTTTTCTTCAGGTGTTAAACTTTTGCAGGTGGTGCTGATCTTTTCTAAAGGTGCACTGTTTTCAGATGTGGGATGTTAGTCGTTTTTGAATGAGACCTCAGGATGTGGACCTGGACCCTTACTGGATAGTGCAGACCCTCTTATAAAACCACAAAAGCCTGACCAAACATCTTCTTGTCATTCAGAATTTTGTGGTTCCTGCATGTTTCTTCATCCTGGTTTGACCCGAACCTTCACCCTTCAGGGATCAGATCCATGATGGTGCACATTTATTTTTTTGAACTTTATCTTGGCTAATGTTCACTCAGACCATTTCCATGACGTCGTAATGACGTTCTTTTGTGATTGTGTTATGACCCTGTGGTGTGAACTGAGCATGCCCAGAGAAGGGAGTGGTCAGGATTTATTTTCTGATAAGACAAAAGATTTTTATTGACTCAAGGACAACAAACTTGACCTCAGTGCAGCTTCTCACTGGCATGTCTGCTGTAACCTTTGACCCCTCAATGAAGGCTCAAAGCTGGCCGTGTATTTCTGGGTTTCTATTTAAGCAAACAAAAGCATGTCGGGTGGCTGTCTCACACAACATTTGACAGACAGTGGTCTGTCTGACTAAGTGCAGTGTGACAGAAAACTAAACCAAAAGAAAAATTATATTACGACTTCATCTCTGAACCAAACGGTGTCCTTTGAATTTTAGGTGTGAGAGTGTCCACAGGTTCCTCTCACAGCCAACACGTTTGTGCAGAGCAAACTTTGGTTCACATTTGTGTAAAGTTAGATGATTTGGAAACTCTGGTGTGGACCAAGGAACCAAACTCTGGTCTTCCTGTAACAGGGAGTACCAGTTCACCTCCAAGTGACCCAGAGCTTTGTTTATCGTGGGTGTGAAAGCCGTTGAACCAAACAAGGGAAGTGAAATGAAATACTCAATTGTGGCTTTTATTTGGCCAAATATCTCAACAGTGATCAAGCTAACATAACATTCACTGACAACATGTGCTGCTAACATCAGCATAATGCTTGCAGACATGTTAATTTTTATGTAAACACAATGGGGCTTTAAACATTGCTTTATTTGTTTGTGTGATGAAGTTAAAGACCTACAGCCATTTTGCAGTCCTTATCAGTTTGTTAGCAACCATCTTAATAACAATTACATTTTAAATTCACACGCAGCGTAATATCAAATGTTTTATGATGAAAAAAATGTAAAAACCATGTTTGCATGGTGACCATCTCTAAGGTCTCAAAGCCTGTCAGACGAGTGGACGGAGAGGTTTAATCATTTCTCTAAAACATAAAATGCAGCTTGAACTGCCCCACTTTCACGGTGCTTATGTAATGGATCATGAGGTTAGCGGGAAATGATGTTGATTTTAGATAAAAGTCTAACTTTTTAGGTCAACCCTTTAGCAGGCCTATAATTGGGCGTTTGCTGCACATAGTTATGTAACATTCATAAGACTTTTTATGACAGGATAAACAATAACTTTAATGTTGTGCATTATGAATGAAGGAGTGAGAAATTATAAAAGAAAATCTATTAAAGAAAAAGCAAATGAAAGTGGAAATGTTAAGATGAATAAATAAAATAAAAATAAAAAACAATACATTTGCAATACAGGGCAATATTAATAAAAAAAATGAATCCATAAATAAAAAGGGTAATAGAATGAAAAATACAGACAAATCAAGAAAATTGATTTAAATAACAAGAAATATGCTTATAAATAAAATAAAAAGTAAACAATGTGGCCTGATAAAACAGTAGTTATAAAAAAAATGAATCCATTAAAAAAGGGTGATAAAAGTTGAAATATAAAGACAAATTAGACAAAACATAAGACATGCTTATGAAGAAAATGAAAAAATAAACAATGTAGCTTTATAAAGAATTATTAATCAAAAAAATAAATTCACATAAGAAAATGCTAAGAAAAGTAGAAATTTAAAGACATATAAATACAATGATAAAAAATCTGCTTTATAAAGCATCTTAATTTTAAGCTATGATGAGTAAATTGCTGTTGCTTTTTAGATGCACTTTATTGTTGCCTTTACCGTGCACATTAAACACCACATTGTCATTGCTTTAACTGCTTACTTTTTCTTTTCTTTTCTTTTTTTTAATTTTACTGCTTACAGTGTCAAAAGAATAGCAAAGGAAATATGCACAGAAAGATTTGCACAGTAGGAATGTTGTTGTGCACTGAGGACGTACTGAGGACGAAAAATAAACATGGAGAGACAACAGGCTCAAATCGTGGCAGCAGCAGCCTGCAGTGGCATGTCAGGTCGCAGCCTCAGATGCCACAACATCTGGCCGTTGTGTCACTTACAGACCCCCAGAGGCAGCTGCATCTGTTTCGTCAAACACAAGGCATGACAGCTGTCACAGTAAGACCTTAACCCTTCTATTATCCTTGGGGTCATTTTGACCCCATTCAGTGTTTATAAAAAATAATAGTAAGTAATAAAAAAAGTTTATTTTTTGTTTTTGCTTCTGTTACGGCCCTGGACGTATTTTGTAATATATGTTATTTGTGGAGCTGCTCTCCTTTTTGGTATGTTGTGTGTGTGTGTGAGTGAGTGCTTAAAGGGAGTGAGTGCTCTTGCTGCAGAGAGGATCTGTGGGGCAGCAGCCCTCAGGTGCCCCGACGTGATTGGTGGAGGAAGCCGAATCGGCTGAGGAAGAAACGACCCTCCCTTTGGCCTCGGAACAACGACTCCTGATTCAAAAAGGCTCAGAAAGGAGATGGAGGTCGGCGTCTGTCCTGACAGCAGCAGATGCTGCCACTGTTGGCCTCCAAATCTTTACTGTGAACTTACTATAACCTTTGTTATCGGTAGTTTTTAGTTGTCTCCTGTATTACATATTGCGTTCATAGTTTTGGGTAAATCCTTGTTTTGAGTGCCAGCCTTTGCTGCCTTTTGTTTTTATACCCTTTTTCTTTTTGTTAACATCTTGGTTTTTAGCTTATTTATTGTATCTACCTTTTGCCTTTGGCTTGTTTTTCTTTCTGTGAATAAATTGTGGAAACTTTTGATAACTGTTTTGTCTGTATTTAAATTTTGGAGAGGAAGAGTGATTTTCCTTTCTTACCCCTTTTTCCCTGCAAATTTGTTATGCACCTTCACCCAAGGCGGGTGTGTAACAGCTTTGTATTTAATGACTGCATGAATGCATAAAATTATCATGATGATATTTTTTAATGTGCTGAACACATATTAAGATAAGATAATACTTTATTGTCTGATTACTCAGAAATGTGTTTCCATCATCAGCTCATCCTTCCTCATAGTGTCATCAATAAATACATCATAAAAAGGTTAAAAAAATCCAACTATTTAAGAACAGTCCGAACACCAATTGAGCCTGTATGCATAAGAATGTCCCAACTCAGTGTCAGGGGTTTGTATGTGTGGAGCTCTCCCACCTCCTCAACACTGTTTGTTTAATAAGGAAATGTTTAATATAGGAAATAGAGATATTTAAAGCAGGATGACTGTTGGATGGGTTTATTGTGAATAAACCCATCCAACTACTGGACGACTGTAACCCACTCCTCATCGTGATCCCGGGCGAGAGCCTCCAAAGGCTTCAGTATGTTCAGAACAGCGCTGCCCGGGTCCTGATGAGGGTGCATAAACATGACCACTTCTCCCCCATCCTTCGCACTCTGCACTGGGAACCCGTTCACCTCCGCATTGAGTTCAAAATCCTCCTTCACACCCATCACTGTCTGCACGGTGCAGCCCCCACCTACCTCACTGAAAGCCTCCACCCACACACTTCAGCCAGAACCCGGTCAGGCCAACTGCACCGTCTGCGCCCGCCCAGGACTCGGCTCAGGACCATGGGCGACAGGGCCTTTGAGGCTGCTGCTCTCCGTCTGTGGAACACCCTCCCCGACCACCTCAGGGCTCCACAGACGGTGGACTCTTTTAAAAAAGGACTGAAAACCTTTGTATTCTGTATCGCCTTTCCTGATTGATTTTGCTGTTTATTATTATTGCTGACTGCTTTTACTGTTTTTATTGTCTCTATCATTGTTTTTATTTTCTTAACTGTGCACTTTGAGATTTGCCCACAAATGTAAAGTGCATTATAAATAAAATCCATTATTATTATTATAATGATTGGAGCAAATGTATGGTTGATATTCCCAAAGATGACCTCACAGGGTTTAATATGAGGGCATTTTGGTTCCACCCGTGGACCCCTCTGTCCACACAGTGAGAGTACCGGTCTGGTTGCTTCCCTCTGTCATCAGTGATACTTGTGCAGTGTCTTTAGAGAATTTCATGAGATTGTGATTCAGCACACTAGAAACACAGTCACTGGTGTAGATGGTGAATAACAAGGGTGAGCTTACACATCCTTGTGGAGCACCGATATTTGAAGAAACCAGGGGGTAGAGTGTGTTGTTAACTCTTACCAGCTGCTGTCTCAGTGAGGACGGAGTGATACCAGTAGATAAAATGTGGATTTAACCAACTGATTTATTTTGAATAGCAACAAGTCTGGGCTTATGGTATTAAATACAGAGGAGAAATCAAACAATACTCTTGCATGTGGTCTGTTTTTCGAAGGGTCCAGATGTTTTGAAATCAGGTGAATGAGGGTGGCTACAGCAGCTACAGTGCTGCACTCACACTTGTAAGCAAACTGGTAAGAGTGAAGTCTGTTCTGTAAGGAGGAAGAGAGCAGATTTTCTCCAACGACTTCATAACACAGAGCTACAGGATTAAAGCTACAGGATTAAAATCGTTACACTCTTTGGAGCAAGTTCTCTTGGGAACAAGGATTATAGGAGAAGTTTTCCAGGCTGTTGGGGCAGTGTGAGTGTCTATGAGGTCTTGAAAATTGGTTGCCACACTGGGGCAAGTTCCTCATTAAAGTGCTTCAAGATAGAAGCACAGATGTTATCAGGGCCAGCTGACTTGTGTACATTTAAATGCCGAAAGACATTAGCCACCTCATCTGGATGTAGCTGCACTGAGCTCAACACGTCACCGCAGCGCTCTTTAGAGTTAGAGTCCTCAAACCTTGTTAAAAAAGGTGTTAAGCGCCATAGCAGAGGCCAGCTCATCATTTGTTAGAAAAGGTTTCTGCTGTCTGCTTGGCATCCCTGCCATGTTCTTCCTGATCTCCCACATCTTCCTGGGATTATCAGCGTTAGGAGCCCCCTCTTGGTGTCTCTTATGCTCCTCTTTTGCCTTTCTGATCATGCCTCTCAGCTCCTTGTTTCTTCTGTGCAGCTCCAGAGAGTCCATGTTTTTAAAGGCTAGTTTCTTCAAACTCATAATCTGTTTAATGTCTTTTGTTGTGTAGGTTTTTTTGTAAGGAAACACTTTAACTGATTTTACAGAGATGGTGGACTCTACACAGAAATGTATGTAGTCTGTTGTGACTGTGCATGCAGAGTTCAGCGTGCCCTCCCTCAGCACTTCCCAGTTAGTAAAGTCAAAGCAGGCTTCCACAGCATCTTTGCTCTCCTTTGTCCAAAGTCTAACTTCCTTAATTTGAGGTGTTACACTCTTGGATTGCAGGAAGTGTGAGTGGAAGGAAAAATCTTAAACACATTGTGAATTCTCCAAAAGAGGAAAATATTTATTTGGCCACATCAAAGATAAGACAAAAAAATGACAAATCAATCAAACTCTGTCAAAAAATGGCCCATGCAGAGGGAAAAAAAATAGAATTTAGTCCGACAGTAGTAAAAAAAAAAATGGCTCTCCTCATATCCTCACCTCCAATGTGCCACACACATAATATACTCAGCTACCTGCAGCTCTAATCACAGCCTCAATGATTTAGATGTGACTACCTCACACCAGCAGACAATGCAGGTGAGAGGAAATGCAGTGATCAATGAAGGGTGAATACTGGAAAGAGAATACACCAAAGAAAAAAGTTCACACAAACTCCCTGTGCAGCAGTCAGACCACAATTACACTTTAAAAGAGAAACAGCCATCCAACAAATTCTCCAGCTTTTTTCTTGGTATATGCTATTGGGGCCAGAAAACAGCGAAATAATTACAAAACAATAAAAATGAAATTTTTTGGTCAACTTACAATATTATATATTGTGGTGGTCTTATGTTTTCATTTTATACAATTATGCAATTTTCTGCTTTTTATTCCACTTATTGTTATTTTATTTTATCTTTTTCTCATGTAAAGCACTTTGTATTACAAAGTCCTGTATGAAAATTGCTATACAAATAAAGTTTGACTGATTGATTGCTATTGAGGCTGCAACACGATGAGCTTCACCACTATGTGGCAGGAAAAAAAACAAATAACAGAATGCCCAAGAGCTCAAAGTCACTGTTGCATGTCACCAGTTTGATTGAATATTGGTGACACCATCAATAATTTATGTAGACACAGACCCCCCCAATTTGTCCCGGAGGACTCATTTCTGTCCTCCTGGATGAGTGAGAAGCCATCTATGTCATACAGAGAGTCTGGAGCAGCGGTATGGAACCAAGTTTCAGTGAAGCACAGAAGAACAGCCTACCTTAATTCAAAAGAGTGTCTTAAACACCTCTGCTCACCTGGAAAATTAGCCAGCATGCCGGATGGTTCAGCTGTTAATCCCACATTAGTCTGTAGAGCCAGTCGCGCTTGAAGGGTGTATCTCAACGTAGGATGGATGGATCTCCTTGCATCGCAGAAGTTCGATGTTGTCCAAACTCCACTCGAATGGCATCAGCACCAGCAAAATAAGTTTGATAACAGTAAAGATTTTCACCCGCAATGGGACATGCTCAGTTGTTTACTTTGTTTCATCAGTGACTAAAAGGACCCAAGCACTAAAAATCATTAGTAGTTCCCACAAACAGACATATGCCACAAATGATTTCTCAGAGCAGGCGTGCATGTTGTTTGCCAGGCAGAGCCAAACTATCTGGATATTACACACATTGGTATTTTTCTGAGGTCAAATTGACCCCAATCCGCTTTAGCTGTGCAAAACTTGTCTGTCATGTGTGACCTACTATTGCCACACCTGCAGGTGCAGAGTTAATATTTTTGAGTGGATATATAACAGGGGGGGGACAACTGTTCCTGTGTGAACTTTGATACTTCTCATGTGGGCATGTGGGGAAACAACCTGACCAAAATGAGGAGGCCAATGTAGGCATGTGAGTCAATCACATCCAAGTCTTTCCAACAACCAAGTTATCGCTAGATGAGCTCTTAGAGCTCTTCAAAACACTATGGACTGAAAATATTGTACTTGGTAAGACATATTTTCAGGGAAAGTGTGTGTATGTGGACAGTTGGAAAGACTTGGATGTAGTTGACCTTGAAGCCTGCATCGGCTGGTTCATTTTTGCAGGAGTTGACAAATCGACAGCAAGCCTTTGACAAGCTGAGACTGGGAGGGCAGTATTTCGAGCCACCATGTTTCTGAAAACATTTAAGGTTTTGGAATAACAAAAGAAGTGGTATGGGTGAGACTTTACCATGACAAACCAAAGGAAAACGAAGGAGATTAAAAATAAGTCAATAAATATGTTAATGAGAGGGCAAGAGGGGTCACTAATCAATGTATATGGTTCATTCTGTGAGAGTCAGCTTAATGATGAATGGGAGCAACAACCCAAGTGCTTTTCTCTTCAGTCAATGTACATTTATGAGAAGGAGTGGCTGTGTTGTTGAGAGGTTGGCTCCCAAGCAGCTCTTTATCTAGGATCTACTGAGACCATATGTGTTACCTTAAAGTTGTAAAATTGAAAGTTTGTGTTTGGTGTTTTTATGAAAACCATAATAATTGCCTAATTTTGTGCATTCATTCTGTTATAAATGAAGTTAATATGTTAACTTAGGTTCGGGAGCAGGGTGACACCTCAACCACGACTCTAATCACCAGACAAGTCTACATATACCTGGGTAATCCTTCCGGCCTCGTCAGTCTCAGATCTCTTAACAGAGCCTCTGACAGACAGCACATAGCAAGCACAGCTTGCAAACATTCATTCCGAGTCATTCAGAGTACTAGTACTAGTCATTACTCACTATGGAAGCCGAACTGCAGATCAACCCACCGGACTCCGACAGCAATCTTTTCGATGATCTGCCTCAGACCGGTTTTCCTTCCCCGAAGCAGGAACCGGACCGTAGACAATCATCCCACAGGAACCGCATGTGCTCGGTGGTAAAAGTACCTCAATCTTGACGCTCGAGCCTCAGTAACGAGATCTCTCCTACACCCAGCAGAAATCGGGTCCCATCTCCAGCGAGGATCCGTGACATCGGTCACCGCGGTCGGGTTCGAGGAAGCCGGCGTCACCCCTCTCAGCAGCAGCCTCCCACACGTCGGCGAAGAGCCTCTCATCACCCTCACACTCCGTCTCCAACTCGAGCCCGGCAGTCTCCATGCACACAATCACCACTTCACGCAAGACACTGGACAGTAGCCCGCCTGCAAAGGAGCCTAAGGGAAAGAGGTATCCCCTTTCATCGTACCGATAACAAAGCCACATTGTTTCACCTGTACACAGCTACCATCGCCGATCCTGCGCTTCCGGCTTCAACTCCCGAGCCAACCAGAGCCAGCATTGTCAGGCGTGACGTCACTCAGGCTGCACAATCATCCCATGCACATACATCCTTTCATCCCATCATCCCTTCCTCTGCCCTTCCTTCAGCCATTCAAAGCAACGTGGCTTCTGATCCTCCATCTTCTCTTTTCAGCAGCACAGCAGGTCATGAGCTCAACGCAGCAAACCAGAGGGCTCCACCACAAGCTGCACAGCCTTCTTCTTTTTTTTTTTCCAACTAGTCTATCCCTTGCCCCCTCCCCCCCACCCCATCCCATCCCTTCCCCAACACCCAAATTTTTTTTCTGATGTGTTACTAACTACTCTCTTGCCACAGCAGCTCCACCCAGCCAACCAGCTTCTACGCTCTATCGCCCTTCTCCTGTCTCTCCCACACTTTGACAGCAAATGCTCACTGGTAATTACATAGATCTAGCCCAACTCCTTCAGCCATCCATCGTTGATACCAGTCAGCCCAGAGAACTTCTTACTTATTCTGGCTCCATGCAGCTCCGTTACCCCGTACCTTCTCGATCCAAAGATTTGACTCCCAATGAATTTGCCCTCGCTTTCTCATGGTACAGAGATGTCATCTGCTCAGCCTTCCCCACGCGGAGACCTAAGCTAGACAACTACCTGTCCATAGTGTTGGACATGGCATTACAGTTTGGAGGGACAGGGTTTTACGCTTATCATGTCCAATTTGCTAATCAAGCAGCAGGCCGCATACAACAGTTCAATCAGGGAACATACTGGGGCACTCTTGACTCAGAGTTATACTGCCGCATCTTTGCTGCTCGCACTTCCCTCTCCTGTGAGTTGTGCGGAGCCCGTTCTCTGCGTGCACAGTCAGTGTCCCACCACATAGATCACGCCCTTCTTCCTCATGCGACACCTCTGTTTATAACCGCTTATCAGTAGCTGCACCTCCACCTTCCATTGTTCCCAAGCCCGCAGACCCATGTCCCTTAATCAACATCCCAGTGCCCAAAGGCATGGACAGGCGAGGGCGCCCAGTCCTCTATCAAGCAGGAAGGATGGTTTGCAATAATTTTAACCACCTGGGCTGCTCCACCTCCAGCTGCCGTCTCCTGCACGTCTGTTCCTTCTGTGGAGGTGCACACGCCAGGACCACCTGCCCTCACAACCCAACCACACATGCAGTATGACTAGCACGGCACCTCAGCATACCAATCAAGGTAAACATTCTTGCCACTGCTCTAGAACATCACCCTGATAGACAGTTTGTTTAGTTTCTTGTCAATGGCTTCATACATGGTTTCCATCCTGGGATTGAAGTACTTTCTGACACTTCTCACATCTGACACAACCTCCAGTCCGCTCTCGCTGAACCACACACTGTTGACCCTGCTAGCTAAGGAAGTCAAAGAGGGTTTCATGATTGAGCCATTCCACAGCCCCCCTTTTCCTTTATTCCGCATCAGTCCCATAGGCGTCGCAACTTGGAGGTACTCAGGAAAAAAGAGATTAAGCATTGATCTGTCATCACCTCATGGCTTACATACGCCTAGCATCAACAGCCTTATACCATGCCCAGATTTCTCAATGAACTATGCAAACATCGATCATACCATCATCCTCATCCGTTTAGCAGGCCGTGGAGCCTGGCTTTCCAAAGCTGACATCACAAACGCATTTAAAGTCCTGCCCATTCACCCAGAGTACTGGCGTTTTTTTGGAGTTTGCTGGAAAGGTAGCTATTACTTTTCAGTAAGCCTCACTTTTGGATGCAGAAGCAGTCCAAAAATCTTCGACTCACTTTCAGAAGCCCTGTGCTGGATCTTAGTTAATAACCACAAACTCCCTCATGTCTTACATCTCCTCAACGATTTTCTCATCGTCACTCCACCATCATCCCTCCCTCGCCACGGGCTCTCTACCCTCGTCAAAGCTTTTTCAGAACTAGGTGTTCCTCTTTCCAACGAGAAAACCTCTGGGCCCGGCACAACAATCGAGTTCTTGGGAATCACACTCGACTCAATCTCATTTCAAGCTTCTCTGCCGGCAGAAAAAATCCAACGCATCACTTTGCTCCTATCCAACTTTCTTTTGGCAGATAGATGCACCAAACGCCAGCTGCTATCCCTCCTTGGCCACCTTAATTATGCCATTCGCATAATTCCCCAGGCAAAATCATTCCTTTCTAGCCTCCTGACTACGGCAACATCCGTTCCTTCACTCCATGACAGAGTCATCCTCGACGACTCCTGCAAAATGGAAATGGGCATGTGGCAGCATTTCCTGTCCTCCTGGAATGGTATTTTGTTCTTTTATGACGACTACCTCACCCAACCTGAGGATATCCATCTCTACACAGATGCAGCTCCCTCCATAGGTTTTGGCGGTTATTACGGAGGGAGGTGGTTCGCTTCAACTTGGCCCCCAGAGTTTAGTGCTCTTGATTCTGAGTCCCGTTGTCCTTCATCTGCACTCTATGAGCTGTACCCCATCATCATAGCTGCCATTCTTTGGGGGCACGAATGGTCAAAAAAGTCCATACTCATCCATTCTGACAACACAGCAATTGTAGAGATCATTAACAAAGGGCGATCTCGTTCGCACCATCATGCAGTTCATGCGCAGACTCACATTAATCTCGGCTCAACAACAATTCATTCTCCAAGCAGCTCATGTTCCTGGTCATCACAACAGTATCGCTGACTCTTTATCTCGTTTCTCGTTTCAGAAATTCAGACGCTTGGCTCCAGACTCGGATCTTCATCCCACCTCAGTCCCACCATTTTCAACCACAGTATTCGATTAACTCCACAGATGAGGAACCTCTCAGTTGCCTCACAAGAAGCCATATTTAACAGCCTCGCTCCCAGCACACTCTCTGTCTATCTAAACGGGCTGCAACTGCTTTAAAGCATTTCACACCTCCTACCGGATGTCTTTTCCTTCTCTTGACCTAATATCCATCTGCAACTTCATCACCCATGCTCATTCCGTATTAAACATAGGGGCATCCAGTATCCAGACCTACATAGCAGGAATTAACTTCTTCCATAAACTAGTCACGGGCTCCCCTTGTCCAGTCACCTCTCATTCCCACATAACCATGTTAATTAAAGGCTTGCGAAAACAGGAGCCCATATCTCCAACCAGACGCTTCCGCCACGTCCCAACCTTCTCAGTCTATGCATCCACACCCTTCGCTCAGGCTACATATCTCCGATGGTCGACTCAACCCTAGAGTCCATGTTTCTTCTAGCTTTCTGGGAGCAACTGGGAATTTCCTTCCCCATCTACCTCTTCCGCTTAACGCCTATCTCAGCCCCTACGAGCCACTGACGAAATATCTTCATCTCAGGTATGCTTCTAGCGCATCACCACAACACCCATTATTTCTCACTGAAACAGGAAAAATGGCCACCAGATTCTGGTTTCAAAAACATCTACATAGAGTCCTTCGCATTTCAGGCATCACTTCCGAATATTAGTCAAGCCATTCTTTCCGCATTGGCGCAGCCTCCACCGCAGCCAGAATGGGCGTCTCCGATCAAACCATCCAGGTCCTTGGTCGCTGGTCCTCCCAGGCTTACCGCACATACATACGTAACAACCTCAAAGATCTTCGTCAAGCACACGTAAAGTTGAGCTTATAAATCTGACTCTTTTGGGGGTCCAATATCAGCTCGGGCGAAGAGACGCTGAGATGGAACCCCCACACTGAGTCTCCCTCTGCCCAGCATCCAGCAGACCAGCCAGACCAGCCTCAAGACAACATCCTCCATCCATCTTTGTTCCTTCCCTCAAACATTCTTTCATGTTAACTCATTCATTAAAATCCTTAACTTCACATTGCTGTGGCGGGATCCTTGCTAGTGAAACTAAGCTTATAGCCAATATCTTAATAACAAAGTTCTACAGTGAGCAGAGCTGGGGCTGAGCGCTGTGAGAGCTCAGCAGGTAAAGGAAAAACTGGGAGCTGGCTCTCACTCAATGAGAGCTCTTCTGAAAAGGATCGGTTCTCAGATCTGATTCTTCTGAGCAGGACACATCACTAGTTCATTGACTTCATGAGGCAGTGGAAGACTGGACTTCTCTTATGACCTGCTTCTGATCACCATTCCAGAAAACGTAACCTGTTGTGACTGTGAAGTGAGTAAATCTCCCGTTCTTCTGACATTCAGGTGAGGACATCGTGAAACAGTGATCTCAGAGACAGATGATTTGGTAGAATCCAGCAGTTTAATAAAGTCTTTTATTTTAAATGACCAACAATAAAAATCAGTAAAATGTAATAAAATAGGTCTAAAACCATCCATAAAACCCAAGGTCAAATCTTTAAATGGGCCAAAGAGCTGAGAAGTGAAGGACATCAGGGAGGTCACGAGTCAATCACTCTGGTGGTCTCTGGTCTCTGGTCTGGGGGGGCTGCTTCAGGTGTAAGGTTCTGCTCTCCTGCTCCCTCGCCCCTCGACAAAGAAAAGGAGACCTCCAGTTCTGTGTACGCAACACTATGAGACGAGGGACCGCGCTCAAAGTACCAGAGCGTTACTTTATCCCAAGCATACCCACCACACCTCCTCACTCTGCAGCTCTGTGTGTTAACTCTGGATTTTCCACTATCAGATGCCTGCCATGTGCACCTCCAGGTGGGTGTAGTAAAACATCAGCAAGGCAGAGAGGTTAAAAACATGCACTAATTAAAACAAAACTAGTTAAAAGAAGTTATATGAAATAAAAGCCTCTATGAAAACCAAGGCATTAAAACATGCAGTCAATAAAACTATCCTTCTGCCTTGTGACGTGAGCTCCAAGGACAAAGAAAGGGCAGGGTTTATAAGCTTGTTCCTCGTGACACATCAGTTCAGAACAAAATGCCTATTGGACAATGAACTTAAATATTTTACCACAATAGTTCCCAAATCTACATATTAAGAGATTTAGACTAGTTAGAGAGTCAGTACTGTCCACTTTTGTCTGAGTTGGAGAAGGAACATGAGTAAAAAATTCTGACACTCCACGTTTGACATCAGTGATCACAAAGGAAAGAGGTCTACATCTGAATCAGAATAAATATGAAGGAGGTGAGAAATGAGGCTGAATATTGAGCAAATGATTGAAGGAAATGTACTGTTATGTAGGAAAAGGTTCAGGGCCATGGGTAGATGTCTACATGGTGAATTTTCAAAAACTGTTTTGTTTAAGCTGGATCCATTTTTAAGGTCTCATAAGTTCTAAATGAAGACCTTTGCAGAGGTCCTGTCCTCAAATAAAAGAAATTCCAGCTACAATAGCCTGCTGTAAATGATTGGAGGGAAATGATTTGGGCATCCAACATTGGCTACTCGGGAACATGTGCAATTCCGGAGCCTCAAAAATGGAAACAACTTCCTTTTTTAAAGAGTTCAGAACCCTGTGACTGTCCACCTTAAACTTCACAGCTGTTCATAATCCAGACACAGTTTAATCAGCCTAATGTGAGTGGGTGAGTGTAGGACCTCTGGCTGACTTCATATGGAGTGACCCTCACAGGTGGACAAAGAGCTGGAGAAATATCAATAGAGCGGAGAAATAAGTGTGACGGACAGAAGGACGAGGAGCACATGAGGACGCTTCCACACTTCTCAGAACTGATCCTCAGCTGATCAGTTTCATCAGACTGGAATCAAACAGCAGAGAGGGTCTGCACCATAGACATGTAAAGAAAGGCATGATGGCTCACACACTGTTGGCCAATGTCCTCAATGTCACCATCTTGTTTCACTCATAACAGACGTCTGTCATGCATTTACTAACAAATAAACGTCATGTGCACAATTGTCAAGTGATGTTCAAGAATTGACTTTGTCAGAAACGTCAGATAAGTAGTTTTAATACTAGATAATTAAGATTATATAATTTCATATAATGTAATATTAAGTAATAATTTAATATTTCCTTTAACCCTTGTATTATGTTCGTGTCACCCCCCCCCCCCCTTACTTTGGTGTTCCCGGTCAAATTTGACTGGTCGGATTTAACCTCTCTTATATTAACACAGAATACATGAATCAAGCATAGTTATCACCAGATTGTATTTAACACCCCTTCTAATGCTGTAAACAATGTCTCCAACCATTTGTGAACCTTTATGACTGCAGTAAATGTACAAATAATTGACATTGAAAATATAACAATTATCAAAATTGACCAAATTTACGGAAAATCAGAAAATCTACATGAGTAATCAGCTCTTTTTGTGTGTGAGAGTGTATATGTGTGTGTGTATGTGTGTGTGTGAGTGTGTTCATATATAATACAAATATAATATATAATACATATGTTGGTAATGGCAGTATTACAAATCAGGAGATCGAAGAGTAATAAGAGCTATATAAATCATGATGATAAAAAAATCGGAAAAGGACCTCTTTCACAATACATGTAATTTTGCCCACAGCCCAATTTTTTGTTTATTGTGTGGTATTTGTAGTACACCCAGAGACTCCCAAGAATATACCTTTAGAAAATCCAAAAGTCATCCAGGGCCTGTACTATGACCTATTTTATGATCATTGCCATAGGTGTGAGCCAGGGTGCACACTTTACCCCAAAACTTACTCAAACACAAATAATAAATCATCAAATTGGGTCAAATCACCTTCACTGAAGTCTGGTGCATCTTTTGAAATCAAATGTAAAGCTAAGTATTACAATTGAAAGAAGTTATTGAATTTTAACTGGAAAAAAATAGTTTTTTTTTTTATGATTTTTTCAACAAATTCAATTCTTTAGAGATGTGTCTGACCAACTTACAGTTGCTGTACAAATAAAATACTTACAAATTATTTGGCCACATATATATTCTCAAAGTGGGAAAAAATCATCAAATTCTGAGACCGGGAAAGTTGTTCAATTAACAGGTTGGGTTACTGTGGAAGAATCAGGATACTGTTCCATGTCTTGTATATCAGGGAACCTTTAAAGATTTGTTCAGAATTCATCCTTTAAGTATGATTTATTTTTAGAATTTGAATGCTAGATTCAAAACAAACATTTCACATGAAATGTTATTCATTTTAATATTGAACAGCCACAAAGGGCCTGTATATTATGCCTTTGTGATGAGATAATAATGAGCCATTGATACAAGTAAAAACCGATGCAGTTTTGGATTGTTGTAATCAGATTGTATATATCTACAATGACAGCAATACATAAACATTACTTCTGTCAATTTCTGTTTCTAGTACTTATATATACATGTAATCTGTTTTATGGCCTTCGTGTCTTTTTGCATAGCAACGGCTTGGACAATTTTAATTTGTAGACTGGAACTATAGTGAGGAAAGGGGATCTGAGAAATCCATAAGATGTATGATTGGCTGGTTATTTCATAGAATGGAGTCTTTGAATTTGCTTGTGTATGGTTGGAGGGGTTTCTGATTTTGAAAATGTTTATAATATCCCAAATAATAGATTACAGATGCAACATGTGCACACATGCCAGAGGTTCTCTTTCCAGCAGGACAGAGACAATAATATGCCTTCACAGGATCATCTGATGCATTCTTGTCAAATTGAATCCAAACATTGTATTTTATTTGAGATCTGTGACGAGAATGAATCTGTCCCCTAATGAGATCAGCATCATGCTGGTAAACCCAAATCTCATAGTCACCATCATTTTTTGATGCTCAGCAATGTAGCCAGGGGACTGTTTGATTTGGTATGTACCGCATGTTATGGTCTCAAGGTATTCCAGATCCACATGAGGGAACGAGATATCAGATGCTTCAAGCTTCTGCCATTCACTACGAGCTCTACGTGACATATTTGGGTCTTCTGCAACTCGTTTTGCCAAAACATTGTCTTTTTTTAAAAGTGAAAGCATACGCTGAGCCATCTTAGTATCTTGTTCCTCTCGATCTGGATCTGAAACATATATTGGTCCTCTGAAGGCATTGAGACATGCAGTTACTATGCACTAATTTGCCAATGACCTCAACGAAATAATTTGAGGTAAGTTGTTCCTTAAACAACATCCACTTCTTTAAACGCCCGTGGTAGGACTCTACTATCCATCTTGTTTTGGTACAGCAACGATCACTATTGGCTGTTGAGGAATCCAATTGGGATTTACCAGTTGGTAAAAATGACGGCATTCTAGCATCATACCCCAACTTAGCAAGAAGATCTAAGGCATCCCTGAAACCGCGATCTACAATCATATTGTCATTTGCTTCTAACCAAGATTTCAATATTTCAATTTTTTCCATGATGAGCCGAGTTATTGTTGCATCATTTACGTTACCATGGTAGTGGCCAATAGTGTCTAAAACATATCCATCAGGCAGTACAACTGACATGAATTTTAGGTCATTTCGTTTTTTCTGTCAGATGCCCTTTGAAACTGATGATCACTGCATTTGTTGAGGTAGATATATGTACCATCTAAGATAAGAGTGACCTGGTCACCATAAAAAGCTTTAGTAAAGACAGTGTTGTGAGTTATGGCATCGTGGCGTGAAATATGATTTGTGCCAAGGTATTTGGGAACAACTATTGTGTTCAAAATATCTGCAATTGTATGAAAATATCTTGGCAGTGTAGCTTGGGAAAGATTAGTAAGCATGGTCATTTGATTCCATGAAAGGTTTGTTTTCAGTTTTGCCCAAAAGTAAAGAAGCAAATCTATTGCTCTGGAACTATCACTTGAACCTGAAACAAGATCAGATTCACACATGTCATATATGTTCTGAAATTGCACCAATGTCCAGCCAGTCCATGCATGGCAGTCAGAATCTGACAAGGGGCTCTAATTTCGTGGCGCAGCGCAGGGGGCGCAAGCCTGGCGCACCCCGCGTAGTGTTAATTTCGTCCGGCGCACCGCCGTGCGCTGCCAATTTGACAATTTGGTAGACCGTCTGCGCAGAGGTGGGTGTGACGGTGCACCAAGGGGAGGTGATGGCGTACCAGGGGGAGGTGTCGGCAGATTCATGTTGGTCCAGTGACAATTTCGTGCCAAAAACAGTGCAGAAATTGCGCTGAAAGCTCGCCAGCTCCAACCTGGTCTAACCTCGGCGCAGGGCGGAGTGCACCCTCCGCAGCTGTAATTTGGTGACAAGTGCACATGTGCGCACACATCAACAAAGCCTCAGAGGCAGGTTTCTAGAGTGTCAGGCACATTTTAACGCAATAAACAATCACAGCAATCACTATTTAATGTAACCGTCTGAACCAGCATATACATTTGTATCTATATTAACCTTCCCGTCACATCTGATGTCGGATTAAAGCCGTTTGTCATAATGGAAACTTAACCTGACAGCAGCTGGAAGTTTGATGCACATCTTACAAGTCAACAATAAACAGCCTTAACATCTGATACTGAGTATATATCTGGCTTCTCTCATTTCATTAAATTCAAAGAAAAAAGGGGGAAAAGACGAAGAAAAAGGAGAGAAAATAAATGTATGTCACTCAGGATTTACCTGTGATTTCCCATATTCCTCTATTTTAGTCTTTATTTTTAATGTGCTCGAAAAAGATGGAGAGCATTATTGCAAGGAGGATGAGGAGGAGACACCGGGAGAGTATACAATTTATCACTAAAGGCTCTGCTATTTGGCGATGACAAACCAGGAGTGCAGGTGGATCACAAGCATTATGAATGGATAAACCATCTGTGGTGTAACTGTCTCTTATTTTTTTTACTCCTATTAATGACAAAGGAACAGATTACATCTGTCCCGGGAGCTGGCCCACACGGTGACGCGCCCCGCTGTCCATTCTCATGCTGAAGGAACAGCGTCTCCACTGCTGGGTCTTTCCAGCACACTGTTTCCGCGGTGGCGGGGATAATTCAGACCAATCAGACGCTGCGCCTCAGCCGCAGCGCATTTAAAGGCGAGGAGAGGTGCTCATTTGATTGGGGAAGACAGCGACCGGCTGTGATAATCCCACTCACGTCTATTCTCCTCCTATTCTGACATTTGCGCAGAGAGGCAGAGACGTAGGCGTGGACGCGCAACCTCTGCGCCCCTGTGCGCCATGAGTGCGCCTCTCTTGGCACTGCAGGAAACTTGCAAAGTGCGCAGGTCACACGCAGTCCGCGCGGCGAAGGCCGGCGCAGGCAGGTGCGCCTACGCTTGCGCCTGGTCTACGAAATTAGAGCCCAAGGTTTCAAACTTCAGTTTGGGTGATGTCTCATGTTTGGATACTTCATGTAGAATATATATAATATATATACTTCATAAATAGAATAAATGAAAAAAAAAATTCAATTGAATGCACAATACTAAATTGAAGTTAACATCCATTTGCTGCAAATTGCATGAAATAAAACATTACCCTTGATATAATACAAGACATGGAACAGTATCCTGATTCTACCACAGTAACCCAACCTGTTAATTGAACAACTTTACCTGTCTCAGAATTTGATGATTTTTTTTTCCCACTTTGAGAATATATATGTGGCCAAATAATTTGTAAGTATTTTAGTTGTACAGCAACTGTAAGTTGGTCAGACACATCTCTAAGGAATTGAATTTGTTGAAAAAATCATAAAAAAAACTATTTTTTTTTCCCAGTTAAAATTCAATAACTTCTTTCAATTGTAATACTTAGCTTTACATTTGATTTCAAAAGATGCACCAGACTTCAGTGAAGGTGATTTGACCCAATTTGATGATTTATGATTTGTGTTTGAGTAAGTTTTGGGGTAAAGTGTGCACCCTGGCTCACACCTATGGCAATGATCATAAAATAGGTCATAGTACAGGCCCTGGATGACTTTTGGATTTTCTAAAGGTATATTCTTGGGAGTCTCTGGGTGTACTACAAATACCACACAATAAACAAAAAATTGGGCTGTGGGCAAAATTACATGTATTGTGAAAGAGGTCTTTTGTCATAGCTGAGTTATTGAAGCTAGACAATTTTAACGGATGGAAACCACAAGAGGGCCCGGTTCAGCAGGGCACGAGCTCCACTGCAAGGCCACACCCACGTCCAAAGTGTCATGCAAAAGCCGCCGCGATGGCCACTGAGGGAAGCCCGAGTACCATCAACACCAAAAGCATACACTTGGGTGCCTGGGACCCCCTTGATCGACACAACGCCAACCTGAGTTCAGCCCCCCCCCCCGACACCACCAACCCCGGAAAACATCCCATCCCCCTCCTACCTGGCCCCACCACCAGCTACAAACTTTGCTTGTGTTTATTTGTGTGTGTGTTTGCCTTTATGATAATGTAGTGCATTAAAATGAGTTTTGTTTGCATGGAGTTTTGTTTGTTTTGGTTTTAATACAGTATGTAGTTTTATTTGTTTTTTTGTTTTGGTGGAGGGAGTGGAGAGACATTAAGGGTAGAGGAGGGAGCCATAGGCCTGGTGTCCCAACAAACACCCATCAAAAGTCTCCCCAACCTTCACCACAACGCCTCCATTAGTAACACCCCAGACCCTGAACCCCACGATGAGCACCCCTCATCGCATGAGCCTTACACATGTATATCCGGTGTGCGTCACTCTCTTGTCCCTCTAAAGTCACCATAAACCTGTTATGGTCAGTATAAACCATAATCTAAAAGTTGGGTTAAACCCCCACCCAGACAGGTGGGATATCTCAGGCCCCGAAGCTTCTTTCTGAGACCTGAAGTGAGCTAAATTTTTCTCAATTTTTTGTGCCGTGTCTTAGCCTTATACCCATGGCTCTAAGACCTTGGGAAAGGTGTGTAAACCACCAACATACCCATTTTTGGATTTTGTCTGTCTATGCAATGTAAACCAGTATATGTGTGTGTGTGTGTGGGGTGGGGGGTGGGGGTGGGGGGTGGGGGGGATGGTTGTGGATGTGTGTGTCTGCATGAATGTTTTCCATCTAATTGATGAACATAATCAAGTATTACCCATTCATTTTCTATGCTGGTCATTTTTGACCGGGAACACCACAGGTGTTACAAATTTGATTGTACCAGTCAAAATTCAATGAAAGTGGTGATCAGCAATTTTATATGTTCAAATGCCTGGTGTGGAGGATATCATGAGGCCTTGAGGCAATCAGAGGAAAAATACATTTTTTATGTTTGTATGAAGTTGTAAATCGGTCTAATTTGACCCGAACATCATAGAAGGGTTAACATTTGTAATAAACCAAACTGTTTGTAGATCTGTCAGTAAATAATGAACATGTTTGAGCAGGTGCCTTACCTTCAATTGAGAACTACAGACCAGAAATGAGCCCTGTACCAAGATGGCCGCCACGTGAGGATGTGGGTGGCTCCGCCTCCAGCCGTCTAGCCTGTCTCTACATGTCTATGGTCTGCACCCCCATCAGAGACCTCTGCAGAGCTGATGGAGACAGTGGTGTCCCTCAGCCTCCTGCAGCTGGAGGAGCAGCTCCTGTGATGATGCTCTGCTGAGGCTCAGGTCCCTGAACTGTCCGTCTGTCCCAACACCTGCAGACAACACCCACCTGCTGACCTCAGCAGAGCATCCTGCTCCACCAGACGCTTGGAAAAGTAGGGGGCCAAGATGGCGGCGAAGCGGTAAGACCTGTGACAGAGCTTCTCCTGATTTTTGTAAGAAAAAAGGCATCTATGTTCACAACTGAAGTGACGCAGTTATGTCAACTAACCCCTTGAACAAGCCCAAAAGTGAAAATAAACCACCTGTGACTCCCACCAAATCTCTCAACACCAAAAAAGGCAAAATAGAGCAAGATACGGCAAACAGCATAGTGGCAGCGCTAAAGTTAGCTATCGAAGAGCAAGGAACCAGCATCGGAAGGTCAATCGATGAGCTGAAAAGGTCGGTGGATTTTCTCTCCGTGGACGTACAGGACATAAAGGTAACAATGAAAAAAACCGGAGAGAGAGTCGATAAAGCTGAGGAAAGGATTCAAATGCTGGAAAATCAAGTGACTGAATTGGCGCGAAACAAGCGGAAATGGAATTTGCGTCTACGCTGCCAGAGCGAGAGGGAGAAGAGGTGAGGAGCACTTTGATTGACATATGTCAAAAAATAGCTCCAGGCTACAAAGAGAAGTTTGCGGATGTGATCGACTCGGTGCACAGGCTTGGCAGACCTAACCAGGCCAGATCCCAAGCAAGAGACATCATCATCCAGTTCTCTATGAGGCACTTTCGTGATGCCATTTGGAAGATGTCAAAGAACCACGACTATCTGAAACAACAAAACCTACGCTTCAAGGAGGACTTAACACCGGAGGACGGTGAAAAACGCAATCGTCTGTGGCCTCTCATCCAAAAAGCCAGAGAAGAAAAAAAGATGGCTTACTTCGTCTGGGGGAGAGCCTTTATTGCCAACAAGGAAATTTTCTAACTACTATGATGCTGAATATTCAATTTCTACAGAATAAGCTCTGCCTTCTTTTGTTACTTCACTTCTAAGTTAAAGAAGGTACTGTTCTGACTGTTTTGTTTTTGTATTTTTTCACTGTTAACTAAAACATTTCTCTTTTAAAATTTGTTTCTGTTAAAGCTGTGGTCTACGATTTGAAACCGCAGCCTGCCCCCCCTTCCCTCACGTCTCCCCCCCTGTTCCAAGATCCCGCCCCCAGCTCGTGTCGCCTCATAAAGCCCCCTCGGACAGAGCTACGAGCGACTAGCACAATATATCAGCAGCAAACTCAATCAAAAACAGCTCAGCTCAACTGAAAGTACCAAACACGACAGACATCCCCCTTGTAACACACAGCAGTAGCCATTTCAACTGGACCGGCGGCAATGCGGGTCTGGCGCCGCCAGAGCGGAGCCGAGTGTGGGGGCGGATTAATCTTTCTCAGCCTGTCCTCCCCAGCTCAGCTTACAGTGCTAACGATTAGCGGCTAACAGGCTAACCCGCTCCCCTACAAGTTATTAGCCCGTGCAGGCACAAACTAACCAGAGTTATTCAGCAGACATCTCCCACTGTAGTAAACAAAGCCATTACCTGATCAACCAGGGGCGAAACGGTCGATGCTGAAGGTCTGGGAGAGGGAGGCGGCTTCGGTCTCGGCGCTAGGCTTTCCGGCTCCATGATAGTTCAGTAGCTAACGCTGCTAGCTGCTCACCGGAGGTAGAGGGGAGGAGACGGGACCATGACGCACTACGCATGACGCTGCGTAGTGAGAGAGACAGGGGATTGGATGGACTCATGGACCAACTCACGGACCAATTAATAGTCGCAGGTTCTTAGGTTTGATTGGTCAGCTAGTATGCAGCTTTTCAGCGGATATACTGAATGGATTTTTTTCGTTCTTTTTGGTCTTTATACTGTGTAGATAGGACCATAGGACCATAACAGCCTTATAAACGGTGTTATTAATATGTACAAAGCTTCCAAATCGTAGACCATAGCTTTAATGCTCGAGGCTTAAGAGACCTAACAAAGCGCAAGGCATTTTTTTCTCTATGCCAAAAACTTTGATTCAGACTTTTGTTTGATCCAGGAATCCCATTCATCTGATGAAGATTACAACTTCTGGAAATCACAATCGGGGGAAGACATTTGGATGTCATGTGGGAACCACCACTCTGCAGGAACTCTCACTTTGAGACATAAATGTAGTGGAAAGGTTATTTCTACTCAAACAGACTTAAATGGACACTATACACTGACACTTTTTTCTAATTACAACCAGATTTTTCTTTTGGGGAATGTGTATGGTTTCACAAATATAAAAGAAAACAGAACTGTTTCAAGATTTCAGTAATAGGATAGAAAACATTATAGACAGGTTTCCAGATATCAAAATAATATTAGGGGGAGATTTCGACTGCACTCTCAACGATGAATTTGACAAGTATCCAAGCAGACAAAAAAGTAATGACTACTTATATGATTTCATGAATGAAAGAGGTTTAGTAGATATATGGAGGGTAAACAATCAAAATATCAAAGAATTTACCTGGAAAAATAAAACTGGTTCACTGCAATCCAGGATAGATTTTTGGTTAGTTTCAGAATGCCTAAGTCATTTACAATGCAAAGCAGAAATTATTCCAACACCTCTGACAGACCATAAAGCTATCTTACTAACTATACAGTTTTCATCAAATTCTGAACCTAGAAGATATCCATCCTATTGGAAACTGAATAATACTTATTTTTAACGAAATAATAAACGAAACACTTTTAAAGCTAGTTAAGGAAAAAAAATTCTGAATATTCTGAACTGGCAGAGAATAAAGGTGAATTTCAAAAATATTGGGAATGATTAAAATTTGAACTGAGGAAATTATTTATGGAAACTGGTGCAAGACTTAAGAAGGAAAGGAAGAAAGAAGAAAATGATTTAATCAGTAAACTTATGTATCTCTCTTCTATTCTACCAGAAAATATGTCTGATTCACAACAAGCTCAGTTATCAACATTGCAGCTACATTTAGATAAACTTTATATTAACAAAGCTAAGGGGGCCTTTACACGATCACAAGCAAAATGGTTAGAAGAAGGTGAACAAAACTCAAGTGATTTCTTCAGACTGGAAAAGCAAAGACAAACTAAAAATTGCATAAACAGACTATCCATTGATGGTGATATTATAGATAATCCTAAAAATATATCAAAACTTTGTGAACACTTTTACAAAAATCTTTACAAGTCCAACTCTTCGCTTAATGATATAAATGATTTCTTTAAACATATAGATAATGTGAGAACAATTGGTGAATCTAATAGAATAATTTGTGACTCACGAATTACACTTTTAGAGATATCTGATGAAATTAAAAAACTTAAACCAAACAAATCTCCAGGGACAGACGGATTAGCCTTTGAATTTTATAAAATTTTCTCTACTCAGCTTGCTCCGTTTCTATTACATGTCTTTTCAGAAAGCAAAAACAGAGAACAACTTCCACCTTTATTATGTCAAGGCCTAATTACTCTAATCCCAAAACCACAAAAAGATACTTTAATATTAGATAATTGGCGCCCCATAACCCTTCTTAATAATGATTACAAAATTTTAGCTCTTTGTCTTGCATCCAAATTTAAAAAGGTACTTCATGATGTAATAGAGGATTCTCAGAATGGTTTTATGTCTGGTCGATACGTCATTGACATTATAAGACTTGTGTTAGACTTGCTAGATTACGCAGATCTCATATCAGAAAACAGTTTTATTTTGTTCTTGGACGTTCATAAAGCATTCGTTTTATTGGAGCACCCTTTTTTGTTCAGAACCCTTGACCTCTTTGACTTTGGGGAACATTTTAAAAAATCTGTTTGTACTTTATATTTTGCTGCAAACAGCTCGATCAAATTACCCCATGGCACTACTGGCAGATTCAATGTTGAGCGTGGTATACGCCAAGGATGTCCCTTGAGCGCTTTCTTGTTCTTATTACCTTTGCAAATTTTAGCTCATTTTATTAAAAACAGTCATATAAAGGGTATCACAATTGATGGGAAAGAATTACGGTGAAGTCAGCTTGCTGACGACACTACGCTCTTTTTAAGAAATGCAACTCAGATGCTATTAAATTATTAGGTATTTTTTCTCCAGCTTCAGGGCTCAAACTAAACCTTACTAAATGTGAATTAATTCCTGTCAAGTCTTCCAATGAATTACAAATAGCAGGAATCCCTGTAAAGCAAAAAGTTAAATATTTAGGGGTCATCATCACAAAAGATGAAACCAAAAGACAAATTGAAAATTTTAATCATCTGGTTTTGTTAATTCAAAAAAAAATTGATATGTGGTCTCAGACAGACTTGTCAATCACTGGAAGAGTCTTGCTCTCCAAAGCTGAAGGACTATCAAGTATGGTGTATGCCAGCTCAGCTCTTGATGGGCCAAATGATATAATATATACAAGTAGATAAGCTTTAATTTAATTTTATATGGAAAAAAAAGTCGCACCTTATTAAAAAAAATGTTATGATTAATAAATTATCGTCTGGTGGATTTAATGTTTTAGATTTTAATACTTTACATTCGTCTTTTAAAATTAAAAGGATAAAAAGATATTCACAAAATCCAACTCTCAATGGAATTTTATCTCTACGCATGTATTTAAGGCATTAGGAGGTTTAAACTTTCTGTTAAGATGCAATTAGAATATTGAAAAAACTTCCTGTTAAACTTTCTAACTTTCACAAGCAATTATTGTTGTCCTGGTCCTTAGTTTATAAACATAATTTTTCCCCTCACAAATACTGCATATGGAATAACAAAGATATCTGCTTTAAGCACAAATCACTTTTCATAAAAAATGGGTTGACAAAGGTATTCTATATGTACATCAGTTTTTTAACAAGTATGGATATATGTATTCTTATGATGAATTTTTACATGTGTATAATTTCCCAGTGTTGCCAAAAGATTTTGCAATTATTTTTGATGCAATACCTTCAGGTGTCAAAATGCTGATGTCAAACTATGTACATGATCCTGAAGTTAATGTTACAACAGACTTATATATTGGTAATTCTGATCCCTTTTTGAGTGTCAAAACAAATAACAAGTGTATTAGAGATCTCATCATAAGAGACTTTATCAGTAAACCAGCGGCTGTTTTTTTTTGGGATAATTTGTTGACTGATATTGATTGGAATTCTGTTTGGCTTCTCCCTAAGAAATTTTTTGTGACTAATATGGTTTGTGAGGTATGCCTTAAGATCCTGCATCGATGTTATCCTGTTAATGGGGTAATTTCAAAATATTGTGTAAATGTTGACCCACTTTGCACCTTTTGTCATTGTGCTGAAGAATCAATTGTTCATCTTTTTTGGGAATGTGCCCACACAGATTTTTTGGACAGATATAACATTGTTTGTGAATGGAAAGCTTTCTATAGAAGTACAAATTGATTGTAAAGATATTATTTTTGGTATTGCTACGAAGAGTCTCCCCTCAAAAAAAGTTTTTGTGTTAAATTTAATATTGTTGTTGGCCAAATATCACATTCATAGGTGTAAGCATTTAAATCAAAAGCCAAAATGTTTTGTATTTAAGTCACTGTTGTCCTCGTATTTAATCTCCTTAAATTATTGCACAAATGCCAAAGCCCAGAAGACCAAAAATGTATGCACAGAATATGAACTTCAAAATATATATATATATATTTTATTTTTGTACTTTTTTGTTCTGAACATGAAGTTTGAGCCTCGAGCTTTGTTTTTTGTATGTATACATTGTTATATATATTTTCAATAAAATTAGAAAAAAAAAAAACGCTTGGAAAAGTGAGAGGATAACAGTGTGTGTGTGGGGGGATCAGGAGACAGAGGTCCACATGAACATCACACTACAGTGAGAATCAGCAGAGACCTTCAGTCAGAAATCTTTTATTAACATAAACTGCATTAGAGCATCAGAGCAGTAAACAATATCAGAATATCAATCACATCATAACCACATGGAGGGTCTTAGCCTGACATGAAAAGGTCATGTCCTTCAGAGCCTGAGATGGATCTGACACCAGCAGGACGTCCTCCTGGATGCTACATTAGAAAACAGCAGTTTCAGTGCTGACTCTTTCTGGGGACGTCCTGTGATGGGGGGTTGGCTGCTGCCCCTTGGCTGATGCTTCAGGAGAAGGTGCTCTCCTGGATGTTCTGTTCTACTTTTCTTCTCATTTGATCATTTTAGTGCAAACAGAGAGAGAATGAAGATAAAGCGATACACAAGCAGTCGAGTCCTGACCCATGGAGGCTTGGACTCAGACAAAGACAGTCTATGATCTCTGGGCGGGGCAAACTGGGTCCAAAATCAGGCTTTGAATAGTCCAGGAGTTTGTGTGACACAGTTGATTGTTGGTTGTTCTCCTTCTTCACATGGTCTTTGCAAAGGGCTGAACACCGAAGTGCTGCCATATTTACAGTCTTTATACACAGACCTCAGGTCCTAGTGCTCCACTCATGCGTCCCAGGACGCCCTGATCCAAGGCCTGTTGATCCTCATCTGTGGAGAAATAGAAACAAAGACAGATTTATGGAATGGTGACTTGTGATGATACGGCTGTTTAATTTGATAGTATGTTCCTTGTTCAGATCTGTTGAGTTTCCTTTTTCTGGTCTTGATTCTGTTCTTGGTTTTTGTTAAGTGACCCTCTTTGTGTTAATGTTGTTGTCGTAGTGTGTGTCCTGTTTTATTTTGAAATCCCAGTGTTCCTGGTGGAGTTGTCCTTCTCTCCCTTCTGTGTCTCCCTGATGGTGATTTCTCCACCTGTGTGATTTCTCCACCTGTGCTTGATGTCCCCCCTGTGTGCTCAGTGTTCCCTGTTCTCAGTGTTGGGTCATTCATCTTCACTGAGTCACTCCATGTGCTCTCTTCAGTGTTCTCCAGTGTTTTGGAGGTACTGTCTGTTTTTTGGTTTTCTTCTTTTTGTGAGACTTTGTTTAATTAGAAAGTTTTTGGAGACATTTATTTGCATTTCGGACAATCTTGTGAAAGATTGGTTTTAATTATTAATCCCTTTTTAGTTTATACCAAAGCTTTTTATGTTAAATTTGCTCTTGGGTCATTTCCTTATTTTTTGTTAGTTTTGGGGGTTTAAACATTGACAGGTAACTAATCAATCAAACAACACGTGTAATCAGCTCAATAAACTAATACAATTATTCTATTAGTTTATTGAGCTCTACACGGCCTGGTACCAGACTATCCCTCAGAGGTGGTTTTAGTCTATAATCTATGCTGACCCCTCAGATCCACGGAGCACAACTAAAACTTTCTGATTTATTGTTTTTATCTGTTTTGTTCCAAAACCAAGAAGATCTGAGACCAGCTGAGAATTTAAACTTGTCTGAAACTCATTTATTCAGTCTGCTTTATTGAAAGCCTCATCTTTTAATCGATTTAACTTATTCATAAATTATCAAAAATTAATAATTTTACTTTATTCTGCAATAAAATTTAATGTTTAAATATATGTTAAGTATCTATTTATTATCTTATCATTGTCAAACATATATACATATATATATATATATATAGATAGATAGATAGATAGATAGATAGATATATAGATAGATAGATAGATAGATAGATAGATAGATAGATAGATAGATAGATTGATAGATTGATAGATAGATAGATAACCATTTGACACAGTGGCCTCGGTTCGGTACACCCTATGAACCGAACAATACACAATTTTGTATTTATTGATTTGATCAACTTCTGACGAGGTCAGTGAAAGTTCAGTGAATCTGTGTTCGACTACTTCGGGCTGCATTGTCATGCACAGATCCGCTGAGCTGCGCTCGCAGCACCTTCCCTTTCATTCTGTCAAGCTGCTGAGACAGAAGAAGCTACATACACTAGGGCGCTGCAACATGGCGAGTGCTTTACCTTCAGCTGAAATTGAAGACCCTCCACTATCATTCAGATCTGGTGTTTGGGACTACTTTGGCTTCCGTGTTAAGTATGACCCTGATGGTAAGCGTGTCGTGGACAAAAACACAACAGTATGTCGGAAGTGCAACACGATGCTAAACTACGTCAGGGGAAATACAACAAACGCCGACATCATCCCGGTGTTAAAACAAGTGGAACCAGACAGAAACAACAAGCAGCACACATGCTACAGACTTTACCTGGGTCATTTAGACAGCCATTAGCACATGATTCAAAGAGGGCAAAGGAAATCCACCGGGCCATAGCTACTTTTACTGCTGTCCACATGAGACCCTTTTCTGTTGTGGATAACACCGAGTTTCAGGACATGGTACAGACACTTGATACACTTATAGCTCGTTCTTTGTAATATTTACTCTGCTGCTAAGAATGCACCACATAAGATGGGTGAGTTCTCTATTAGATACATTTAATTTTTACTTATTCTTATTTGTACATGGTATATAATGGCTGTTTTTTAAATCTCTTACAGTGCAATACACTTCATTCCATGTAAATATTTTGTCAATAGTCATAGGTCACTTTTAATTGACAGTGTTAATCGATGTGTCTTGCAAAGCCCTTGTATTCAAATTTATTTTTTTATACTATTTATTCTGGCCCTAATAGCATTCATATTTTCATACACTTATTCATTAACAATATCACTGTGTGTTGTTACAATTCAAGAAGCCAATGCAACGAAATTTCATTCCAAGTGCACTGCTGTGTAATTTGTGTAATGACAATAGAGGAAGTCAAAGTCTGTTTTTGTTTTTATGATTCCGAAGAATGTGCCTGCTTTAGCTGTAAGAGTTGCATTTAATTCAATTTAATGAAAATATAATCTGAGTTGAGAAAAATGTTGGTTATTCTAATTAACCACAAGTATAAGGCATTAAAATTTCTCATATTTTGTATCAAAGAAGGTATCGAACTTTGAGGGAAACATATCAAACCGACCCATGAATTATGTGTATCATTGCACCCCTAATATATAAATGTGTATATATATATATATGTATATATATATATGTATATATATATATATATATATATATATATATATATATATATATATATATATATATATATATATATATATATATATATATATATATATATATATATATATATATATATATATATATATATATATATATATATATATGGCGAGAGAGAGAGAGAGAGATACAGACTTGTGCAAAATTGTTGTTACCCTTCCGTAAAAGAAAGAGAGCCCACAATGGTCACTAAAATAACTTGAATAATAACACACTGGACATTGGTTCAACAGAATTATTTTAAAATCAAACTAATGAAACGGGCCTCCACAATAGTGATGGTACCCTTAACTTAATGTGTTGTTGCACAACCTTTTGAGTCAATCACTGTAATCAGGTGATTTCTGTAACTCTCAGTGAGACTTCTGCACCTGTCCACAGGTATGTTGGCCCACTCCTCATGAGCAAACTGCTCCAGCTGTCTCAGGTTTGAAGGCTGTCTTCTCCAGACTGCATGTTTCAGCTCCTTCCACAAATGTTCAACAGGATTTAGATCAGGGATCATAGAAGGCCACTTCAGAATAGTCCAGTGTTTTGTTCTGATCCATTCTTGGGTGTTTTTAGCTGTGTGATTGGCTCATTATCCTGTTGGAGGACCCATGACCTGTGACTGAGACCAAGCTTTCTGACACTGGGCAGCACATTTCACTCCAGAATGTCTTGATAGTCTTGAGATTTCATTGTACCTGCACAGATTCAAGACACCCTGTGTCAGATGCAGCAAAGCAGCCCCAGAACATAACTGAGCCTCCTTCATGTTTCACAGTAGGTACAGTGTCCTTTTCTTTGTATGCTTCATTTTTGTGTCTGTGAACATAGAGCTGATGTGACTTACCAAAAAGCTCCAGTTTTGTCTCATCTGTCCAAAGGACATTCTCCCAGAAGCTTTGTGGCTTGTCAATATGCATTTAGCAAATTCCAGTCTCACTTTTTTATGATTTGGTTTCAACAGTGATGTCCTCCATTCAGTCCACTTTGGCTCAAACAGTGACAGATGGTGTGATCTGACTCTGATGTACCTTGACCTTGGAGTTCTCCTCTAATCTCTTTGAAGTTGTTCTGGGCTCTTTGGTTTCCATTCGTATTCTCCGTCTCTTCAGTTTGTCATCAGTTTTCCTCCTGCAGCCACGTCCAGGGAGGTTGGCTACAGTCCTGTGGACCTTAAACTTCTGAATAATCTGTGCAGCTGTAGTCACAGGAACATCAAGCTGCTTGGAGATGGTCTTATAGCCTGTTACGGCCACTGCCGTACAGGAGTCTCTGTCCCTCTCTCCCCTTTGTTTGTGTGTGTGCGTGCGTGTTCACGCTAGCGTGTGATTGTGTGCGTGAGAGTATTTCACAGGGTGCTGCTGCAGGAGGCCGACTGATTTGAGGCAGGTGCGATGAACGACTCTAATTGGTTCGGACTGAAGCAGCCAATCAGGGGAGCCAAAGGAACCACATAAAGCCGAGGCCCACCAGATCCCCAGCAGCAAGCTGCATTCAGCCATGCTCACGATAGAGAGAGACAGACTTTGTTAATTTTACTCCTGAAATCTTGTGAACTCTTGTGAACTTTCAAAACTCTCTAATTCTGATTTGGTAAGTGGTGTTTTCCCTGTGGCTGTGTACCCTGCTCTGCCGATAAAAGGGGTAGTGCTTTTGATGGGAAATGACATGGCTGGCGGTAAAATAATCCCTGCGCTTGAGGTATTGGATTCCCCTTGGAGTGCCCAAATTGTAACCGTGTCTGAATCTGACTCTAAATTGTTCCCATCTTGTGCCGTTACTCGAGCACAAGCTAGAAAAATTGATGAATTTTCGTTGTCTGATTCTGAGCTTATGTCTGCTTTTTCAGAGGAAAATGCAGAAACTGTGACGGAGAAAGCTCCTGTATCTCCGCCCTCAGAGTCCGCTGAGCCGGTGTGCTCTGACAGTTCACCCCCGTCAGACAGTCTGACGCTGCCTGTGGACAGTGAACGCCTCACCGCTGCGCAGAGGGCTGACCCGACTTTAAAACGTTGCTTTGAAAGTGTGGTAAGTGAAAACAAAGCAAGTGTTGAATCCGTAGCATTTTTCCTGAATAAAGACACACTGGTGCGTAAATGGTCTCCTTCTTTAACTGACTCTGACAGTGTTTACCAGGTTGTTGTGCCAGTAGCATATAGGCAACATGTGCTTTCCATTGCTCATGAAAACCCATGGTCAGGTCATTTGGGAGTAACTAAAGCATACAATCAGATCCTTAAATATTTCTTTTGGCCTGGTCTAAAATCTGACGTGGTAAAATTCTGTCGCTCCTGCCACATTTGTCAACTAGTGGGTAAACCAAACCAGAAGATTCCACCTGCTCCACTCCATCCTATCCCTGCTATAGGTGAACCATTTGAGCGTGTCATTGTAGATTGTGTTGGACCATTGCCCCGTTCTAAATCAGGTAGCCAGTACTTGCTTACCATCATGTGCGTCACCACCCGTTATCCAGAGGCCATTCCGCTGCGTAAAATCACAGCCAGCTCTGTAGTTAAGGCCCTCACAAAATTCTTTTCCACTTTTGGTCTTCCCCGCGTAATCCAAACGGATCAAGGCACCAACTTTCAATCCCATCTTTTCAAACAAGTCCTCAAAACGTTAAAAATTAAACACTCCGTGTCCAGTCCGTACCATCCTGAGTCCCAAGGCGCCTTAGAAAGATGGCACTAGACGTTAAAGTCGATGCTCCGGAAATATTCCTTAGAATCAGGTAAGAGTGGGGATGAAGGTATTCCTTTCGTTTTGTTCGCTGCCAGAAATGCTGTTCAGGAGTCCATAGGATTTAGTCCAGCAGAATTAGTCTTTGGACACACACCCCACGGTCCACTTAAATCCTTGCAGGAAACTTTGCTCTCCTCTGAATCCTCTAGTTTAAACGTGCTTGATTATGTGTCCAAATTTCGTGAGAGGTTGCACCGTGCTAATTCCCTCGCTAAAGAGTGTTTGTTATCCTCTCAGTCTGTGATGAAACGCCATTATGACCGTTCTGCCATGTCTCGCTGTTTTAATGTAGGCGATCAAGTGCTGGCCTTACTGCCTATTCCTGGCTCCGCGCTCTCCGCGAAGTTTACTGGTCCGTATGAGGTCCGTGAACGCCTCAGTGAAACAGATTACACTATTGCTACACCAGAAAGAAGGCGTAAAACTCGAGTTTGTCATATTAATATGCTTAAACCGTATTTTACGCGTGACAAAAATCTCACTGCCGCTTTACACTCGAAAACTCCAAAGCCTGACGTTGCTGCTAGTGCATTAATTGTAACTGAGCCTTCTTGCACTGATGAAGATTATTTAAAGACGCGTCATTCATCTCATCAGACTGCTCGGTTGCCAAATTCTGAGATGCTTAAAACGCTCCCGTCCTAGTTAAGCCACCTAACCTGCGCGCAACAGAGTGACATAACTGCGTTAATTGGTCGTTTTAAATGTCTCTTTAATGATATTCCCACTCGCACCACCGTTTTGCAGCACGACATTGATGTCAAAGATTCAAAACCCATCCGGCAACACCCGTATAGGGTAAATCCTGTGAAGCGACAGTTGATGAAAAAAGAAACCGAGTATCTGTTAGAGAACGGATTGGCTGTGCCAAGCTCCAGTTCGTGGAGTTCGCCCTGTTTGCTCGAGGCAAAATCGGATGGTTCCCCTCGTTTCATCACCGATTTTCGAAAAGTTAATAATGTAACTGTGCCTGACTCGTATCCTCTTCCAAGAATGGAAGATTGTGTTGACACCCTCGGCTCCGCAAAATTCGTGAGCAAATTAGACTTATTAAAGGGCTATTGGCAAGTCCCCTTAACTGAGCGCGCCTCTAAAATCTCCGCATTTGTGACTCCGGACTGTTTCCTACAGTATACAGTCATGGCATTTGGCATGTGTAACGCCCCTGCTACATTTCAGCGGCTTGTGGACACAGTATTGTCAGGTTTGCCAAATTGTAATGCGTATCTAGACGACTTAATTGTGTACACCATGACGTGGGAGGAGCACCTCCACATCCTTGAGCAGGTGTTCACTCGTCTTGCGCGCGCGTCCCTCACCATAAACCTTGCCAAATGTGACTTCGGCAAAGCCATCGTCACCTACCTGGGTAGACAGGTGGGCCAGGGCCAAGTGAGACCCCTCGATGCCAAAGTGGCTGCCATCAATGATTTCCCGGTCCCAAATACGCGTAAAGCGTTGCGCCGTTTTCTGGGCATGGCCGGCTACTACCGCAGCTTTTGTCGTAATTTTTCGTCTGTTGTTCAGCCCTTAACTGCGCTGATGAGCCCCAAAGTTGACTTTGTCTGGTCCAATGTCTGTCAACATGCTTTTGAAAGCGCAAAATCGCTCTTGTGCCACGCTCCTGTCCTCGCAGCTCCCGATTTCACCCGTGCATTTAAATTAGAGGTGGACGCCTCTGCCGTGGGAGCTGGGTCTGTATTATTGCAGGAGGATAGTGATGGAGTAGACCATCCAGTGTGTTACTTCTCGAGAAAATTTAACAAACATCAGTTAAAATACTCAACAATAGAGAAGGAAACACTTGCTTTGTTGTGGTCACTTCAGCACTTTGAGGTTTACGTAGGTTCTAGTCCTCTGCCAGTGGTGGTCTTCACTGACCACAACCCACTCGTTTTCCTTAGGCGCATGTATAATCACAACCAGAGACTCATGCGGTGGGCACTGATCATGCAAGACTACAACCTGGTGATCCAGCACAAAAAGGGGTCAGAAAACATTGTTGCAGATGCGTTGTCCAGACTTTGATTGTTTAATTTTGTTTTCTTATGGTACTGTAACAAACCTTGTTATAACAGGTTTGTATCTTAAGGGGGGAGGTGTTACGGCCACTGCCGTACAGGAGTCTCTGTCCCTCTCTCCCCTTTGTTTGTGTGTGTGCGTGCGTGTTCACGCTAGAGTGTGATTGTGTGCGTGAGAGTATTTCACAGGGTGCTGCTGCAGGAGGCCGACTGATTTGAGGCAGGTGCGATGAACGACTCTAATTGGTTCGGACTGAAGCAGCCAATCAGAGGAGCCAAAGGAACCGAGGCCCACCAGATCCCCAGCAGCAAGCTGCATTCAGCCATGCTCACGATAGAGAGAGACAGACTTTGTTATTTAGACTCGTGAAATCTTGTGAACTCTTGTGAACTTTCAAAACTCTCTGTATTTGAGGCACTAGTTTGTTTTGTTATATTGCTCACACGCTAGTTTGGTTTAAATTAATTTGGGTGCTGTTTTCAACTTTGTTAATTTATTTTAATTAGGATTTAGGTTGTAAAACTCTAGGTTAGAGTCTCCTTTTGTTCTCGTTTTGTTTTTGTTACAGCACTCATTTAGTTAATTGCCTCACCCCCCTTTGTTAACACAATTTTTATCATTTTTGTTTAATAAATAACTTTTAAACCTTACAACATCTTGGTTTTTATGTTACTTCCCTTTTCCCCTAGAACTGGTCGTAACATAGCCTTTACCTTTAACATGCTTGTCTATACACACCACCATGATTTATAGACACACCATGATACCAAACAGCACAGTGACCACTTTTCAGCCTTTAAATAGGCAGACTGACTGATTAAAAGCTTGGAGACACCTGTGATGATAATTACAGGACACACCTTAGTTTAACATGTCCCTATGGTCAAATCATTTTTAATGTTTTGTAGGGGTACCATCATTTTTGTCCAAGCCAGTTTCATTATTTTGTTTTTTAGAATAACTCACAAATCAAAATCAAGGTCTGTTTTTGGTTTTTAATTTTCTGTACATTTTTATTTATGATTACCTTTTTCAGTCTCAAGTTATTTCAGTTACCATGTGGGTTTTTCTTTCTTTAACAGAAGAGTATGAATCATTTTGGAAGGTCCAGTCCCAGAGCAGTGATGAACCTTCAGCTGTAAAAACGTCCTTGAAGCAGTCACAGGGGTCACTGGTCACAGACACACAGACCTGCTTCTGCTTTTCAGCGTGGACGTAAAAACTTACCGGCTGGTTGTCTGAGTTTTGCTGTGGTCCGGCAGGGCCAGCGGACTCCAGGTATCTGGGCCCATTGGATGGGGTGTCGTTTTTGTAGGGTGGCTGTGACGGGGGGAACGGGCTCGCTGCTCCTCTGAAGTCGTTCTGTGAGGCCGGACGGGTCGGCTGGTAGGCCGGGGGAGGTCGACTGAGACGAGGATCCTCGGTCCGTATGGATGTATTATCGTGGTAGAAATGTGGGTTTCTGTAGGTCTCTGAAAATGAACAAAGGTGGAGGTTAATGGTTTAGTCAGCTGGAGAATGAAGGATCATCTATCATGTCCTTAATGTGACCTAAACCAGCTGAGGGATATTCTGGGACGTCTGATAGAAGGTTCTAGAAACACTAAGCTTAGTGCCATAACCAAAAGTCTTTACAAATATTAATCAGTCAATCAAACTTTAGTTATAATGAACTTTTTATACAAAAACTGTAACACAAAGTTACAGTTGGAGACACAAAGTAAAATACAAATCTCCACCCATCCTCCAAACCCACACTCTTCACACACACAAGCACACATACACAACCATATATACGCACATACACAACAACACTCTGTGTCTTCAAACAGTCACAGACGACTGAGGGAATAAAAAATAATAAGGACACACAGGACCTGAGACAAAACTGATTAGACTCTGATGAGACAGAATAAAGGTAATACAGACTTGACAGTTAATTCAAATGATTCAGTCTTAAGACTAAACAATACAAGAAAAACATAATAAGAGGAAATAAAACACAAAGTAGTAACTCGGTTAACTAATTTAAAAAACACTCGGTCTGCAGATTGACTGTTCCCCAGACAGGGGCCACAATATTGAAACCATGATTCATCGTATGTTTTGGTTTTACTTTGGGAACTATGAAAGACCAGGACCTGAGGACCTGAGGTATCTACCGGGCACAAATGTTCAGAGCAAATCAGATAAATAGGACAGACCAGTAGGACAACCCTACTCTAAAAATCCAGATCTTTCCCTCTAAAACGTGATATCAGCACTAATTCTTCTGTGTCAGTGTCATAGAAGTCTTACCAGAGCTGCCTCTGTTTGATCTGGACCACTCAAAGTCCTCTTTCAGCCACTCGTTCACCATCTTCTCTTTCCTGTCTTTGCTCCTGCAAACACAGCACAGACTTCAGCATGTCTCATTGGTGTGTCCACAGTCATATTTACCAAAGCCCTCATGGACAGAACATGGTATTTGTGAGTTAGCCATAGGCCCCATGTTGAAGATCCATTATGTCTGTGTGGGTCTCACCTCTTCTGTGACTGTCTGGTCCTCAGTGTGAATGCCACCATGACTCCCACCCCCACCAGGAGAACGATGAGCGTCACGCTCAGCCCAGCATAGAAAGGTATTTTATGTATGGGGTCTCTGCAGTCGTTGCCCATATACCAGGTGGTGGTCGGGTTCAGACAGCTGTGACGGAGGCAGATGATTATAACACAGCACAGGACTAACCCTTTAAAGTCTGAGTAAACTGTCAGATCATCAGTGATGGGTGTTGGTGAAGTTTGAGGGCACATGATCAAATAAAGACTTAAGGCCTTAGCACAACAGACACGATATTTGAGTATTTTAGTGCAGCCTTGTTTTTTTTCAGCCACTGTTATCAACGAGGCCTGCTCATGGTACCATTCGTCTGCAGAAGTTGTTACCACCACTCACATAGTTAACATGTCACTACAATCTGGAACATTCCCAAAGGCCTTGAAAACTGTGGTCATAATGCCTCTCCTAATCAAGAGTAGTCTTGATGCCACAGTACCGAACAACTACCGGCCCATCTCAAATCTGCCGTTCTTAGGCAAAGTCCATGAAAAAGTTGTTTAACAGCTCACTGACTTTCTCCTAATGAACAACTTTAGACCCCATCCCAGCACTGAGACCGCTCTTATCAAGGTGACAAATGACATCCACCTGAACACTGATGCAGGCAAAGTCTCCGTCTTAGTCCTGCTAGATTTGAGCACTCTGCTTTGACTCTGTTGATCATGAGATCCTTCTACAGAGACTAGAGGACTGGTTGGGCATCTCTGGGACTGCCCTACATTGGCTGAAGTCCTATCTAGAAGACAGGAAGTACTTTGTAGAAATTGGTAACTGTGTCTCAGGCCACACGGCCTTGACTTGTGGAGTGCCCCAGGGGTCAATCCTGGGACCCCTCCTGTTCAATTTCTACATGCTGTCTTTAGGCCAGTTAATACAAAGTACTAATGTGTCCTACCACAATTATGCAGATGACACTCAGATCAATGTCTCACTGACAGCAGGTGAATATGGACCAGTGGATTCACTCTGTCACTGCATCCATCAGGTCAGTGTGTGGATGCAAAACAACTTTCTCCAGCTAAATTCAGACAAGACTGAAGTCATCATGTTTGGTCCACAGAAACAAAGAGAAAGTGTCAGCAGTCACCTCCAGTCTCTCTCTCCAAAACCTACAAATCAGGTTAGAAATCCCGGAGTAATAATGGACTCAGACTTGAACTTTAACAGCCATATAAAATCAATGACATCAGCAGCCTTTTACCATCTAAAAAACATTGCCAAACTCAGAGGTATAGTGTCTAAACCTGACCTAGAGATACTTATCCATCCATTTGTCTCCTTTAGGTTAGATTACTGTAACGGTCTGCTCACCGGCCTCTCCAAACGAGCCATAACACAGCTGCAGTACATCCAGAACGCTGCTGCTCGGGTCCTGACCAGAACCGGGAAGTACAAACACATTAGTCCTGTGCTCAGGTCCCTACACTGGCTTCCTGTGGCTCAGAGAATAGACTTTAAAGCAGCTCTGCTTGTGTACAAATCTCTGTCATGTTAGTGCCATATGAACCATCTGGGACTCTGAGGACCTCAGGGACCAGCCTCCTGCTGGGGCCCAAAGTCAGGACGAAACATGGAGAATCAGGGTTCCAGTTTTATGCAGCTAAAATATGAAACAGTCTGTGTGAAGATGTGAGACAGGCCTCTACTCTGACAATGTTCAAATCTAGGCTCAGAACAGCTGTTTAACTGTGCATAGGACTCAAAGGATCTTATCTTTATTAAGTTCATTCAATAATGATTATTGTTTTCATTTCTTATTGTGATTTTAATGCATTTTTCTTGTTCTGTAAAGCACTACGAATTTCCTTGTGAATGAATGTGCTCTGCAAATAAACCCTCTCTACCTTTAAGGTTAGACTTAAAACATCCCTCTGTGATAAAGCTTTCAGTTAGGGACCAGCTCAGGCCTGGACCAGATCATAGCTCATAGTTAGACCTCCCTGTCTGTCTCTCCAGCACTCTCCCTCTCTCTCTTTGTCCTTGTCTTTCTTTTTCTTTTGTTCTCAATCATCTCTGGTTTGCTGTGGACCTGTGTAGCTTGGACTAGTAAAATTGTTAATATTTGTCCCTTAATTTATTCCATTTCATCTCTGTGACAGTTCACAATAATGGCTGTAGAATGATCAGTCTATTAAAATATGGAGTAGTTTCTGTTAATTTCACACATTTTAATTGTGTGAAGTTACTCCCTTACTCCAGCTTCTTGGTCACCGTGTGCACAGAACATGAATTTTAGTCCCATTTGAGTACTATTTTTGCATTATTTAATCAATGAATTACATGTACTAGTATATTGCTCACTAACATCTGTGTTCATGTTATATGTTTGTATTTAAACTCCATGTCTTATGTGAGTTTTTTTTGTCCTTGCTATAACTTAGTGTTGTAGTAGAGTGACCAAAGCTCGAGTCTGAGTCGAGTCCAAGTCACCAAAAGAAAAATCAGAGTCGAGTCCAGGTCTAGTCCTCAGTACCTTAGCCTAAGTACTAGAAAAGTTCCTCGAGCCTAAATCTGAGTCCTTAATATTGAGTCTGAGCCAAGAGGCTGGATGCTCTTCAGCTCTCCCCTTTTGCAAAGCCTGAGAAATGACAAGCAAATTAAAAATGTCTTTATTAAAATAATTAATACAGTTTTCTCCACTTCAACAGAACTTCATCAGCTGTCAGAGGACTGCAAATTTTAACAATAAGTGTTGAGAGTTTGCTGTTCTTTTTCAAGGATGTATGAAGTTTTAATGTTTGAAAAATGTTAAATAAACTTAAAATAACATTTCCATTTAATAACTTAAAACCAATCAACCACCAACTCCTCTGGAGACAAGAACAGCCTCGAAACCTTAAAACCATCAAAATAACAACTGCCACCTCCTGAGGGGAGCTGACATGCTGCATTTCAGAAACATTAGCTCTGAAAGAGTGGAGCAGCTCATCTTTCATGGTGAGACCTCATCAAATGCCTCCATGACTAAAAACCCTTTAAATAGGTGCACTGGTAGCAGGAATCAGCACGTGAACATGCATACGGTAAACTACACATGCCCGCCGTGGGCTGAAGACCGATACCAGAAGAAATAATGAATAAACAAAGCTTGAGTCCTCTGAGTCCTAATGCAGCCAGAGATCAAGTCTGAGTCAATACCTGTGTAACTTTCTTTACAATAATGAAGAGGATAACCCTTTGACCTCTGTGCCATGATCCTTTGAGTTTCCAACATTTGTTTGTTAAATGGTGTCACTCTAATATCACTAAGAGGTTTGGTTCCTTTAAGTGTTTCCAATATTGTGCCATTGATTGGTATCACTATGGGTGTGCAAAGGCCTTAAGTCCAAGAATACTGGTAGATTAGGATGACAGAAAAGTTTTTTGGACTATATGAAGGATTCGTAAAGGATTATTTCAGACTTACTTGCAGGTCGGCATGTTGGCAGCATGGACAACACAAACTCCCTTGTTGTAGCAGGTCTTAAACTTCGAATGCCTCGAATCGCAGGCTGTCACACAGACCACCTTGTCGTTGCCATCAAGATCTGTCTCAAAGAAATCTTCTGGACATCCATCTATGATGCATGCAGCTGGAGGAGGATGGAGAGAGGAGGATGAGCAGACTCAAGGGGGGCAAACAGTGCACATGCAGACAGGTGAACAGAGTATTTAGTATAAAAACATAAATAAAGAGACAAAGCATCTCAATTCAACAAGACCTGCTGATTTCATGCTGCTGATTTGTTTATTTAACTTCTGACATTTGTTGTCTGAGGGCCATGCTGGCAGCTTTAAGGAAGAACAGGCTAAAGCACATTATTCTGAGTTTTTTCAGGGATGGTGGACTAATATTTTTGGTGAGCTAAAGCGATGTCATCAACCAAAAACAGAAAAAAATCTCCTTTTTAAGTGAATAAGAAGGGTCTCCAAACATGCCCAGAAACAGCCATGTGCCAGAGGGTCTCAGCAGAGGCCTGAGGCTCTCTGTTTACATCCTATATTTTCTAAAACTATGATAACACGAGCAGGGCACTCTCTGTGAAGGTCTCTGCATGTGGACCATGTTGTCTGGACTTCACAGATTTAGACACTTAAACTGGAGATTATTCACACAGCAGAGATCAGAGTCTCTGTGGAGGCCCCAGAGGAGGCTCAGCTCTTCTCAGGTAAAACAGGAGGGGCTCCCAGGAGAAAAGGCTGGGACCCAGTGGTCTATGGGACTTTCTTAGGGGCCGGTCTCTCAAGCTTTACCAAAGGCATCAGCACTCTGCTGCACCTGTCTCCTCACCTGTTTCCATCTTTATATGTTTCTGCTCTGGCTAAATGAGACGTCCACAATCGCTGCAGCTGTGTGTCTTCAGCAGAGAGGTAAAACCCTCATGCACGCCCTACAGGCACAGCAACATGATGCTGCACAGAGGCAGATAAAACACCTGACAGGTGTGCTTGTTACGTAGGAAACAGCAGTTTAACTGGACACACGTCCCCGTGTGATCATTACATGAACCAGAGCGTGACATCAATCACTCTCATACCAACCAACCCAGTCAGAGATTCACTCTGCATCACCCTGCTCCATATAAGGAAGTCCCATAGACCACCATTGTTCATGTCACAGAGAAACCAAAACTCAGCCTAGACTTTGACAGGGCCGATCAGAAAACTGTCCACGATGTCTCAGAGATGGATGATGATAGATAGTCAGGAGGTTTGTGTCTGTTTCAGAGCTCAGAGGAGCCTTTCTCATTCATTTAAAAGGAAACCTGTTCACAGTTTTTGGTTTATGGTCTCATGATGGTGATGCTTTTCTCCACCAACAATAATAGCAGACTGTTCCTGACAACACATGATGATTGTGATGATGTGAGTGCTCCAGTATTCTTCTCTCAAAGCTGGAGGCAGAGTTCTTGGACAAAAAGTGGCAGCAGAGTTTTATGAATAAGAGAAGCAGAGACTTTAACAGATACTCTGAACTGCAGAGTCACAATCAAATAAAAGAACAAATACACTTGACTGCATGTCCAGAACTCTCTGAAAGAGGATTTGAATCTCAGTTTGTTCTCCTGGTTAAATATGAAGAGTGACTGAACAACACATCCACACAAAGCTCAAATCTAATGTCTTTAAAAAGACTGAAAGGACTCTGGACGAGCTGATACTGACCTGTGGTATCAATTTTTGTCTCTGTCACATTTGGTTTTGTTTCTGTGCGGTTGAAATCTGGACAACCTGGACCTGAGGAGGAACAACATGAGTATTAGATAATGGAGATGTGGTCCATGATGAGCAGGAACATCAGAGCTAACTTTGCTCCTCTAAATCTGAAGTCATTTGGATCAGTGCTGCAGCTGACCAAATTAAAACACCTGGAAGTGGCTGAAATGTCCCTGTTGTTGTGATCTGACTCCAAAAGGAGGATCTATCTGTCTGGATTCTCCCTGGACAGTAAATTAAGTTATTGTATTAACAGGTTCGGGATTAGGTCCACGCCAAAAACCACACCTCCAATCAGCTGACAATCCTACTTATACTCAGCCATGCCTCATCACTCAGTTTGTCTATGACTCTTCAAGACGGACAGATTAAGCTGCACGCTGATCGCATAAGACGCTACACTCCGACCTCTCATCTCCAGCCAGCTGTGCACACCGGTGTGCCCTCATCCAACCGGCATCACAGTTTCAGACCAATCGCCTTCAGGAAGTGGACATCGCTCACTTCCGGGTTCTCATCAGAGCCAATCATCGACGCTGACGACACATGACCTCACGATCTCACTGCCAGCCAGCCTCAACAGCTCCCTCTGTCGAATATCAAGTCGTATTGCACTCACTTATTGACTCACCCTGCGCTCTCAGGCTCACAACATCCCGTGCACATGCATCCTTCCATCAAGTCATCCCTTTCTTCTTTTCTATCACCGCAGCAGCCACACCTTGCACAGTGGCTCCTTTCCTACTGTCATAGCCAATTTCATGAGTTTCCCAGTAGCTAATTGCAGATAACCCAGTCCGACTATTCTCAATCTTCTCCATTTCCAACTAATCTATCCTATCAACCCTCCCTTCCCCCTCCTCACCCCCTCCTTTCCCCATCACCCAAATGCATTTCTTTTGTCTTGGTTAATCTCTTCAACCACTACAGTGGCTACAACCACAGCAGCTACGACTGCAGCTACAACCATTGTATTACAACTACAGAGGCTACAACCACAACCCCAACTGCTCCAGCTTCAGCAGCTCCAGCAGCTCCAGTAGCTCCATCATGGCTCAAATAGCCCCAGCAGCTCTCCATCAGCTCCAGCACGGCCCCAGATTGGCTCCAGCAGCCCAAGCTCGGCTCCAGCAGCTCCAGCTCAGCTTAATCAGCTCCAGCTCGGCCCCAACAGCCCTAGCTCGGCTCCAACAGCCCCAGCTTGGCTCCATCAGCCCCAGCCCTGCTCCATCAGCCCCAGCTTGGCTGCAGCTGCTTTAGCATAGCTCCAGCTGCTTCAGCTAGGCTCCATCATCATCAGCATGGCTCCACCTGCCCCAGCTCTGCTTCTACAGCCACAGCTCGGCTCCATCAGCTCCCGTACGTCTCCATCAGCCCCAGTTCGACTCCATCAGCCACAGCTCGGCTCTATCAGCCCCAGCTCAGCTCCAGCAGCCCCAGCACAGTTTCAGCTGCTCCAGCACAGCTCCAAGTAGGGCTACACGTGATGCAGATCAATGCAGTCCTCGCTGACCTTCCCAATCCAGCAAAAGAGGATTTCAAACGAAGCAGTGTTTCACTTAATTGTAGTGATTGTTGTCCTACATATTAGCCGCTACCGACTGCAAATTGGTCTAAGAGAAAGTTGATTTTACTCAAAAAAAAACATTGTCCAGGCTCCATTCAGAGCTAAACTCATATAATCAACAACAGCCAGCCACCCTCCCTTCCTGCCTCCCCACCTCCCTCTTCCTCCCCTCCCCCACTACCCGACCCATGTCCTTCAACCCTCTCACCACATTGTCATCTAAGCAATCAACTAAACACAAACCTTGGGTTAAATCTGACCAAAATGCTGTAAATGGTAATCCATCTCGTAAGAGGACTAAGTCAGCTTCAGGCTAAGTTAGGATATTGATCAGTTGATTGAGTTTCAGTCTCCACCATCTGCCTGCACTCATTCACGATAACATCCACCATCTTTTGGGGGCCAAAATGGTCAAGGAGTCCATACTGGCTGCTCCAAAATCTCAAAATGTGACAAAGTGGGTGAGACCCCTGCTTTATTTAAACCGTTTGTCACTTAAAGCGTCAAATGTTTCCTTAAAAATTACTTTGCACATTTGTTAATTTGTGCCTTACTTTACTTTTGCCCCTGTAACACTGCAGCACTTACTATCCCGGCTTTGTTTGTGTTAGCAGTAAGTTACATTTTCCATCACAGTACAAAGTAATTTAAAGCATTCACACAGTCTTTAGTTGATCAAGTCACTTTAATTAGTTTAAAGTGCACAATATTCATTAGTTTGTTCCTTTATTCATTCTGACCTTTGCTCCTTTGTTAGTGCACCACATGGATCTGCAGACAGAAAGGGATGGCCCTGCACTTCCCACGTTTTTATAGAGTTGGTGATGTCATTGGTGACATCACAGGGCCAAACCATCTGCAGGGGTTTCTTGTTTGGAGATTCATTTCTTCTTAGGTTTAATTGATGCATTTTGTTTCATTAAAAGTTTGAAATGTCTTTGTTGTGATGCATTTAATTGAGTAGATTAGTTAATGATAAATTTGAGAGTTTTATTCTTTGGTTATCTTCAAGGATGCTGTAAACACCTCCCTGTGAGTCAGGTCACCCACTCAGCTGCAAGTAATCGGGCAATTGGGCAGGTTATAAAGCTGAGGGGAGAGTTGCAATTTGGGGGAAAGATCAAGGGGCAGTGCTGCCTCAAACACGTGCCTTATTTTGAGTTGAAAGTATGAGTTCATTAGCCTTATTTTATTTTGAACTTTTTTTTGTTTTTGTTAAGTTAACACGTGTTTTTTAACTCACTGTAAATAAAGACACGCCTGGTTGGAAAAGAACTCCTCTGTGATTACCTTCTTACCACCTTTCACGACACTTAGGCTTGACTCCACTACACAGAAGTCAAGGAGATTCCTTGCAAAGGGCCTATACTTCCTGGACCATCACAAACCTTCAATATTGAGCATGCTGCACAGCTATGGACCTTAGTTTACCTCCAGGAAGTAATCTTCCACAATCTCACTCCACGTCAGACTGACATTCGAGTTCCTATGAATCTCTCCGCTCCACCATAGCATGAACTTCCATCCACGTTACTGAGAGTAAAGCGACCGTTAGTGGCTTCTTCCGATTCCCCAGTCATAGGACATCTCAGCTCATCACATTCATAAGAACAACTTATTATCCGTGTCTGTCCGTTCTCAGCTGATCTCTGTTCAACATTACTCATTTGTGGGTCAAGATCAGCTTGGGCAGAACACGATGAGACCCCCACACACTGAGTCTCGCTCTGCCTTGCACGACGTCCTTCTTGACGGCTCATCTCTCAACATATCTCATGTCACATGTTCATCATTGTCATTCCTCATAATCCTAATTCTTCATTCAACCTTCAAACACATACATTAGTGGTGTGGTCCAGTGAAGAGCCTTTTAAAGTCCAGCATGTCGAGTGAGTGAATCCAAACCCACCTCTCAGTTTGTTTTCTCAGCCTCACAGGAAGTTCTTCTGTTTCATTCTCATGTTGGTGTGTGCATGTACGATGCTTTAAACGTATCTCTCTTACCAGTTACAGTAACATTGCAGTTGTTAAATTCCTCTACAGCTTCATTGATGGCCTTAGCTAAGGTTTGATATTCCTCCTTTGAGGTATCATCATTGGGAATCTCCAGGATGACGTCATGTTCCACGTTGATGCTGGAAAGAGAGCGTTCATGTTAGTGTCAGTGAGAAAGGTGATCCTCTTTCAGACTGCATGGATCTTGGCTTTAGTAAACTGATCAGAAACTGCTGCAGATGAACACCCCTGACGTGAACTTAGTCCAGACTGAACACACATTAACTTTTTAAAAACACCCTGAGCCCAGCAGAACCACGTGACGAAGGTTTAGGGGGGCGGCCCACCCATCATGGGGGCAGTTGGAATATGTAGTTTAGCTGGAGCGTCTTGATTTTCTCCTTAAATTAAACAAATGCAGCACGTGCACGGCCCTGAAGCTCCTGACAAAGCAGGCTGCAGATTAGAGAGCTGTGGAGATCCATCAGACGTCCTGATGACCTTCTGATGCCAAAGTCCACAGCCATGATCCAGTCCAGTCAGTCTTTGTGTCAGAAGGTTTTTACTCACCTAAACTCTACAGGTGGGGTGGTTGGCTCCGCCCTCCTGAACCTCACCTGGAAAGAGAAGAAGCAGATTCAGTTTGATTCTTTTCTTCATCTGATTCACTGGCTTCAGTCATCAAACCTTTGGAGGCACCACCAGATCATTTTGTCATGTGATCCAAAAGAAATCACCTGACAAAATGAGTCCAGTCTGAAGTTAACCCAAAACACAGCCTGTGTGATGAACAATCATAGGCCACTTCATTAGGTACACCCTGCTCGTCCCAGGCGCTGAAGTCCCCATCAGAATAAAGGTCATAAAGGGATGGACATGGTCAGAACAGTCCTCAGGTAGGCTGTGGGGTTTGAACCATGCTCAGGTGGGACTGAGGGACCACCAGCAGCCTGAACCGCTGATCCAAGGCAGGATGGATCCATGTTTTATGATGTCCACACCAAACTCTGACACCGAGCCCCCTTAGTCCACCTGTGTAGTTCAGTACTCAAGCAGGTTGACTTGACCTTGCCTACATGTCTAAGCACTGAGCTGCTGCCATGTGATTGTCGTTTCCTTTGACCAAGCAACTAGTGGATTTTTGTGGTACAGCACCTAAATGTCAACCAAAGGGTCTTTATTTGTGTGATAACAGAGGGCCAGTGTGCTTGTTTGATGATATCTTAATATGTTTTAGTAAAATTACATCTTTATTTTTCACAAACTGTTCAGGAGCCAGTATTTACTGAAGTAAGTTAAAGTTAAAGAATGTTTTGAGATGACTTTTCAGATGTTAAAGGACAGGGATTCCTTCACTTCAGCCCTTTCCCTCATTAACATCAGACCTTTCCCCTCCTGGAGCGATGAGACTGATTCAATTTAAAGGTTAAGTTTTATTGATCAATTCTTTATAAATTACTTAATCTGCCCCGATTATAAACAAGTACAAATTAGTTTTCAAATGAATGTTAATTTCTTTAATTATTATCCATTGATATCAAATTATTGTGATGTCATAAAGCCAAGGTGGTGTTGGCCAAAGATAACAAGCATGAGCATGTCAAATATTATGTTCTGTGGTTTATATCAGAAAAATAAAGAAATATTCAAAGGACAGAAACAGTGAAATCTCTGTTTTACCTTTTGCACCTCGATGGTGGAGGATTTCCCCAGCGCCTTTCCTTTGCTGTAAAGAAACAACAGAGAGGACGTCAGCATGTTCTCAGAGCAGGTAGAGGATGTGAAGATGACGCCACGCCATGCTGCGGTGCCATCTTTGCAGGCACACCTTTGGTTTGTTCCTCAGCTTTCTGTTACCTTTTCAGAGTTTTTGATGGTGTTTGTTTATCTGTTTATTTGTTTGTTTGTCCATTCAAAAAGTTCTCACCAGATTTGATGAATTTTTAAGTGAATGTTGTTCATGTTGTGAGGAAGAAGTGATTTTGGTTGTGATCTGAATACAGATGCAGATCCTGGAATATTTCAAAAGATGTGTTCACAGAGTGAGACGGGACAGTTTCACTTTTTAATAATAACTAATGAAGAACATCAGAAATGCCTCAGCAGAGGTCTGTCCCTCTGGGCTCCTCTCGTTTTACTCTGTACTTTGGTAGTTTCTCTTTAGAGAATTGATTAACTCAGTTCTAGAGATATTTTGCTTGAGCCCTTCAAAGTTTTTTCAGTTCATGCTTCAGTCAGAGAAGATTTTGTGACAGATTTGTTCAAAATCATCAATGATTAGGCAGTTAATATGACACAGGATGATCTTGACCTACAGTCTTGAATATTATATTTACCAACCCTTTGATAGAAAGGAAAAGGGAGCACTTTGACAGAAACCAATCAGTGTTAAATGTTCTCAAATGTTACAGTGACAGGCAGAGGATGACCACTAGTCCTTGGCCTCTGACCTCCAGCATCTATAAACTTTATCCTGACGGACATTTGTGCAGTTTGGAGAAAATCCCTCAGAGGCCTTTGGAGGTGTCAGCATCACAAAAGTCATGCCCTGTAAGGACAGACTGACCAACAACACAGAACCTCAAACAGATCAGACAGGTAGATCGACCTGCTCTACATGTGCACATCTGCAAAGATGGCTACCCCATCATAAAAAGTGATGTGACAGATCCCCACATGACCTACAGGCGATCCTTCTAAAATCCTCTCATTGACTTTACCTGATCTTTGTGACGGTCACTTCTTTGAGGTTTTTTATCCCCCTAATATTTCGGTAATATTTCTCCATCTGAAATAAATGACATGTTAATGTCTCCATAATGATCTGCAGGTAGCTGAAACACTCTGAGGTGATGGCTACATCATTTTGGAAAAACAGAAATAATTTTGGTCCAAGAAAAAGTTTAATCCAAGCGTTCTTACCTGGGCTTTAAAGTCTTCAACAAAGTCTTTGTGTTCTTCAGAATTTTCCTCCACAAGCTTATTGTTAAAGGGCTTATCGACCTCCATGCTAACCTCCACTGTTCTATCATTGCTCTCTGTAAAACAACCAAATAGTTAAATAAACATGAAATAAAAAAGAGACCATCTACAACTTCCATATACAAGTGGTGAGTGCTTCCCCAGCATTCACATCATTTACCTGGCACATGATCTGGTTGGAAGATTTCACACACTGTTCCAGAGAAACCAGCTGGACATGTGCAGACGTGTGAAACATTATCATATGTCCCACCATTCTCACAGACGAACGGCTTCGTCGGTTTTTTTGTGGGAGTTGGTGTAGTTGTGGGTTCAGTAATTGGTTCAGTTGTGGGTTCAGTTGTTGGTTCTGTAGTTGGTTCAGTTGTGGGTTCAGTTGTCAGTTCAGTTGTGGGTTCAGTTGTGACTTCAGTTGTGGAACTAGTTGTTGAACCACTTGTAAATTCAGTTGTGGAACCAGTTGAGGAACCAGGTATGGGAAGAGTTGTGGAACCAGTTGTGGAAACAGTTGAGGGCAGTTGTTACAGTTGTTGGAACCAGGCATCATTGGTGAACCAGTTGTTGGTTCAGTAGTTGAACCAGTTCAGTTGTGGAACCAGTTGTGAACAGTTGTTGGTCCTGTTGTTGAACCAGTATGGGAACAGCTGTTGAACCAGGTATCGAAACAGTTGTTGAACAGGTATCAAAACAGTGTTGAAAGTTGGAACCAGTTGAACAGTTGTGGAACCTGTTGTTATCAGCTGTGATCTTAGTTGTTGGTTGAACCATGTGATCAGAAGTTGGAACAGTTGTTGGTCCTGTTGTTGGTTCAGCTGTGATCAGTAGTGGAACCAGGTATCGAAACAGTTGTTGAACCAGGTATCGAAACAGTTGTTGAACCAGTAGTAGAACCAGATGTGGGAACAGTAGTGGAACTGGGTATCAAAACAGTTGTTGAACCAGTAGTAGAACCAGATGTGGGAACAGTAGTGTTGGAGTCGTTGTGAACAGTTGTTTGAACCAGGTTGTTGAAGTTGTTGTTGAACCAGCTGTGATGTGGAACCAGTTGTGGAACCAGGTATGGGAACAGTTGTGGAACCAGGTATTGAAACAGTTGTTGAACCGGGAATCGAAACAGTTGTTGAACCACTAGTTGAACCAGGTATCGAAACAGTTGTGGAACCAGTTGTGGAAACAGTTGAGGAACCAGGTATCAAAACAGTTGTTGAACCAGTAGTGGATCCAGGTATAGGAACAGTTATGGAACCAGTTGTGGAAACAGTTGTGGAACCAGGTATCGAAACAGTTGTTGAACCAGTACTGGAACCAGGTATGTGAATAGTAGTGGAAACAGGTATCGAAACAGTTGTTGAACCAGGTATTGAAACAGTTGTTGAACCAGTTGTGGAAACAGTTGTGGAACCAGGTATCAAAACAGTTGTTGAACCAGGTATGGGAACAGTTGTTGAACCAGGCATCGAAACAGTTGTTGAACCAGGTATCGAAACAGTTGTTGAACCAGTACTGGAACCAGGTATGGGAACAGTTGTAGAACCAGGTATTGAAACAGTTGTTGAACCAGGTATTGAAACAGTTGTTGAATCAGTAGTGGAACCAGGAATGGGAACAGTTGTGGAACCAGGTATTGAAACAGTTGTTGAACCGGGAATCGAAACAGTTGTTGAACCAGTAGTGGAACCAGGTATGGGAAGAGTTGTGGAACCAGTGGTGGAAACAGTTGAGGAACCAGGTATCAAAACAGTTGTCGAACCAGTAGTGGAACCAGGTATGGGAACAGTCGTGGAAACAGTTGAGGAACCAGGTATCGAAACAGTTGTTGAACCAGGTATCGAAACAGTTGTTGAACTAGTTGTGGAACCAGGTATGGGAACAGTTGTGGAACTAGGTAGGGGAACAGTAGTGGAACCAGGTATCGAAACAGTTGTTGAACCAGGTTTTGAAACAGTTGTTGAACCAGTACTGGAACCAGGTATGGGAACAGTAGTGGAACCAGGTATCGAAACAGTTGTTGAACCAGGTATCAAAACAGTTGTTGAACCAGTACTGGAACCAGGTATGGGAACAGTAGTAGAACCAGGTATTGAAACAGTTGTTGAATCAGTAGTGGAACCAGGAATGGGAACAGTTGTGGAACCAGTTGTGGAACCAGGTATGGGAACAGTTTTGGAACCAGGTATTGAAACAGTTGTTGAACCGGGAATCGAAACAGTTGTTGAACCACTAGTTGAACCAGGTATCGAAACAGTTGTGGAACCAGTTGTGGAAACAGTTGAGGGACCAGGTATCAAAACAGTTGTTGAACCAGCACTGGAACCAGGTATGGGAATAGTAGTGGAAACAGGTATCGAAACAGTTGTTGAACCAGGTATCGAAACAGTTGTTGAACCAGTTGTGGAAACAGTTGTGGAACCAGGTATCAAAACAGTTGTTGAACCAGGTATGGGAACAGTTGTTGAACCAGGCATCGAAACAGTTGTTGAACCAGGTATCGAAACAGTTGTTGAACCAGTACTGGAACCAGGTATGGGAACAGTTGTAGAACCAGGTATTGAAACAGTTGTTGAACCAGGTATTGAAACAGTTGTCGAATCAGTAGTGGAACCAGGAATGGGAACAGTTGTGGAACCAGGTATTGAAACAGTTGTTGAACCGGGAATCGAAACAGTTGTTGAACCAGTAGTGGAACCAGGTATGGGAAGAGTTGTGGAACCAGTGGTGGAAACAGTTGAGGAACCAGGTATCAAAACAGTTGTCGAACCAGTAGTGGAACCAGGTATGGGAACAGTCGTGGAAACAGTTGAGGAACCAGGTATCGAAACAGTTGTTGAACCAGGTATGGGAACAGTTGAGGAACCAGGTATCGAAACAGTTGTTGAACCAGGTATGGGAACAGTTGTTGAACCAGGCATCGAAACAGTTGTTGAACCAGGTATCGAAACAGTTGTTGAACCAGGTATGGGAACAGTTGTTGAACCAGGCATCGAAACAGTTGTTGAACCAGGTATCGAAACAGTTGTTGAACCAGGTATGGGAACAGTTGAGGAACCAGGTATCGAAACAGTTGTTGAACTAGGTATGGGAACAGTTGTTGAACCAGGTATCGAAACAGTTGTTGAACCAGGTATCGAAACAATTGTTGAACCAGGTATAGGAACAGTTGAGGAAACAGCTGTGGAACCAGTTGGTGATACCGTTGGTGATTCAGTTGATGGCTCAGTTGCTGGTGTTGTAGATGTCTGGCCTGTAACAAATTTTTCTTTTAATGTCATTGTTCCTCATTTTCATTCTAAAAATGTTTTCACAGCTTTACTAGTCCCTTTTGATTTCTATTATATGATGTATGTAATGGATCATCCAACAAATGTCATCTTCAATGAAACAGTTTGTCTTAACTGTACAACAATGGTCAGTTTTTTTGTCATGGTAAGATTTAACTATCATGTTTAAAGTTATGAATTAATTTGTTTCATTCAGACTGAAACTTACGGCTTTACTTTAAGATTAATATTTATAAAACAGGATCAAAATTAAAAAAGAGAGGTTACCTGAATAATTAAGGATTTAAATTTAAATCGGGGTAAATTTTGGCACAGAAACACCAAGCTCAATCTGTTGTGGGTTTGATAAATCACATTGCGGGTGCTAAATGATCACATTTTCATCTCCTCCTCCCAATATTTTGCGCATTCTGATGATCTGCATGTATTCTGCATATTCATGAGGGCAAACACGCTAAATGGACTGCATGTCCTATTTTGCTCATCTGACAAACCCAATCCACAGTGCTCCCTGTTAGTAGATCAGCTTGATGCGTGCTATCAAGTTTGCACATGTTTTTATTTATGTAGATGTGGCAGGTGGCCCTCTACCTCCATGCATGGTCTGGGCATTTATTAACTTGGTCTCCGTGTTTCAGTGCGGCTGATGACTGCTGGTGTCTGACTGGGAGCTGGTGACCTGGAGTTGCTCTTCCGGGGGCTTGCCGGGGTGGTGGTGCACCCACAGACTGAGGGATAGCTGGCAGAAACCTTGTCCTCTGTGCTCTCCATGGTGAGCGCTGTTGCACTGCGTTGGCACAGTGTCCTGTAACTAATTGCAGGTAATCAGGTCTGCCATCGCCTAAACGATCACTGCTGTTTTAGCTTGTTTTAACTCCGATTGTTTACCTCCTGTACACGCTCCTGGGTTTTATAGCCCTGCTCAAAGCTCTCTTCTGCGGGTTTAAAGTCCGGCTTTCCTGCCTCACTGCTGCTTGAGGTTTTTGGACTTGGTTCCCTCCTAGTTTGAACCCCCTTTGTGAACACTGACCAGGCCGTGCATGCGCTGCAGGAGCAGTAGGGCTGTGGGGGTGATCACCTTTTGAGAGGATTTTGTATTTTATTGTTGAATTATTTTTGATTTTGTTAACTCTTGCTTTTGATTATTTTGGGGATTATTATTCTTATTTGTATTATTATTAATTTTGAAATTGAATGTTTAGTGAGTTATTTTGGATTGTTAGTTATTGCTTTTGATTATTTTGGGAATTCTTCTTCTTATTATTACTATTATTTCTGTGTTTAATGTGCTTCTTTTTGTTCATTACTGGTGCATCAATTTTTAACATAGCACTTGCTGGATTCTAACATTTTTTCCTTGTGTTCAGGTGCTGAGGGCCCATAGCAGCAGTCCAGTTCCCTGGTGGTGGTGTTTTCACGATTCCCCTTTTTTGTTGTTGTTGTGCAGTGTCACGGGTGATTAGTTTGAGGACCCCTTTTCTTATCAGAATCCTTTCCCTGCCGTATGGTAAGCCTCAGCCCTTGCCTTGAGACCTCCTTCTGTTTAGCGCAAATTTTTATTCGTCAGGTATTGAAGCACCAGCTATAATTTTGGGATTTTTATGGTTTACTTAAATGTTGGGGTTGTTTTGGGGTTATTGCTTGTGTTGAATTTGAATTTGTTAGGTTGTTAAAATATATATATATATATATATATATATATATATATATATATATATATATATATATATATATATATATATATATATATATATATATTTTTTTTTTTTTTTTTTTTTTTTTGGTTTTTTTTAATTGAAACCATCTCAGCCCTTGGTGATTACGATCTTGTTTATATGTTTATTCAGTTATCACCTGGTTAAGGATTTCCTGGCGGTGAATTTCCCCACCCCAGGTGGCGTTGTCACAGCAAAATTATATATCTTAACCTGACCCTCACACTACATAAACATTTAGTAGATCAGGCCCTTAATGTGATAATGATGGTAGAAAGTGGAATTATTTATTTTACTGTTGTATTTGTTTTTAGCATTATTATTACCATATTTATTGTTATAATTTTTGTTTATAGGATAGCAAAAAATATTATTACAATCATTTTCTCTTTCTTGATTTTATTTAATAATAAAACTAAAAAAAATCATGTTGTTGTTGTAATTTGGCGATCTGTGATGATGTGATTTCTGATCATATTCCTATATTGTTTGAAGTTGTTTTTCTTAGACTGGTGTTAAATCTGGCGCCCTCATTCAGAGATGCTGGATTCTTAACTCTTCTACTGCCGGTCAGGTCTCTGTGGCTTTTGATCAGCTCTGTGTCAGTCCAGCCTCTGTTAACCCAGAGGAGCTCAGCTCCTGGCTTCATTCCTCCTGTCAGACCATACTGGACTCTGTGGCTCCATTAAAAACTGTTCAGCCCAAGGCCAAATCTGAGCCTTGGTTTAACGAGGTAACTCACAGGCTACAAGAGCACTGCAAAGCTGAGCAACGCTGGAAGAACAAGCATCAGGTTTCTTTCCAAATCCTTAAGGACTATTTACCCTGTTACCAAAATGCTGTTAAAGAGACCAAAAGACAGTACCTTTCAATCCTCATTGAATCCAGTCATCAACAGTTTCCAGGACTTATCTTGATAAGGTTATTTCTGCCAAGTCTCTCAATTCAACTACTGTGTCTGACCCCTCTGACCTTTCTCCTTGTTCTACAGCTCTTTAAAAATTTGAGCCTGTGTCTTTGCTGGTCTTTAAAAACCTGGTTGGGTATATTAAGCGATTAGGCTTTCCCTATGATGGTGTCCCTCCTAGCCTGTTTAAAGAGGTCTTTCCTAGTATAGGGCAGTCGGTACAGGTTATCGTTAAGGAAACCCAGCCTCTATCGCAGTGTTCTGGTCAGTTTTTGGCCCATCTCCAAGCTCCCTTTTATTTCTAAGATTTTAGAGAAGGTTGTCCATGCTCAGTTAAAGGAGTTTCTGGATGAGCATGGTGTTCTGGAGGTCTTTCAGTCTGGCTTCAAAATTCTTCACCATACAGAGTCAGCAGTTAAGATTTTTTAATAATGTACTCCTGGCAAATGACTCTAATACCCTTTTAGCTCGGCTACATCACTGAGTGGGTTTCTGTGGTACAGCACTGGGCTGGTCCAGATCGTATCTGGCTAACAGAAGCACGAGCGTGAGCCTTGGTGATTCTGAGTCCAGCTCTGTGCCACTGCCTTATGGGATTCCACAGGGATCGATTTTAGGGTCCCTACTTTTTTCTTTGTATTTATTGCCCCTGGGCTCCGTCCTGAGGGAGCATGGCATCTCCTTCCACTGTTATGCGGACCACAGTCAGATTTATGAGCCACTGAGAAAGGAAAATGCTTTCTCCCTAACACTTCTTCTGTCATGTATTGAAGACACCTGAGCCTGTTTGGCTTTGAATTTCTTTAATTTTAATGAGAGAAAAACAGAGGTGATGGTGTGTGGTCCCAGTGGTCTTCACTTAGACTTGGGTCTTCTATCAGAGTATTTGAGGCCTACAGTCTCAAACCTGGGTTTTAAGATGGACAGTGATTTTAAACTGGATCAGAACATTAGTTCAATGGTTAAGTCCAGCTTCTTCCACATTAGGCAGCTGGCAAAGGTGAAGCTGTTTCTGGCACAACAGCTCTTTCATACTGTAATCCATGCTTTTATCATCTCGGCTGGATTACTGTGATGCACTTTATTTTGGAGTCAGCCCGCCATCGCTTACACATCTCCAGCTGGTGTAAAACGCAGCCACTTTTAACTGGAGTTCGTAAGAGTAAGCACATCACTCTCATCCTGGCCTCCCTCCACTGGCTGTCTGCATTTTAGAGTTCATTTTAAGATTCTTTTGTTTGTTTTTAAATTTTTAAATGGTCTGGCCCCATCCTACCTCTCTGCGCTTCTTCAGCCCTGGTCCCGCTCGGTGCCTCAGGTGATCTGCTCCTGGAGGTCAAGTCAAAGGTCAGAGGAGATCAAGTTTCTCTGTAGCTACTCCTAAATTGTGGAACGAGCTTCCACTCCTCATTGGAGGCCCCTTCACTGTCCATTTTTAATCCCGCCTTAAAACTCATTTTCATTCCTTGACTTTTAACCCAACATGAGACTCTGCTCCTGTTTTAGTGTTTCATAGTTTGATTTTTAGTTCCTTTTATTGCTTTTATTTTTTTAAAAACAATGAAACAACTCGTTTAGTGTCTAAACTATTTAATTTTGTCCGATGTTTCAAATTGTACACGGAGGCAGCTAGGACCCAGACGCAAGACAGATTTTGCAGTTCATAATAACCAGCTTTATTGCATAGACACAGGAACAGTTGAGTAGAGAGCCGGGATCGAATCCGCGATGCTTGGAAAACAGAGCCATGGCATAGTCCACTTGGCCACACAGAAACCACACACTCAAGCTACAACTCAGAGTCTTTACGGAGAAGCAGGTTAAGACTGACTTTGTCGGAGCAGGAAATGGTTCAGATTGCCCGAGATCAGGCTGCCACCACTGATTTGGGCTCACAGACGGGTACTCGGCATCACACACAGGCAGAAGGGTCAGATACCAGAGAACAGATGGCCACCACAGATCAGGATTCATGAACAGGTACTCGGCATCAGGAACAGAAGACAAGGTCAGCTACTGGGGATCAGGCAAGCAGGTAGGTGCAGAACAGAAACGGGTTGGTACCTTGTAGTGAAGCCGAGGATCAGATGAGACAATACAGGTGGAAAAAGGAACAGAACAGATCGGCAACGGGTGATCAGTCTGGATAGCAAGTCTGGTGTTCTTGGCATGAGAGTGAAGACAGTCTGATGCAGAGTGAGTGTGGAGCTGAGGTTTAAGTAGGTGGTGTGATTGCAGCAGATGAGGTGCAGGTGTGAGCAGGAGCGCAGGTGACAGGAGTTGAGATGATTAGGCTGAGGCTGAGATTCAGGCTGTGACAGTTTTGTCTTGATTATTAGGTACAGCACTTTGTCTCAGCTGTGGTTGTTTTTAAAGTGCTTTATAAATAAATTTGAGTTTTTGTTGTTGTTATTATTATTAGTATCATTATTATTATTGTAGTCATCAGTTATGTTATTATTGCTGTTGCTGTTTTATCATTATTGTAATTGTGATTGTTATTACTGTTTTACTCTTGTTTTCTTCATCATTTTTGTTATTCTTGATTTTATTCATATAATGATGATTTGCATATACTCTTTACACATAACACAATCATAACACAATCTCATGAAGGATTAATTATTAAAACGTTTAAACTCAGATAAGCATGTTTCATAAGGTTGCTGCAAAGTCTGATGGTGCACCATCTTAATCTCTTTTAGGACATTTAGTCATCTGATGACGGAGACAAGGAGAAATTAGGACGCTCTATAATTTGACCTAAATGTCTATAAATGTCTCTACAGTCATAACAGCCGTGTTTTATGATTCATTCAGCCACACTATCACAGTGTCCTGATTAAAGGAGGTTTTATTTCTTTATTGTGACAGAATGTGTCAGCTCTTTGGACATCCAGAGGAAATCTGACTCTTACTGTAGTGTCTGATGAATTCCTGACTAAATCCTGATTATTTCCTGGTTTAATCTTGAAAACATTTTAAAAAGAGGGTGTCAATTTTTCTATGTCCACCAAACTATTCCTACATTGTTTACTGATTCACATGCTCAGTTCATGTGAAAAAAACAAGATGCTTTTCAAAAAGCTCATCGGAAACAGTTAAATAATAAATCAACCAAATACTGGAAGATTGAATGGCCAAGACTTTAAAAACTTAAACATAAAAATCAGAAGGATAAAGAAACCTTTAGATGCTGACTCATTGTGACATTTCATTTGTATCCATGTGTGTAAGGTGAATACTAAATAAGAATTCAACTGGAGCTAATTTTCACAAAGAGCTTCATTTAAGCTGGGCTAAAGGAGAGATTTTAAAAATCCTTCTCCTCTTAAATTTGCACTTAAAGGTCTAAATGGATATATTTTATTTTTCTTGTCCTAGAACCTTTTTTCATTTTTATTGATATCTGGCGTGTGTTGCTGACCTCTTTGCCATGTCGCCCTTGTAGATGAGATCCTGATCTCAATGGGATTTATCTGGTTAAATAAAGGTTACATAAAAATAAAGTAATTCATAGTCTAAAGTAAACAGTTTAAATTCCTTTCCCTGTTCCTTTCCCTGCAATTAACCCTCTAATGGAGTGATTTTAAAATCCTTCTCCTGGTTTATTAAGCACTTCATGGTCTTTGGAAGGCTCTATATACAATGGGTATGGAAAGTATTGGGACCCTCTTACATTGTAAACTCTTTTTTACATTCCAGCCTTTTCCAAAAAAACATTTAAGTTCTTTTTTTTTTCATTAATGTTCACAAAGCACCCTATATTAACAAAATACAACAGTATTGTAGAAATTTTTGAAGATTTATTTAAAAAAAAAATATATCACATGTTCAATAGTATTCAGACCCTTTACTGTGACACTTGTTTTTTTAACTGAGTCATTGTGCATTTTTTCTGATCATCCTTGAGATGGGTCGACACCTTCATTGGAGTCCAGATGTGTTTAATTGTATTGATTGGACTTGATTAGGAAAAACACACACCTTTCTCTATAAGACCTTTCAGCTCACAGTGCATGTCAGAAGAAATGAGAAGCATGAGGTCTGGCCAATGCTACAAAAGAATCACTTAAGGTTCCTAAGAGCACAGTGGCCTCCATAATCCTTAAATGGAAGACGTTTGGGACAACAGGAACTCTTCCTATAGCAAACTGAGCAATCGGGGGAGAAGAGCCTATTAAGAGACGTAAAGAAGAACCCAAAGATCACTGTAGCTGAACTCCAGAGATCCAGTGGGGAGATGGAGAAAGTTCATGTAGGTCAACCATCACTGCAGCCTCCACCAGTCAGGGCTTTATGGCAGAGTGTGCCAACAGAAGCCTCTCCTCAGTGCAGGACTCATGAAAGCCTGCACAGAGTTCACCAAAAAACACATTTAGGACTCCCAGACTATGAGAAATAAGATTCTCTGGTCTGATGAGACCAAGATCAAACTTTTTGGTCTTAATTCTTAGAGGTCTGTGTGGAGGAAACCAGGCCCTGCTCATCACCTGCCCAGTATAAACCCACAGTGAAGCATGGTGGAGCAGCATCATGCTGTGGGGGTGTTCTTCAGCTGCAGGGACAGGACCACTGGATGACATTAAAGGAAAGATGAATGGGCCAAATACAGAGATATCCTGGACCAAAACCTTTTCCAGAGTGCTCAGGATCTCAGACTGGGCCGAGGGTTCACCTTCCAACATGACAATGACCCTGAGCACACAGCTAAAATAACGAAGGAGTGGCTTCAGAACAACTCAGGGACTGTTCTAGAATGGCCCAGCCAGAGCCCTGACTAAAACCCAACTGAGCATCTCTGGAGAGACCTGAAAATGGCTGTCCACCAACATTCACCATCCAACCTGACAGAACTGGAGAGGATCTGAAGGAGGACTGGCAGAGGATCCCCAAATCCAGGTGGGAGAAACTTGTTCATCAGTCTGAAGAAGACTCATGGTTATATTAGCTTAAAAGGCTCCGACTCAGTACTGAGTAAAGGGTCTGAATACTTATGACCATGTGATATTTCAGTTTTTCTTTTTTAATAATCTGCAAGAATTTCTACAGTTATGTTGTTTTGTTTTCAATATAGGTTGCTTTGTGTACATTAATGAGGAAAAAATGAACTTAAAAGGTTTAGGTAATTACTGCAATATAAAAAATGTGAAAAAATTTAAAGGGATCTGAATACTGTCCATACCCTCCCCCTCTCTCTCTCTAAATATATATATATATATATATACATATATATATATATATACCTTTAATTTTTTAATTTCTCTGTATAGTAACCATGAACCAAATTAAGGTGAACACCTGATGAATTTCTGAATCTTACCATACACAGATCTGTCAGCAGGAGAGCAGATGAGAGTGAAGAAAAGCATCAGTAACGTCGAGGAAAACGCCATCACTCAGCCACTCTCTCTCCAGCAGGCTGAAGAGCGTCTGAAGAAGGAATCCAAAAACAAATCCACACTTTGGTCGAGTAGCTCCTGTGAGCAGCTCTGCAGACTGAGATCAAGTGAAGAATCCTGCAGGTGAGAAGAGCTTTAAGTGAACTTTATGACACACACAACTTTCCTGTGGGTGTGAACTGATGTGATCTCTGCTGGACAATAAAGATGTAATTTGATGCAACCCAAAGTCAGAGTCCAAAAAGATTTGTTTGGAACAATAGGAACTCTTCCTAGAGCTGGCCGTCCAGCCAAACTGAGCAATCAAGGGAGAAGATCCTTGGTGAGATAGGTAAAGAAGAACCCAAAGGTCACTGTAGCTGAACTCCTGAGATCCAGTGGGGAGATAAGAGAAAGTTCATGTAGGTCAACCATCACTGCAGCCCTCCACCAGTCAGGGCTTTATGGCAAAGTGGGCCGACAGAAGCCTCTCCTTGAAAGCCTGCATAGAGGTCACCAAAAACACATTTAGGACTCCCAGACTATGAGAAATATTTTATTTTCTTACATGATACATTTTTAACTTCCTCTTGGGCCAACATTTTCTACATTTTCTTCTAAAAAATACAGACATGAAACTTACATCAATCATTTCAGCAGATTTTTGAGATGCTTTAGGTTCTTTTTGCTTCATATCACGCTTGTGAATGACTTAGTTATATTTGGAAAAAAAGGAATAAAACGTAGAGGAAAAAGTAACAGAAACAAAGAGCTAAAATATGCATTTGACCCAGGACTTTGTCTGTGTCACAAGGTCACCATGGTCCCATACAGGCCCTGGGTAAATGTGACATCAGTGCCTGGTTGAGCCGTGATGGTCTCCAGTTCAACATGGACAAACCCCCAGGTCGAGGACCAGAAGAAGGGTGTTTGGAGGATATTAAAGGAAAAGTTCGGTTCCTGCAGCTTTAACATTGTTTATAGAATGAAGAACAACAATCTACTCACCCAGAAGGCTTTCCTGATGCAAACAGTGCTTCGGGAGATATTTAGATCCAAAATCGAGCAGCGGACACCGATATAATGGTAGCCTGTAGGGCATGTTAGCGCCGCTCCTAAAACTGCATTAATCGTCCAAAAACTCATGTTTTTCACCAATATTCCATCATGATTTCCTCCGAATGGACCGCCATTGCAGCCTGTGTCTCTCCACACAGCGCTGTGTGGCTGAACTAACCTCTGAACTGACGAGTCTGTTTACATGCCCTTTGCACATGCGCAGTGCGGCTCATTGCTTCAGGGGAAGACTGGCAGCTACAAATCGACTTTCTTCTTCCAGTTTTGTGCAAAATGGACGAATATCTATGGGATGAAGATGTTGTGGAGGAGGACTTTGAATATGATGGACGTCCTTACAGTTTGGAGCCACAGTATACAGATAAGGAGCTCTTAGCAATGAGGAAGCGATCGCAACGCTCCAGAGAGTACTGCGCATGCGCAGAGGTACCCGGTCTTCTTCGTCAGTTCAGAGGTTAGTTCAGCCACACAGCGCTGTGTGGAGAGACACAGGCTGCAATGGTGGTCCATTCGGAGGAAATCATGATGGAATATTGGTGAAAAACATGAGTTTTTGGACGATTAATGCAGTTTTAGGACCGGCACTAACATGCCCTACAGGCTACCATTATATCGGTGTCCACTGCTCGATTTTGGATCTAAATATCTCCCGAAGCACCGTTTGCATCAGGAAAGCCTTCTGGGTGAGTATATTGTTCTACTTCATTCTATAAACAATGTAAAAGCTGCAGGAACCGAACTTTTCCTTTAATTCTTGGCCTTCTCTGGTTCAGATTACACAGCCCTCGTATAGACTGGAACAATTTTTCAACCTATTTATTGGAGCACTTATTGTTGCTCTCTTTGTCTCCAGTTTGCTTCATTTGAACCTAAGACCCCCAGCAGCAGTCTCTCTCCTCCTGACCTGTACCCCAGACTTATCAAGACCTAGCCCCAGTGTTCAATGAGGAGTTGGCACATTCCCTAACACCTCATCGCCCACATGACTGCAACGTCAATCTTCTCCTTGGTGCTCCTCTCCCTTCTACAATTTGTCACGCCCCATAAAAGAAGCCATGGAGGCAAACATCAATAAGTCCTTGGCTGCTGGCCTCATCCATCTTTCCTCATCTCCCTCAGCGCAGGATTTTTCTTCGTCAAAAAGAAGGAGCTCCTGCTGCTGTGACCGAACTCCTGTGTGGCTGAGCATTATCCAACATGGCAGTTTGCTGCTAGACCAGCCTCTTCCTTTTTTCTCACTTAGCCTGTCCCTCTTGTATCATTTGCTCTACTACTTCTAATACTTACTGATACGTATGTTGAATCTTCCTCAGCTTGAAGATTTCATACAGGATCACTACAACAGATTCTGCACCATGAGTTGCTCACAAAAATAAAAAAACTGCACTTGCTTCATCTGCCAACTCCTCTCCAGTCGCAGCACCACTAACGCATTTCTGATAAGAAGTAGGCGAAATCGACATTAAATTCACCACCTTAGATGCCAGAATCGCCATTATCGAGGCTGTAGAACCCCCACCACAGCTTGTATTTCACCCAGAGTCAGATCATACAAATCACTCCAAAAGTAAATCACTGCAACACTCCATTTCTACCATGGCCACAGAACAGTTTGCAAAAATGGAAGACCTGGGGCCCCAATTTCATGGCGTAGCACAGGGGGCGCAAGTCTGGCGCACCCCTCGCAGTGTTAATTCGGTCTGGAGTACTGCCGTGTGCTGCCAATTTGACAGTTTGGTAGACCGTCTGCACAGAGATGGGTGTGACAGCGCACCAGGGGGAGGTGCCGACAGATTCAGGTTGCCGCAGTGACAATTTCGTGCCAAAAAACTGCGGAAGGTGCTCTGAAAGCTCCCCAGCTCCAGCCTGGTCTATTCTCGGTGCAAGCGGAGCACACCCTCCGCAGCTGTAATTTGGTGACAGGCGCACATGTGCGCACACGTCAACAAAGCCTCAGAGGCAGGTTTCCAGAGTGTCAGGAACATTTTAATGCAATAAACAATCACAGCATTCACTATTTAATGTAACCGTCTGAATCAGCATATACATTTGTATCTATATTAATTATCCCGTGACATCTGATGTCAGATTAAAGCTGTGTGTCATAATGGAAACTTAACCTGACGACAGCTGGAAGTTTGATGCACAAGTCAACAATAAACAGCCTTAACATTTGATACTGAGTATATATCTGGCTTCTCTCATTTCATTAAATTCAAATAAAAGAGGGAGAAAAAAGACGAGGAAAAAGAGAAAAGAAATGCATGTCACTCAGGATTTAACTGTGATTTCCCATATTCCTTTGTTTTAATCTTTATTTTTAACGTGATCTAAAAAGATGGAGTACATTATTGCAAGGAGGATGAGGCAGAGACACTGGGAGAGTATACAGTTTATCACTAAAGGCTCTGCTATTTGGCGATGACAGACCAGGAATGCAGGTGGATCACAAGCATTATAAATAGATAAGCCTGCTGCTGTGTAACTGTCTCTTAATTTTGGACTCCGCCTGGTCTACGAAATTAGAGCCCAGAGTGATATCTGGGCTGGAGACAAACCACTACTCCTAAGAACAGATCACAGCAGGGGACAAAGAGGAGGAGGATGCACCAAAAGATGAAAAACTTTTACTTGAACAGCAAGTCATTAATATTTTTAATGATAAAGACATCCCCTTGGATAGTAAAAAATTAGCTGCATGTCACACTATCCCACAAAAACAAAACAAGAATTCAACTATCATAATCAAACTTGTGAACATTAAACATAAAATTGAGGTGCTTAAGCTTGCAAAGAAACTGAAGGGAACAAAAGTATATGTAAACGAGCATCTCACAAAGAGAAACGCTGAAATCATTCGGCAACCAAGACTCCTGAAGAAGGGAAAAGCGCATTCAAGACACCTGGACAAGGAACTTTAAGGTATTCAGAAGTATTTCTCTATTTTCATCACTAATTACATTGTAGATTCTCACTGAAGGTATCAAAACTATGACTAAACACATGTGTGGAATTATGTACTTAACAAAAAGTGTGAAATAAATAAAAACATGTCTTATTTCTTCAAAGTAACCACCCTTTTCTCTGATTACTGCTTTGCACACTCTTGGCATTCTTTTAATGAGCTTTAACAGGTTCAAAGGGGCTTCACCCTCCTTCTTGGTCAAATAGCCCTTACACAGCCTGGAGGTGTGTTTGGGGTCATTGTCCTGTTGAAAAGTAAATGATGGTCCAACTACATGCTAACCAGATGGGATAGCATGTCGTTGCAGACTGCTGCAGTAGCCATGCTGGTTCAGTATGCCTTCAGTTTTGAATAAATCCCCAACAGTGTCACCAGCAAAGCAGCCCCACACCATCACACCATAGACTCCATGCTTCACAATGGGAACCAGGCATGCAAAATCCATCTGCTCACCTTTTCTGCATGGCACAAATACACGGTGGTTGGAACCAAAGATCTCAAATTTGGACTCATCAGACCAAAGCACACTGGTCTAATGTCCATTCCTTGTGTTTCTTGACCCAAACACATCTCTCATGCTTGTTGCCTCTCCTCAGCAGTGGTTTCCTTGCGACTATTTGGTTCTTACTATAATATTAATTCAAACAGTTGTCTAATAGGGCTGTCGGCTGTGCATCAGCCTGACTACTGCACAACACAGCTGATGGTCCCAACCCCATTAATAAGGTAAGAAATTCCATTAATTAACCCTGGAAAGGCACACCTGAGAAGAGAAAACCATTTCAGGTGACTACCTCTTGAAGCTCATACAGAGAATGACAAGAGTGTGCAAAGCAGTAATCAGAGCAAAGGGTGGATACTTTGAAGAAACTAGAATATAAGACATGTTTTCATTTATTTCACACTTTTTGTTAAGTACATAATTCCACATGTGTTCATTCATAGTTTGGATACCTTCAGTGAGAATCTACAATGTAAATATGGATGAAAATAAAAAAAAACATATTGAATGAGGTGTTTCCAAACTTTTGGCCTGTACTGTACATATTTATATAAATAAATATATATATATAAATATATATATATATATATATATATATATATATATATATATATATATATATATATATATATATATATATATATATATATATATATATATATATATATATATATATATATATATATATATATATATATATATATATATTATTTTTTTTTTTTTTAATTAAGCTTTTTTTTTTTTTAATTAAGCTTGAGCAGATACAGGTCTTAGGAATACAGTATGATTCAGAGAACCTATCAATACTCTGCAGCTACTCAGTCCGCAGCATGTAAGCAAAATGTTTGATGATGTAATGTCCTTGAGCTTAAGGATTACAGTCACAGGCTGAGGCGGTGTTTGTTCATCCTCCTCTTAAAGGCTTGAATACCCCTTGGTGTAATCTCTCCAACGACTTCAGGAGGAAGGCTGTTCCATACTATGGTGGCAGAGTGGAGAAAGCTCCTGTCGAGGCATTTGGTGTTTGACTTGGGGATCTCCAGGGCGTGGCTTGGTTGAGTCTTCCGGGTGATGTGACCTGGGATGTGGGGTGGGGGTAGCAGTGCTTTGAGATCTGCTGGGCAGCTGGGAATGTGCATCTTATACAGAACAGTTGTTGCTGCAACCGCTCTACGATGACTTAGCTTGCTGATGCCATACTGTCGTAGGGCAAGGTCCTCATCCACCCCAATGATTTTTAAGGCCTTTTTTTGAATAGTGTCCAGCTGCCCAAGAATGATCTGCGCAGTATTCATCCAGGCTAGGCAGGAGTACTCCATAATGCTCCTGACCTGGGTTTTGTAGATGTTGGCTCTACCTTCAGCATCAAGCTTGTTGGCCAGCTTCCCCAGTGCTCCAAGATGTTGTCCAGCACATTTCAAATGTTGGACAGATGGGTGGTCCAAGTCAGTTTAAGGTCGATGCAAAGTCCCAAAATCTCCATCTGCTCACAGAGGCTGATTTTAGTCCCAAAGAAAAGATCCGGGTGAGATGGGTTCCTCTTTCTGGAAAGGATCATGGCCTTGCATTTGCTTGGCTCAAAAGTGACCTTCCAGACGTCTGCCCACTTGCGGATGTTTTCTAGGTCTTTGTTTAGGGATGCAGCTACCTCGGGCCCATTTGATGATGTTACAGGTGTGAAGATGGTGGAGTCGTCCGCAAACAAGAATAAGTTGTTATCACACTGTTCCACAATGTCATCGATAAAGACAGAGAATAGTATTGGGCCTAGAATTGAACCCTGGGGCACAGAGGCATTGATGGGAAGTGGTGAGGAGGACTGACCAGAAAGCACAACTTTGATGAATCTTCCTTGGTGGTAGTTCCGTAGCCAGGTGTGTAGCTTTCCTGTGACACCCTTGGATGAGAGCTTTGCCATTGTGCGCCATTGTGCCAGACCCGGTCAAAGGCACCCTTGATGTCCAGTGCGACTGCGTACACTTCGCCGCCTTTGTCAAGGATGTTGTTCCACACCTGGGACAGAACTGTGAGGAGGTCTACTGTGCTGTGGTTTGGTCTGAACCCGTATTGTTTGTTGGAGATGAGGTTGTGGCGGAGGAGATATTTCTGTAGTTGTTTTTGAACAGAGGATTCTATCACTTTGCTGATGGTGCTGAGCAGGGATATGAGGTGGTACATTGATGGATCTGATTTGGAGTCCCTTTTATGGATCGGGATCACCCTAGCAGTTTTCCATTGGTCGGGGAACAAGCCGCGGGAGAAGAGGAGTTGGAAGAGACGGCTGAGAGGACTGGCCAGTTCTGCAGCGCACTCTTTGAGGACCCTCGTAGGTATTTCTTCAGGCCCTGTAGCCCTCCCTGGGTCCGAGTTGCGCAGGATGTTTCTGACGTCTTTGGGTTTGCCTGGGGCACTAGCACAGGCTGTGCTAGTGCCCCAGTCAATGTGCACTTAGCCGCAAAGATTTGACAGAAGATGTTGACCTTTTCACTGGCTGAGATGTGGGGGATACCCTGATGTTCGATGATGGGTATCTCAGTAGATCCACTCCTCCCAGAGAGTGAGTTCACTAAACCCCATAATACCACCATTTCTTCAAGCCAAGTGATTATATATATATATGTATATATACATATATATATATATATATATATATATATGTATATATATATATATATATATATGTATATATATATATATATATATATATATAAAAGATGAATTATTGGAGAAATGTCTTCTTTTTTGTTTATTTGTGTCATGTTATCAGTGGGATTTTTGCGGGAATTAATATATGGGCATGACACTGTGTGAACTCTCTAAGTTAAAGTCTTTTGATTTTCAAGATCACGGGTTTTATGAATTAAAAATGGCAGTGGCCCAGACATTCACATCTATCAGGATGTTAATATGAACTGTGAATATTAAGTGTTTTAGTGTTCTTTTTTAAAGACAAAAAAGGTATGGTTACCTTGACATGTTTCGACGTAACTCTGCCGTCTTCTTCAGAAGCTGTCATCCTGACAGCTGTGATGTGTCTTTATCAGCTGTTTCAGGTAGTAGCTGGTGGGACAGATTGATCACGTGATCTGTCCCACCGGCTACGTCCCCCGTTGCCAGGTGTGTGAAAGCTGGAAGGCTCCTTCATCCCTGTTGATGGTGTCCGTGCCCCGTTTCCTGATCTCTATCGACTCCTTTATCCATCTCTTGTATTTGTTGCTTTCTGATCCTATTACAGTTGATTTGTCCCAGTCCATTATGTGGTTTTCTTGTTTGCAGACCAATACTTACTTTTGACCTCAGAACACCCCACTGCACACAAGCTCTCAGTTGTCAGAACTTTATATGAACGACTCAACATGATCACGGACCAGGAGGACAAGAGGAGGGAGGAAAACCACATAAAAAAAGCTCTGAAAAATTGCCTATACCCAAGATGGGCAATTGAGAAGGGGAAGCATCAGGTCAATAACAAACAGAAGAAAGAAACATGGAAAAGAAAACAAACAAAAAAGGACAATCAATACAAGGACATCATCACAGTGCCACACATCAGGGGGATCACAGAGCCAATACAGCGAGCAATAAAGAAACATAACATTGGAACAATCGTCAAACCTCATACAAAACTCAGACAGCTACTCGTACACCCCAAGGACAGAATACACCCGGACAATAAATGCAACGTCATCTACAACATACCATGCAAAACATGCATGGTATGTTTTATGTTTATACATTGGGGAGACGGGGAGATCATTCAGCACAAGAAAAAAAGAACATCAAAAGGATTGCAAAAAACCAACAGTGACACGTCTCACCCAGGCAGAAAAGGAAAAGGCAAACCAGGAAAACTTAAAATCAGCAATATCAGACCACTGCAAACAAGGAAACCACATAATGGACTGGGACAAATCAACTGTAATCAGATCAGAAAGCAACAAATATAAGAGATGGATAAAGGAGTCAATAGAGATCAGGAAACGGGGCACGGACACCATCAACAGGGATGAAGGAGCTTTCCTGCTCTCACACACCTGGGATTCACTTCTCCAGAGACCGCCAGGCAACGGGGGATGTAGCCGGCGGGACAGATCACGTGATCAATCTGTCCCGCCGGCTACTACCTGAAACAGCTGATAAAGACACATCACAGCTGTCAGGATGACAGCTGCTGAAGAAGACGGCAGAGTTACGTCGAAACATGTCAAGGTAACCATACCTTTTTTGTCTTTAAAAAAGAACACTAAAACACTTATGTTCAAAGAAATCAAGATGAATCTAATCAGTAACCTGTGAATATTATTCTGAGGAAGACCTAAATACTAAAATGACGGGTTTTTCATTGATCCACTTAACAGCAGGAGTCTTTAAAGTAATTTTGCCAAAATTAAAAACTATCTTAAACAGTTCCAAGAAAAGATTACTGTTGTTGCAGTTTCTGAGACTTGGTTTAGTAATGATAAAGAGCTGGAGGATAGACGAGAGGGATATGAAATGCTTTGGCAAAACAGATCCCCCAACCTTTGCATTTTAGGAGATCTCTCAACGCTACAACTCAATCACCACAAATCCAGTGCACTATGTACAGCCCTAGCTATCACCAAGAAAACAGTCCTCCTAAACTGGAAATCAAAAGCCCACCTCAGCGTTACACATTGGATAAACCTTCTGACTGAACACATATCTGTGAAAAAAAAGACTGCCTCCCTCACTCATAGATCAACCGACTTTAATGAAACCTGGTCCACTTTCATAACCAAATTAACCCATTCAGTCATCTAATTTCCAATACCATCCAACAACTTGTACAAATTGTTCAACCATTATAACAAATTAGTATTACACAAGCAAGCTAACCTCATCTAGCCTATTTTATTCATTTATTTACTTATCTGTTGTACTACCATTATTATTATTATTATTATTATTATTATTATTATTATATTAATAATAATAATAATAATAATAATAATAATAATAATAATAATAATAATAATAATAGTGGCTTTTCTTCTTCTTTCTCTTTCCTTGTCCCTGCCTGCCGACGCCCTCACACACACTCACACACACAATTCACAAGCTTGTACTGTCCCCCTTGCTGTTTCTCTTTTCTCTCTCTCCTCTCCCATTTAAAATAGGACAGTTTTCCGAGAACCCCAAGATGATGAGTAGTCCCTTGTGATGGTAGTTTGGGGGCATCTCTCCGCCTAGGTCCCCAGATTTGTTCCCCTGCTGTGTGGGGCCCACTGGCCTGGCGACCTCCTCTGGGGTACTGGGGTGCTCTTGGCTTGCCCCCTGCACCCCGGAGCTGCTGGGTCGGGTTATGGGGGATGGCGCCAGCCTCTTCCCGCGGGAAGTGGGCTGTGGGGTGTGTGTGGGGGGGGGGGGGGGGCGCAAACTGTTTTAGGTTGTGTTCCCTCTCTGCTCACCTCCCACCTGCCTCAACTTCCTTCTGTTTTTAATGTTACACGACATCCACGTGTCTGGAGCAGGCAGTGAGGGGGGAGTCGGTAGGCTCCCACTCAACCTGTGTTTCCCCAGTTTTAATGCACCACATTACACTTAGCTGCACTTATTCATGGTGGAGGGATAATGTATCTTTGTCGGGGAGCAAAGATACAGAACAGTAGGGGGGACAGGGGGTGCACAACTAGTCTAGGCCTAGTGCGGCTGGTGGGGTCCAGCCTTTTCTACCATGACTCTTGCTGGGAAGCCCTTCCAAACATGGGGAGGTGTCAGTGGCTCTTAGTGTGGCTGGGCTCTGGCGCCTGTGGGTGGGGGCCTGGGACGGTGCCCTGGGGATGGATGGACTCTGCTGGGTCATGTGTCCCTGGTGGCATGTTGTGCAGGATTTGTCTGCCTCTCTCTCTCTCTCCGGGGACCTTGCCATGGCTGTCACACCGAGCCCCGAGGTACTTGGATTCCGGGGGGCCTTTGGCCTGCCGTGGGAGGACGGGGGTGGCTGGGTGCTGGGGGGGGGGGGGTGGCTTGGGGCCGGGTGGGCGGGTGGTTGGTTATGGTGGGTGCTGTCTAGGGGGTTTGCCCCGCCCTGGATCCCTAGGTGCTGTCCTTGGTGCCGCTGGAGGGGCGGGTCGGTGGCCCCTTGGGTCCAGGGGCCATTCCTTGGTTCTCGGGTGCCCTGGTAGCCCGGGGGGTGCAGGTGGCAGTGGTCTCCAGGGAGGAGCGCAACTATTTGGATATTTGGTGACCACTTCACATGCAATGGTTGTACAGAAACTCAAGCTCCTGTTGAGACTTACTGTAAAGAAATAGTTCTTCCCGTCAGAACTTGCTGAGTTGGACACTTAAACACATCTACTCACATCCTGTGACGCATATTCCTCCATATCTGATCCTCGTGTACTCACCTCCCCCCGCTTTCAAGAACCCACATCTCTCGTGTCCTTGGTTTCTCACTGCCTTTAATTCCTGTAGGAGCTGAGATCAGCATAACACTTGGACTGCTCAATCAGTAACACTGCCTGTCTGTCCTCCTTTACGTTTGTCTTGTCTCATCTTGTCCTTCTGTCACTATTTCCCCTTTTCTCACACTGTGGTGTGGCATGGCCCTCCCCTTCAGCTCTCATCAGGGGTTAAATAAAGTTTGATTTGATGGCGTATCCTAAAGGGACGGCTGGTGATGGTCACTGGAGCAGTGAATCATATTTACATATCTCATATAGCTAGAAAAATAATGCATTGGTCTTTTCAACACTGTCATTGAACACAGTGCACAGCTGAAAAGAAAATGCAGACAAAGGGAGAAAAGAGAGAGAGAGAGAGAGAGAGAGAGAGAGGACTTCTCCCTTAGGCCCTGCTTTGACTTCTGAGGTTTCAGTGAGATTAAGGTAAAGGACAAGTCCCCAATACTTCTTATTGGCCCTTCCTTTGAGCCACTTTGTTATGCCCAGATCTTCTCCAAATTAAATGGTAAATGGACTTAAGCTTATATAGCGCTTTTCTAGTCTTGGACTACTCAAAGCTGCTTTACACTGCAGATCACACCTACCTATTCACACCCATTCGCTATCACATTCACTCACTGATGGTTCAGAGTTTCTATGTTAGTTATCCATCAGTATTTCTAACACATTCACGCCCTTTCATGCCCATTTACACGCCACTGACGCAGCAGTGAGAGCAACTTGGGGTTAAGTGTCTTGCCAAAGGACACATCGCCATGTGTCGCCTGGAGCTGGGCTTGAACCTGCAACCTCCCGACCACTGACCAAGCGCACTATCCAACTGCGCCACCGACGCCCCAAAATTTTCTCTGCAATGCCAATCACCTCATCCAACTTAGAGAAGGAGACTGTTGGAATGGAAAACAACTAAGTTAAGTCTGTAAAATGTGAGTTTCACACTCCATTGGATAGCTCAACAATTTCTGGGGTATATCATCTTCTATCACTTCATTCTTTGGTTGTGGTGCTCATTTGGGTGCAGACAGTCTTTTTGCTGTGGACCATAGCAGGGCACAGAGAGTCTTTGGTTTGAAACCAAATCAGGGTGCAGAAATTCTTTGGAAGCTGACAATATTAGGGTGCGGACTCTTGTAAATGTGGACCATATCATGGTGCAGACAGTCTTTGGCTGTAGACCATATTAGGGTGCAGACATTCTGGGACTTATGATCTAATAAAGATACAGACAGCCTTTGGTTGTAGCCCACAGTAGAGTATAGACAGTCTTTTTCTGTGCCTTTTTTCATGTTGCAGACAGTATTGGCTGTGGGCCATATTTGGGGGCAGGCATTCCTTGGTTGTAGAGGATGGTTGGGTAATGTTTGGACCATTTTTGGCTCTAGACCATGTTAGACTGCAGACAGTCTTTGGCAATACACCACATTAGAGTGCAGACAGTCTTGCTGTGGATATTTTAGACTGAGGACTTTCTTTGGATGTGGTCCTTGTACGGAGATGGCTCCCCCTCCAGATGAAGACCTTCCTTGGTTGTGGACTCTCTTTGGCTGCGGACCTATTGCTGATATATGTGTTCTTCAGATGTTAAACTTCTGTAGGTGGTGCCGATCTTCTCTACATCTGTACTTTTTCAGATGTATGATATGGACCTTCTCTGGATGTGGACTTGGACCCTTTCTGAATAGTGCAGACCCTCTTATAAAACCACAAAAAGCCAGAACAAGTGTCCTCTTTAGAAGCTTGTCCTTCCTGCATGTTTCTAAATCGTGGTTTGACCCAAACCTTCACCCATATCTTCAGGGATCAGATCCATGATGGTGCAGATTTATCTTTATGAACTTCATCTTGGCTAATGTTTCCACAGACCATTTCCATGACGTAGTAATGACGTTCTTTCTTGAGTGTGGAATTAAATTTACTTTAATGACCTGGGCAGGTCAAATAGAGCACCCTCATGAAGGTCTAAGTCTGAGTTTATGACCCTGGGGTGTGAAGTGAGCATGTCTAGAGGAGGGATGATCAGGATTTATTGTCTGATATGATAAAAGTTTTTAATGACCCCTCAATGAAGGCTCAAAGTTGGCTGTGCTTTTCTGGGTTTCTATTTGATCAACAAAAGGCAGGATGGAAGGGATAAGGCTGCAGCTACAGCCTCAATTACAGGTGTCTGTTGCATTTTAGGTGTGAGGGTGACCAAAGGTTCCTCTCACACCTAACATGTTTTTGTCAAGTAAATTTTGGTTCACATTTGAGATGATTTGGTGTTGGAGTGGGAGCCTCAGAACTCTGGTGTGGACAGAAGAACCAAACTCTGGCTGGCCTGAAACAGGGAGTTGCATTTCACCTACCAAGTGACTCAGAGCTTTGTTTGTCGTGAGTGTGAAAGCCGTTTAACCAAACAGGGAAAGTGAAATGAAAAACTCAATTGTGGCTTGAATTTGGCCAGATGTCACAGCAGGGATCAAGCTAATGTATTTGCTGACAATATGTATTGCTAATGTCAGCACAATTTATGCAGACATGTTAATTTTTTATGTGAAGGGAAAGGGGCGTCAAAATATTGCTTTGTTTGTATGTGATATGAAGTTAAAGGTCGTCAGCCACTTTATAGACCAAATCAGTTTTTTTAGCAACTGTCCTTTCAAAAACACAATAACACATTAAAATACACAAGCAAATATTTTTATGTTAAAAAATGCAAAAATCATGTTTGCATATATTCACAACAGACCTTATTTCAAGTGTTTATATGGAAAAAATGTCTCTAAGATCTCAGAGCCTGTCAGATGAGTGGAGAAGATGGTTTTATCATTTTCTATAAACATGAAACACAGCTTGGACTGTCCCACCTCCATGGTGCTTATGTAATGGATCAAAAGGTGAGTGGGAAATCCTAAGTGTTTTTTATAAAAGTCTAACTTTTTACATCAACCATTTAGCAGGGTTGTAATTGTGCATTTGATGGACATAGTTATGTAACACTAAGACTTGTATGACAGGTTAAAGAATAACTTTAATGTTGTGGAATAAGAAAGCAGAAGCATAAAATGGGAGCAGCAAATTGGACAATGTGCCACGCCTTTAAACACAAAAGTGGAGTTCAATAACTTTGTAAAGCCTAGCCTAGATCTAGTGCAGCACATACGTGCGCCTTGCCCACGTATTGTAGGCCCAACCCATGTTCTTTGGTCAAAGGAACAGAAAGACAAGACTGCAAACCAGTGCGTGGCTCTATCAGCTCTCTCAGTTTACTTAAGAATAACACAGAGTTTTTATGCAGTATGACAAACAGTGATATGTTACAGACTTTTACCCTTTACCCTGCCCTGACATGTGGGGCATGAGACACAGTGCTCAGTTGCTTTAATGATTTAATCAGATTTTCTTTTCCCCACTACGTGTGATTAACCTGCACATTGACCATTCACACTATTCAACTTCAATAAACCTTATCCTAAGTATTTGTAATTTATTTTATGTGTGTGTTGAGTGCTATAGAGACAGCCAGTAAGTTAGTATGGGTAACTGATTTGTGTGATGGGATTCCAACCTAGTGTTTGCACCACTAGGTTTCTAGCTACAAACAGGTCACCAGAGACACTGCCTGTGTAATGCTGTGTGGGTGTAATGTGCGTTTTAGGTGTACAGTTTCAGAGGTGAAGTCCTTTAGCATTTGTTGCACTCTCAGATTAGGGAAAAGTGTGATTTGAAAGTCTGTTGTCACTTCCCAAGGCATGCAAAGCCCTGTGAGAACATTGTGCTTCTTTGGTCATGTCATGAAAGTTTTTTTCCCTGTTTCTGGTGAAGAAATGAAATAGAGACATTTTGCTGGCCAACATGGTTTTTATTTTCTTTGCAAAGAAAAGGTCAGTCAACACACGAGTGGTTCAAATGAAGAAAGACCCTGAATTCAGAGAGATCACGGTTTAAGTACCGTAGCAGACAAATGGGATGGATACACAAGACTGGCACTGAACAGACAGGTAAAACAATAGCAGACAAAAGAAATGCAATTTACATGGGGATGTCACTAATCTTTGATCAAGGGCAGCAGGGTGGGTGGGGGTCAGCCTGAGCTGAAGGTGTCAGGTGGGGAAGCATATCTGAGGGATGACAAAAGGGCAAGGTGAGGAGACAAAATGATTTCAAAATCAAGGAAGTCTGGAAGGATATAGGGTGGGGGTCAAGGAGTGGGCCAGCAAAAGGTGATGGGTTTTTGGTGAAGAGGTGAGAAGGGTGGAAAAACAACCAGACTTTGTGTATTGGTGACAGGCAGGAGATGGTGCAGGTCTGGAAGTTAATAAAAATGTCTTATCATCAAAATTTCCCATCACAGTCACTCGTCAGTGGACCCTCTCATTTAGGCATTATCATGGCCTCTTAGTGTCAGCTTTAGGCTGTGGAGGTGGATTGTTGTTTCTGTGGAGCTTTCTTTCAGTCTTGTTGAGTCTTTGTGCTCTAATTTGGTAGAGTGTGGCGCACCTGCCCTGCGCCATGCTGACGGGGTGTGTCCAGTGCACTTTGCAAGTTTCCTGCATGGTGCACAAAGGCACATCCACAGCAGAGGCACATCCTCCCTCTCTAGGTGTCGTGGAGGGAGGAGACAAGACTTGCATGGGTTTAAGACAGCAGAGTGTTGTCTTCATCAATCAAATGACCATCTCTCTTTGCCTTTAAATGTGCTGCAGGTGAGGCACAGTAACATTTTCAATCTCTCCTTCATTGACTCCAGCCTCAGTAGGTTGGCGGATGCAGAAATAAAAAAAATAAATAATACAACCATTTTTTAAGTAATAAAAAATAAAATAAAAAATATATAGTAAAAGCAATAATAATTATAAATAAAAGTAAACAAAGAAAATAATGTAAGAAAGTAAAAAGAGTTGAGTTAAAATGGTTATAAGAGCAGTTTTTTTTTTATCCCTAGTGTCATAGTAATATATAGTGATAATATTATAATAACACATACTGATACTTAAAATAATCACAGGGAAAAATAGATAAATAAGAAAAAAGAATAATGATTATAATTATACCACTACTACTCATAAAAATAATATTTAAATAAATAAAGTTAATAATAATAATAATAATAATAATAATAATAATAATAATAATGAATTTAAAAAATGTAAGAAGCCAATGGAGAAAATACACATATCATCTACCAAATCTTAAATTGGTACTTCAACTCCCTCAACTTAAGGTATTTTTCATTGAAATTCATCAGATTATTGTGGCAGATCAAAAGATTGTACTCCATCCCCCAAAACTGAAACACAAGAAGCCCAATGCATACAAACTCTGAAGCTTCAAAAGCCCAATCAAGGGACAGAGGCAGAGCTGCAGGTGTGACAACAACAGGAAGTGATAGCATGGTTGAAAACAAGAGTGGCGTGTTTCTCCCTCTCTCTCTCTCTCTCTCACGCCAAATGATTGCAAACTGCACGACTTGGTGGTAACTGTGGAGCAGAGCCTTTATAAGGGCTGTCATGCCAGGACTCTCCGGTTATCATGGCTGCAGTGATTGTAGCCAGGTGAAGGAAGCTGAGGCAGGCGAGATGGCAGGAAAGAAACGATTTATCAGGGGTGAGTCTCACTTTGCGATTTAAGTGACAATGAAATCACTTGCAGATAGCACTTGCCTGACCACATGTTTCTTGTGCTACTATGACATAAGTGATAATAGTAATAAAGTCAGTTGTGTATGTCTCTGCAAATATTCCACCTTTTAAGTAAATATGAATAGTTTGTCTAAATACAGTCTGTTAAAAAATACCTATGACACCCTTGACCATGTTTTGGTCACTAAAAAAGTATTTTATGCATTTATTTTGGCTGTTTCAATAACAAAGGCTTAAAGAAATAAAAAAACAAAACAAACGGGATGAACAACAGAGAAAAGAAGAAAAAAAACAACACTAATGGATGCATGGTCCTTTGACCACTTGACATCACATTGCGGTCATAATAAATAATTTATAGTTTTTTTTCTTAAGCAGCACAATTAATACTTTAAACTTGGTGGCTGTGTCTCAGGAGGTAACGTTCATCCACTAAATGCCAAGTTCTTCTCTAAATAAAGGGATGAATATAAATAAATGCAACTCAGCTTCTCATCCTGACAATAGTAATTCAACTGCCTCATTGGTCGGTCAGAGTGGGCTTTATGTTGACCTAAAGAGCATGGACAGCTCTGCTGTAATGTAAATATATCAGTCTAAAAGATTCAGGGCCATGGACAGCTCGGCTTCAACTTATTTATTTGTATTACTTATTTATCATATGTTTATATCATTATTTAAGATCATCGGGACAATAGTCAACAGATAAAGCCTTAACCATTAGACTAAAACATTGTGCAGCAGCTTCAGCACTGGGCAGCACCACAGGAGGCACTTTACCTGCCTCAAAACTGGACTTTACCTGCACCTTCCCCCTATCACAGTAGGATTTTAACATATTAATGTGACAAAGACAATTTCTGGGATGGTGATCTGGCGTGGCTACAAGATAATCTCTATCACCGACCTTTTCTTGGATCAGGTAAGGACCACAGTAGCGAGCCTGCAGGCTAGACCCAGGGATCAGCAGCAACACTAAAACCTTGTCACCAGACTGAAATACCCTGCTTTTAGCATTTTTATCAAACCATCCCTTCATTCTAGCCTATGCTGTCTAAGATTAGCTTTGGCTATCTCACATGCACAGCGCAGCTTGAATCTGAAGTTACTCATATAATCCAGCAAGTTTTGTTCTGTCTTTTCACACAACCACTTCTCACTCAAAAGCTTCAAAGGACCGCGTACAGAATGGGCAAATACCAACTCTGATGGACTAAACCCCAGACATTCCTGGACCACCTCCCTTATTGCAAACATCTGCATGTGAACCCCATTCTACCAGTACTTTTCAAACTCCAGACAATACTACGCAACATGGTCTTCAATGTCTGGTGAAAACGTTGTTAGTGTATATCGTTTTTGTGCCGTTGTTTTTTTTGCTGCTCAGCATGGGAGACATCAGTCTCCTCGAAGTTTGCGGGGACAAAGTCACCTATATGCCATGGGATTTACTGCAGTCAAAGGCGCAAAGTGCGCTCAGACACCAAACTGTATGGGCATGTTTGCGCCTGCATATCATTAGAGCAATTTCTTTTAAAGATAAGGCGCTACATCAGGGCAGATTGCATGATCTATTTCAACTCAAATAATGGCGCTATTAGCAAAGAATCCATTCTTTGTGGATCTGGCCTTTAGACTTCCTTAAGTTTCAGATCTCACACACATTTTTCCATAAGTTGTTGAAAGTTGATAGTGTACTTGTTATCCCTTGTGTCATCCTATTGAACTCCCAAAACCCAAAAGGGCAGATGAAAGCTTTTTTTTTTTTGCTTGTCCGATTCATCCATTTCAATCTGGTAGTATCCTGATGTCAAGTCCAGGACTGAGAACCATTTTGATCCTGGGATACTGACTCTCAGATGGCATCAGACTCAACAGTTCTTGGAGGTGTTTTCTTACTGCGTCCACATCTTGATGATGTATTGGATGTCCTCCTCACTTGGAAGGATTTTCATCACTCACTTTGATTCTGTGTTTAAATCTGTCAGTGTGGCCAAAGTCTAGATCATGCTGGGAGAAGACCTCAGGCATTGAGTTTAACATGTTGTTTTTTTTCTCTGTCTATTTGCTTTTTATTGGTGAGTCAACAAGCTGGAAGCTTAGCTTTGAAGGTTTAGGGCACTGAAATATTGACGATTGACTTTCTTTTAAAATTTGGGTTTTTAATTTGGCGTAACATTTTCATTCCTCATGGTATCCACAATTGGTCAGGATTTTTCTCACTTATTGCCTTAAAAGAACTGACCTGCCTTTATCGCTTGTGCCATTTTAAATGTTGAAGAAACACGCTTTTTATTGCTTGTGAATGTATTGAAGCAATCCTTTCAGAGACGTCTGTGTTGTAAGTTGTGCACGTTCAGAAAGGGGAAAAAAATTCGTTCGAGGCTGGACTTCTGGGGGGTCCTATTGTGGATGTTATGAGAAGGAAATATGGGGATTAAAAAGAAGCACAAAGTGTTTGAATGTCAGGAGAACTGAGCTCAAGTGAGGATGGCTGTTTCAGTTGGTGGAGCAATTTGTCTGTTGGCTTACCAGCTTACCAGCATGTCTTAACAAACTCACCCCATCACAGCAAACCCTAGCAGAACTCTGATGATTTCTCTAACAATACAGATGCTAAGATAATTATACGGAGACTCCTTTTCCAGACCAAGGACACAAAAGTAACCTCAAATCAAAATTTAACAGAGAGGTAAGGGATCCTTTTGAAAACCCAAATTCCTGTTGCTTGGAGGTCTGTAAAACTGGAGCCCCAAAGAAGTTGATGCCATCCAATGTCTGTGAGTTTGCTGTGTGGTCGTGACAGGGGGTTTTTAGAATAAGTTGCAACACAAAAAGATACAAAACCCAAAACCAGTGAAGTTGGTAAGTCATAAATAAAAACAGAATACAATGATTTGCAAATCCTTTTCAACTTATATTCAATTGAATACACTGCAATGACAAGATATTTAATGTTCAAACTGGTAAACTTTATTTTCTTTTGCAAATAATCATCAACTTAGAATTTAATGGCAGCAACACATTGTAAAAAAGTTGTTGCAGGGTCATTTTTACCACTGTGTTACATCGCCTTTCCTTTTAACAACACTCAGTAAACGTTTGGGAACTGAGGAGACCAATTTTTGATGCTTTTCAGGTGGAATTCGTTTCCATTCTTGCTTGATGTACAGCTTAAGTTGTTCAACAGTCCGGGGTCTCCGTTGTTGTATTTTACACTTCATAATGCTCCACACATTTTCAATGGGGGACAGGTCTGGACTACAGACAGGCCAGTCTAGTACCCACACTCTTTTACTACGAAGCCACACTGTTGTAACACGTGCAGAATGTGGCTTGGCATTGTCTTGCTGAAATAAGCAGGGGCGTCCATGAAAAAGACGTTGCTTGGATGGCAACATATGTTGCTCCAAAACCTGTATGTACCTTTCAGCATCAATGGTGCCTTCACAGATGTGTAAGTTACCCATGCCTTGGGCACTAATACACCCCCATACCATCACAGATGCTGGCTTTTGAACTTTGCCCCTATAACAGTCCGGATGGTTCTTTTCCTCTTTGGTCCAGAGGACACGCCGACCACAGTTTCCAAAAACAATTGTAAATGTGGACTGGTCAGACCACAGAACACTTTTCCACTTTGCATCAGTCCATCTTAGATGAGCTCGGGCCCAGCGAAGCGGGTGGTGTTTCTGGGTGTTGTTGATAAATGGCTTTGGCTTTGCATAGTAGAGTTTTAACTTGCACTTACAGATGTAGACGAACTGTAGTTACTGACAGTGGTTTTCTGAAGTGTTCCTGAGCCCATGTGGTGATATCCTTTACACAGTGATGCGGTTTTGATGCAGTACTGCCTGAGGATCGAAGGTCACGGGCATTCAATGTTGGTTTTGGGCCTTGCTGCTTCCGTGCAGTAATTTCTCCAGATTCTCTGAACCTTTTGATGATATTACGGACCGTAGATGATGAAATCCCTAAATTCCTTGCAATAGCTGGTTGAGAAATGTTGTTCTTAAACTGTTGGACAATTTGCTCACGCATTTGTTCACAAAGTGGTGACCCTCGCCCCATCCTTGTTTGTGAATGACTGAGCATTTCAGGGAAGCTGCTTTTATACCCAATCATGGCACCCACCTGTTCCTAATTAGCCTGTTCACCTGTGGGATGTTCCAAATAAGTGTTTGATGAGCATTCCTCAACTTTCTCAGTTTTTTTGCTACTTGTGCAGCTTTTTTGAAACATGTTGCTGGCATCAAATTCCAAATGAGCTAATATTTGCAAAAAATAACAAAATTTACCAGTTCGAACGTTAAGTTTCTTGTCTTTGCTGTGTATTCAATTAAAGATAAGTTGAAAGGGATTCGTAAATCATTGTATTCTGTTGTTATTTCCAATTTACACAACGTGCCACTGGTTTGGGTTTTCTAAATATATCAGTGTAAAAGATTCGTTACTATGAATAGCTCTGCTGTAATGTTTATATATCAGTATAAAAGAAACAGGCAATGGACAGCTCTGATTTTCACTGAATAAATCACTTTAAAAGATTCAGGACCATTGACAGATCTGCTCTAATGTAAATAAATCAGTATAAAAGTTTCTGGACAACGGACAGCTCTTCTGTAATGTAAATGTATCAGTCTGAAAGATTCAGGACCATGAACAGCTCTACTTTAATGTAAATACATCAGTCTAAAAGATTCAGGACCATGAACAGCTCTGCTGTAATGTAAATATATCAGTCTAAAAGATTGAGGACCATGAACAGATTGGCTGAAATGTTAATATATCAGTCTAAAATAAACAGGACAATGGACAGCTCTGCTTTTATCTGAATAAATCAGCGTAAAAGATTCAGGACAAGAGACAGCTCTGTTATAATTTAAATATATCAGTCTAAAAGAATCAGGATCATGGACAGCTGTACTCTAATTTCAATAAATTGGTATAAAAGATTCAGGACCATGGACAGCTCTGCTGTAATGTAAATATATCAGTCTAAAAGATTCAGGACCATGAACAGATTGGCTGTAATGTTAATATATCAGTCTGAAAGATTCAGGACCGTGGACAGCACTGATCCAATTTTAAGATACTGTTTCAGACTAAAAGATTCAGGATCATGAATAGCTCTGCTGTAATGTAAATAAATCAATATAAAAGATTCAGGACAATGGAAAGCTCTGCTCTAATGTATATGAATCAGTTTACAAGATTCAGGACAAAGGACAGCTCTGCTGTAATGTAAATATATCAGTACAAAAGATTCAGGACCATGAACAGCTCTACTTTAATGTAAATATATCAGACAAAAAGAATCAGGCCAACGGACAGCACTGTTGTATGTAAATGTATCAGTGTAGGAGATTCAGGACCACAGACAGCTCTGCTTTAATGTAAATATACTGTTTCAGTCTAAAAGACTCAGGACCATGAACAGCTCTGCTGTAATGTAAATATATCAGTCTAAAAGATCCAGGACCATGAACATCTCTGCTGTAATGTTAAAATATCAGTCTAAAAGAAACAGGTAAATGGACAGCTCTGCTCTTATCTGAATAAATCAGTATAAAAGATTTAGGACAAGAGACAGCTCTTTTGTAATGTAAATATATCAGTCTAAAAGAATCAGGATCATGGACAGCTGTACTCTAATGTCAATAAATCGGTATAAAAGATTCAGGACCATGGAGAGATTTGCTCTAATGTAAATACAACAGTATAAAAGTTACAGGACCATGAACAGCTTTGCTATAATGGAAATAAATCAGATTCAAAGATTCAGGACCATGAATAGCTCTGATCTAATAAGAATACAGGCTGCGGTCGAAAAGTCATTTTTGCTAAGGAAGGTTCCTAATGGAGTGAAATTAACTGGACGTAGTTCGTGATTAGAGCTGTTCGAATAGTTTAAATGCATAGGAATGGAGGCTCAATGTTTCCTTTATTATCTCCTTTAGCATAGGATACACCGGACCATCCTTCACGAAAGGACATTAGATTATTCTGTCCCACAATTCTCTACGGCAACAGCTTTTATAAACAGCGCGTATTGCGACTGCTTCCGAATTCAACCGAATAATGACAAAAAACGCAGGCAGACCATGTGAGTTCCCACTGATGTTCATTCTTTCTAAAGTTTACCAAAATCTGCCTTAACTTTCCAGCAGTCTGATTCTCTGAAGAGAGCAGGATATGAGACATTTGATGTTGATTCTGTTTTAAACTTGGTTCAATATGAATCATTTGTACTCTATTAGATTGTGGTCTTAACAGTTTGTGCCTTTCTTTCATTCAGTTCATTTATTTTCATGCACTGATTGGTGTTCATGTTGATAATGAGAGGACAGATTTATTTACATCCTCACTTCAACATCGGTTATGCAAATGTAATTTTTACCAGGTTATTATGTTCAATGTTGTCTGAAAGGAAAAGCATTGTCATGATACATGATGCATGATGCTTCCTTTGTAGTCCACTTTGGAAAATTGTGGTTTCACCGCAGCAGTAGCATCCACCGTCACATGATGATGTATTGTAGTGAAAGTGTAGTTGGATTCTCTCTGCACGGCCGTTTTCCTTTCCTAAGGCCTTCTGAATTCTCCTTTCTCCTTTCCTTAACCCTGTGACGTTTTCCATCAGGGTTAAGGAAAAGTAGATAGGAAAAGGCATAGTAGGTGACTATTCGACCATAACCATACTGTTTCAGTCTAAAAGATTCAGGACCATGGACAGCTCTGATCTAATTTAAATATAGTGTTTCGGACTAAAGGATTCAGGACAACGGACAGCTCTGCTGTAATGTAAATATATCAGTCCTAAAGATTCAGGACCATGAACAGCTCTGCTGTAATGTAAATATATCAGTCTAAAAAAATCAGGACCATGGACAGCACTGCTCTAATGTCAATAAGTAAGTATGAAAGATTCAGTACAACTGACAGCCCTGCTGAAATGTAAATATACTGTTTCAGACTAAAAGATTTAGAAAACGAAAACAAAACATGAATGCCAAATAAAGTTGTTATAAATCTAATCTAATATAAAATATACTGTATCAGTCTGAAAGATTCAGGACCATGAACAGCTCTGTTTTAATATTAATAAATCAGCATGAAAGGTTCAGGACAACGGGCAGCTCTGTTGTAATGTAAATATATCAGTCTAAAGAAATCCGGTCGATGCACAGCTCTGCTCTAATGTCAAAACATCAGTATAAAAGATTCAGGACAATGAAGAGCTCTGCTCTAATGTAAATCATTCAGTATAAAAGATCATCAGGAAAATATTATGAATTAAAAAATTAATTTAGATATAAAGCCTAATCCATTAGAAGACGACAATAAAACATGAATGCCAAATAAGTAAGGGATAATGTAGAGCGAGCCGGTCACTATAGAGAAATAAACCCCGACAGGGTGATGCAGGACCCCTTCGCGTCGGGGTCCTGCATCACCCTGAAGGGGTTTATTTCTCTACAGTGACCGGCTCACTCTGCATTATCCCGCTTGTTACACGGCTACTCACTAAAGAAATCAAAAGTTTGACATCAAATGCTTATCTAAATATGATTTTATTGATTTACAAAAGTTTTCATTGCATCCGCTTGAAAAAATAGTCCGTTCCTTTCTACGGTTGAAACAGTAACGGAAAGCAACGGTAACTCTGAAGCGAAAATTAGCTTATTAAACTGAACGTTTCAATTGATTGTGACGTGGGACAAGGTGAATGGGACGTCCATAATTCCTCCCCGCTGTGGCCCTGTAGCTGACATACCTAGAATCAGTTTTTCACCGTTACAACTGCTCTCAATATTATCTCATCGCTAACACTTTAAGAGAGGCACTCACCCGATCTGCTGCTGCTGCCAGAATTAGAGAACAGGATCTTGCTCCACTTTTTAAAAAAAACGATGTCTTGCCGCAGGTATAAACGTCTTTCTGCGGATTGATACGACATGACGTGATTCGCCCGAGTCGATCAGAAGCGTCCTTAACAACGGTCTGCTATTCATAGTAACGGTCTGCTATCCAGAAATAACAGACCGTAGAATGTTGTAATTGAATGCTTGATCCTGATCAATTGCAGTAAAAGCGCTGCAATAGCGCTGCAATAGCACTGCAATAGCGGGGTAATAGCACTGCAATAGCGGGGTAATAGCGCTGCCATAGCGCCGCAATAGCGCTGCAATAGCACTGCAATAGCGGGGTAATAGCACTGCAGTAGCGCTGCAATAGCACTGCAATAGCACTGCAATAGCGGGGTAATAGCGCTACAATAGCGCTGCAATAGCAGGGTAATAGCCCTGCAAGAGCGCTGCCGGAGCGCCACAATAGCGCTGCAATAGCGCCACAATAGTGCCGCAATAGCGCTGCAATAGCATTGCAATAGTGCTGCAATAGTGCTGCAATAGCAAGGTTATTGCGAGGTTATTGCATGGTCATAGCATGATAATAACAAGGTAATTGCACGGTAATAGTGGGGTGGTTCCGGGATGATTGCAGCGCAACTGTACAAATACGTTCGTTGCTGTATTCGTACAAACTGGATTTTTTAATACATTTCATGAGAGGCTCCAGGCCCCCTACGCCTTCGAAGAGGAAAAGCAGAAGAAAAATGGTAGATGGATTTCTATCGACAAATTAAAATGTATTCCTGAGTTATCCAGCAGATCTTGTACAAGTAATATAATCCCCAAATGTTTTTGTGACTATATTGGGACTAGAATATCACTGGCTGCAATCAACCCACAGTGCCAGTATAGCCTTACGGGTCACATCAGTCTTATGATATTTTACAATACCGTACATGCGTAAAGCAATACAATGCGTCAAAGGCACATCAAGTAATGCCAGATAGCAGTACCAAACACACACAGCCATGGTAGCTGGGTGTGTTTGGCAGCCGCAATGGCTCATGAGTAATTTGAATAAAGTATGATTTTACAGTAAAATGCTTGTGTTTTGTGTTGTAATGCTGGCGTTTCGTCCTTTTTTGCAGCGCTATTACCCCACTATTGCAATGCTATTGCAGTGCTATTACCCCACTATTGCAGTGCTATTGCAGCACTATTGCAGCACATTACCCAGCTATTGCAGTGCTATTGCAGCGCTATTACCCCACTATTGCAGTGCTATTGCAGCGCTATTACCCCACTATTGCAATGCTATTGCAGTGCTATTACCCCACTATTGCAGTGCTATTACCCCACTATTGCAGCACATTACCCAGCTATTGCAATGCTATTGCAGTGCTATTACCCCACTATTGCAGTGCTATTACCCCACTATTGCAGCACATTACCCAGCTATTGCAATGCTATTGCAGTGCTATTACCCCACTATTGCAGTGCTATTACCCCACTATTGCAGCACATTACCCAGCTATTGCAGTGCTATTGCAGCGCTATTACCCCACTATTGCAATGCTATTGCAGCGCTATTACCCCACTATTGCAATGCTATTGCAGTGCTATTACCCCACTATTGCAGTGCTATTGCAGCACTATTGCAGCACTATTACCCAGCTATTGCAGTGCTATTGCAGCGCTATTACCCCACTATTGCAGTGCTATTGCAGCGCTATTGCAGCGCTATTGCAGTGCTATTACCAGACCGTATTATAAATGTTAGCTAATGCAAAATATATTGTATCAGTCTAAAGATTCAGGACCATGAACAGCTCTGCTCTAATGTCAGTAAATCAGTATAAATGTTTCAGGACCATGGACAGCTCTGCTCTAATCTCAATAAATCTGTATAAAAGATGCAAGACTACAAACAGCTCTGTTGTAATGTAAATATATCAGTCTAAAAGAATCAGTACAGTGAACAGCTCTGCTCCAAGTTAACAAATCAGTTTAAATATGCTGCTTTGGTCTAAAAGATTCAGGACCACAGGAAGTTTCGCTTGAAATTAAATATACTGCTTTGGTCTTAAAGATTCAGGACCATGAACAGCTCTGCCGTAATGTAAATATGTCAGTCTAAAAAAATCAGTACAATGACAGCTCTGCTCTAATGTCAATAAATCAGTTTAAAAGATCATTAGAACAATTAAAAAAATAAAAAATAAATTAACTTATAAAGTCTTATCCATTAAAAAATGACAACAAAACATTAATGCCAATTAAAGTTATTATAAATTACAATTAATTTTCTTTACTGCCTCTTAGATGCCATCATGTGGCTGGCGACTCAGTCTGATTTCCCCCCTTACAAAAGAGGCAATTCTGGCCTCAAGAGCAGCAGCAGTCCTACTCATATCATCTCTGCATGACTCGTCTGCATTTGTGCTCTCAAGCCAGAGTTTTTTTTTTGTTTGTTTGTTTGACCTGCTAGAGCATTTCAGTGGACATGAACTACTCGCTATAGCTGCAAGGTCACATTTTGTACCTCTTTATTAGTGCATATTGTTCTTGTGCTGTTGTTTCTTTTTGCTGCTCAGCGTAGGAGACGTCAGTCCCCTTGAAGTTTGCAGGGACAAAACCCCCTATATGCCACAGGATTTACTGCAGTCAGAGGTGCAAAGTGTGCTCAGATGCCAAACTGTGTGGGAGTGTTTGCGCCTGCATATCATTAGAGCAATTTCTTTTAAAGATAAGGCGCTACATCAGGGCCGATTGCATGATCTATTTCAACTCAAATAATGGCGCTATTAGCAAAGAATCCATTCTTTGTGGATCTGGCCTTTAGACTTCCTTAAGTTTCAGATCTCACACACATTTTTCCATCAGTTGTTGAAAGTTGAGATAGTGTACTTGTTATCCCTTGTGTCATCCTATTGAACTCCCAAAACCCAAAAGGGCAGATGAAAGCTGTTTTTTTCTTGTCTGATTCATCCATTTCAATCTGGTAGTATCCTGATGTCAAGTCCAGGACTGAGAACCATTTTGATCCTGGGATACTGACTCTCAGATGGCACCAGACTCAACAGTTCTTGGAGGTGTCTTCTGTGTCCACATCTTGACGATGTATCGGACGTGCTCTTCGCTTGGAAGGATTTTCATCACTCACTTTGATTCTGTGTTTAAATCTGTCGGTGTGGCCAAAGTCTAGATCATGCTGGGAGAAGACCTCAGGCATTGAGTTTAACATGTTATTTTTTTTTCTCTGTCTATTTGCTTTTTATTGGTGAGTCAACAAGCTGGAAGCTTGGCTTTGAAGGTTTAGGGCACTGAAATATTGACGATTGACCTCTTTAAAATTTGGGTTTTTAATTTGGCGTAACATTTTCATTCCTCATGGTATCCACAATTGGTCAGGATTTTTCTCACTTATTGCCTTAAAAGAACTGACCTGCCTTTATCGCTTGTGCCATTTTAAATGTTGAAGAAACACGCTTTTTATTGCTTGTGAATGTATTGAAGCAATCCTTACAGAAACGTCTGTCTTGTAAGTTGTGCACGTTCAGAAAGGGGAAAAAAATTCCTTCGAGGCTGGACTTCTGGAGGGTCCTATTGTGGATGTTATGAGAAGGAAATATGGGGATTAAAAAAAAGCACAAAGTGTTTGAATGTCAGGAGAACTGAGCTCAAGTGAGGATGGCTGTTTTAGTTGTTTGAGCGATTTGTCTGTTGGCTTACCAGCTTATCAGCATGTCTTAACAAACTCACCCCATCACAGCAAACCCTAGCAGAACTCTGATGATTTCTCTAGCGATACAGATGGTAAGATAATTATACGGAGACTCCTTTTCCAGACCAAGGACACGCCAGTAACCTCAAATAAAAAATTTTACAGAGAGCCAAGGGATCCTTTTGAAAACCTAAATTCCTGTTGCTATGTGTTGTTGGAGGTCTGTAAAACTGGAGCCCCAAAGAAGTTGATGCCATCCCATGTCTGTGAGTTTGCTGTGTGGTCGTGACAGGGGGTTTTAGAATAAGTTGCAACACAAAAAGATATAAAAAGTCTTAAGTTTAAAAAACAATAAAAAATAAAAAGGACAGGAGGGATGGTGTGGAACCATGATTAATTCACTAAAATTGAAAACGGGCCCAAGACAGTTAAAATCTGTTCTATACATTTTTAAGCAGTTTAGATCAGTTAATCTGATGGACTAGATTAATTGGATTTTATTACAATATTAGATTGGATCAATATCAAATCTCTACTCCAAGGCACCAGGGGCAGGCAACTTTTTTTTAACTTTTTAAGTCTGCTGAAGCATATTGCAACCCAGCTGGTGTTTTTGGTTCAACCACAATATTGTTTTTTTTTAACTTTGTTTTGTTTGTTTTTATTCTGCCCCCCCCCCCTTCCTTTCATTTCATTTTATGTATGTATTATTCTATTTTATTTCATTTTTTTTGGTTAATACCTAGAAAGGTGTGTTTTCTTCCATGTGCCTTGTTTGTTTAGCTCTTACTTTCATGAAACATGTATTACCAGTTTTACATGTCTTATTGTGATGAGTTTTCTGTTGCTTTTGTGCTGTGTTTGTTTCCCTCTTGCTTTCATAAAACATGTCCTTCATCTTTTCTTACTAGTTTGTTCCTGGTTGATTTTCTTGTTCCTGGCTGATTTTTTTTTTCTCATGTTCTGATTTGGGAATAACGATCCAAAACCAGACAAAGAAAAAAAACTTTTGTTTGTCAAACAGTGAGTGAAACCTTCCTCACATCTCTCACTCAAAAGGACATGCAAGTGGCTTCTGATATGGTAAACCAAATCACAAGGTGATTAAGTTTCCAAATGTAAACGTGAAGTCTCACTTTACCCTGCCTGTGGTACCTCCAATAGAAAACCTGCTTTTGCACCTTTGCTACATTCATAACAACGTTAAAAGCTTTTATTTCTTTACAGTTAAACATTTCGGTGGGCATGACTTGTTAATGTAATTCCTTGTACAATCTTTTATGCTTTTATCTTCTTGGGTGCTGAATAAGGTAAGGTGTTGTAGCTGTGCAAGCAGCCCATAGACTCAATCCAAGGCAGAGAAAGGATTATAGGGTCACAAGTTTGATAATATCCTATGCTTTCCCCTTAGACTCACCCTCCAAGCCTTACCAACAGAAGATAATGGCAATTTCTTTTAACTGTATGAAATATCATATTTCTTCTCATAACCCTATTCCTGGCCTTTCAGACATCCCTCAGAGACAATGGAGTGCCATATGCAGGGTAATACAATTTGTGTCTTTTGTGTATTTTGTTTTAACAATGAAAGTTCTGCTTGGCCACCATCAAGCTCCACCCAAGTAACTGAATAACAAGCTATGGTAAGAACATGTTTGCTGTCTGAAGGCAACCCTGTCCTCACCTGTTACAAAGACTTTTCTTTTGATTTTATCAAACATCATGCTTTTACTGTTTTAGATGTTTTATGTTCTTTGGGGTAACTCTAAGGCAATATCACAGCTCCACTTACAGCCATGGCATTTATACTACAACCATAACTGCTTTTCATTTGGACAGACATAATTCTTGAAATGATGTTGTCACTAGATTTGTCACCCTCAGACCAGTAACACAGACCACAGAGATCATTCCACAGGGGGGTCACCTATGAGACCACAACCAGGCACCAGCAGCTTTGGGCTTGGAGGGTGTCTGCAGAGCCACTGAACAATGACCACACCCTCATCCCAGCAGTGACACCCTGCAGACAGCACAGTAGCTGACAGGCAAAGCAGACACTCCAGGGGGGCAAGGCAGTCCCCAGAGACCAGGAGGCAGCTGTTTGCCATACTCATAGCAACAACCATCACACCAGATGGAGAACCTCTACAGTCAGCAACGGAGCTGACAAGACCGTCCACACCTACAAGCTACAAGATGCTGAGACCTGACAAGACATCAACGATCCACACCTGCAGCCTACAAGATACTGAGACCCCATGAAACATCAGCGATCCAAACCTGAAGCTGAGACCCACCTATCCAGCAATCCAGCAGCGCAACCTTTGTGTGGCCATTTTGTGCATCAGAACACCAACTATGTAGCAGCCAAACACCTGCAGTCTTCAAAGATCAAAGCTCACTGCAAACACCTTTGGTTTTGCACCATACACCGGAATTCTAATTTTTCTCCTTTACCCCTCCCCTATCATGATTTGCACCAGACACAATAATTTCTTTGTGCTTCACCCCTCCCCTTTAAAAGTCAGCAAAAGTCTGGTTACATCTCACTAAAATGGTAAAGTGATAAGTTTTTTCATGGACCATTTTTATCTGAAGGAGTAAACCTCATATCATAGACTGCCATTACCATGACTCTAAATCTTCACCATTGGACTGTTTGATTTTCTGTTTGGTCATCTTGGACAACTTGGCTCATCATCTGAGCTTCTTTGCGTAAATGGACTCATGGCCAATCACAGGGCAAATTCTCAAAAGAAAGACACATGAAAAACACAACACATTCCCCGACTGCACTTACATGTGCAAGTTATCCAACCACTGGGCTTTACTCACCTGGACACTCCTTTTGACACTCTTACAAGATATAAGGCATCATCCTTCATTAACTCATGATTATACCAACTCCACAACCTGTACAACTCATTTGCACTCTTGTTCAAACAACATGTAAACATGCTTGCAGCATCTGAAGTCTGTATGTAAAGTTTCTTTTTTTTCTGTTATAACCATTTCATTGTTATTATTTTTTGTGGTTATTAAGAATAATCAACAGGGGGAATTGTGATAGTAAATTGTGGTAATTAAACTTCTAAAACTCGAAACCTGAACCATCTCCTTCCCCTCACCAATAAACAAGGTACTTTTGTTTTCCCACCTTGGCCCACTCCCCGACCCCCGACCTATCCTGCCAGACTTCTTTGATTTTAAAATCCTTTTAGTCTCCTCACCTTGCTCTTTAGTCTCCGAAATTGTGGCGTCCCCCTTAGCAGACAGGTTTTTTTTCCCTTATTTGCGTTGTCTTTTCAGCTGGGCACTGTGCCTGATGACAACGTTGGAAAGACCAATGCATTTTTTTGTCACTGTGACAGTGACCATCACTAGCCCTCCCTGTAGGCTACTACATCAAATCAAACTTTATTTAACCCCTGATGTGAGCTAAAGGGGAGGGCTGTGCCACACCACAGTGTGAAAGAAGGAGAAACAGTGACAGACAGGATGATACAAGACAAACGGAAGGGAGGACAAAGGCAATGTTACTGATTGAGCAAGCAGACAGGTTGTGAAGCCTACCTTAGGGGGTATCCCTCAGATATGCCTCCCTTCCCCTCCTGACACCTTCAGCTCAGGCTGACCCCCATCCATCCTGGTGCACTTGATCAAAGATCAATTGCATATCCATGTAAATAGTATGCCTTTTGTCTACTATTGTTTTACCATGTCTGGTCAGTGCCCCTCTTCCCATTTGGTGTATCCAGTTGTTGCATTCCATTTGTCTCCCAAGGTACTTAAACCTAGATCTCCCTTGAGTCGGGGTTCTTCTGCATTCGAACCACTCGAACCACTACTAGAAACAGGGAAAAGCTTCCAGACAGGAACAGCCAACTGGAGGCAGACAGAGAGACATTTGCTATCCCAACTAATAACAGGAGAATTGGACCAGTTAATGTGAGGATAATGTTCTTTCACCATGGGAGGCCTAACACTGGTGAGGTGAGGGAATCACAAAAAAAGCTAATAAGCTTGCGATGATTACTGAAGATCAAAAGAGAGAGTGGGATAGTGTGGTGAGTGACCGAGGTCATAAGTCTGCCATCTAGAGCATCAACTTTCTTAGGGTGAGACAAAGGAAAAAACAGGAGATTATGAGAAACAACAAACTCAGAGTGAATAAAGTTTACATCCCTGACTCTAAGAAAACCTCCGACCTGACTGACAGATTTGACCAAGACAAAATGGCTGGAAAAGAAACTCATGGTGAAGAGCTAGGGGAAGAAGTAGAATGACTCACCATCACACTCTTCAATAATGGTGAGTCTGCCCTTTTGGCTGGTTGGGGCATGATAGAATGGAGTGATCACTTTAGCTGCAGCACAAACACAACTGCTCCTCAAGGTGTCGCTGCCTGACTCAGTCAAGTTTTATCCAACTGCATCGGTACATCCAAGGAACTAGGGAGAGTTTGAGAACTAACAGTGGCAGAGCAGGAAGAGGAAGTGACTGAGTGTTAACTTCACAGATTAGAGTTGAATGAATCAAAAGAAGAGAAAATATCTGAAACTCTCTCCTATAAGGCTTTAGCCCATTTAGCTGCGCTCCCTCAGAGTACATGAACCATGTAGCCATCTTGGAATCATCAGAAGAGTAGCTAGAAGGCTGCAATTTAAACACCAAATCACAATTAAACATCAATCGACCACATGAACCAAAATCAATCAATCAATCATCAATCAATCTTTATTTGTATAGCGCCAATTTATAACAACTGTTATCTCAAGACACTTTACAATAGAGCATAAAGCTCTTCATTTTATGGATACACATATATGCATAGATACATATATACATATAAAATACACATATACATATATATACAAATATATACATCCAACACCAACATGAATCCATATAGCCAATCATGAATCCCTCCATCATGGCAGCAAGAAAAAACCTTCTGTTAAGCAGCAGGAAATCTTGAATGTGGATCCCAGTCTCATGATGAACAGCAAATCCACACCATGCTGTGTTGGTGTGAGGGTGAAGGAAGGGAGGTAAGAAGAGACAAGTGGACTAAAGTAAGAACTAAAGTTAGGGACAGATCCATGAACCATAGACCTGTGGTCTGATTTATTAGAGGTTAGCCCCTTGAGATGCTACATCTCATTTCCAGGAGGGTCCTCGTGTCTGAATGGTTGTGGTGATCATTTTCTAGAAGTATAATCTTAGATATTCTTACTGAAAATAAGAATTTACGGTAGTGAAGGAAAAAAAAATCTCTGCAGTAAGCCAGAGGAGAGATATAGGGTCCACTAATAGAATAAACATTTTGAGATAGAGGTTCAGCGGCTGAAGCTGAAGGAATTCTCACAGGAGAGACTGCAGAAACATGGAGGGAAAAGTTATTAAACTGAGTGCTGATTTGAACTACCTGGCGGGAGAGTTCCTCTAATGAGCCAGCTACACCCTGTAGCATACAGTCATGTTGACACAGAAGGATTTCTTGGTTTGTCACTGCTTCTTTAATTTACTTGGGCTTTGCATTTTCCATCTGTAGCAGGCCGTTGGATTAACTGTCAAGGAACCAATCCCTTAAAAAATGATTGTTGGACTCAGAATCTGAAGCCCGAGACAAACAACAGTTTGATTGAGTTTATTGGTTACAGCTCCAAACAACATGGGGGGAGAGAGGGTCCATGCACATGGAGGAGTTCAGTGACAAAGGTGAGTATTTACAAAGTGACAGGGTGAGAGCTCCAGGAGAACACTGTGGGGAAAGGGAGCAGAAACAGAGGTAAGCATCCAGCAGTCAACACAAGCACATGCACAAAAAACACTCCTTCCAAAGAAGGCTAAGCTTCTTCAAGTCTGTGTAAAGCAAATTCAGCCATTTTCTTCTAAACACATGAAATAGGTTGTAAATGTATTTCTTTAAAATATGTGAAAGCCATTCAATTATTCACAACTTAATTTCGGAGCTAGGCTTCACAAACTGTTTTTTTTGCATTTCTGTGTTCAGGATTGAATGGCCATGTCAAAAGTCAGGGGGCTGCCTTACGCAACGCGGCCCTCATTAGCATAATCCCCGCCCCTGCTGCTTCAGCAGTATAAATACATTTAGTACCACTCGCTGTCTCTCTTTTGAAAGTTTGTAGCTAGCTAGCCAGTCAACCAGTCAGCTAACCAGTCTCCTCCAATTTGCTCGTGCATCGTTGCAGTGCCCACTTTACCCCGACAGTTAGAAAACTATCACATGGTAAAGTCTGGATTTCTGAAGAGTCCATTAATGGAGCTTAACCGATCCTCCTGCCGACCGTGTACACCATCACAGCCACTGGCATTATGTTCCCACCGCCGACCCTCTCCATCCCGCTGACAGCAGGTGCTGTCATCTCAGCCACTGGCATTTCATGCCTGCCATAGAGCAAAAGTGTGTGCTTATATTTCACATCGTGCATCCAGCCTTGCTCATGTAATGTTAATACATGTTATTGCATGTAATTATGACATTATTTGGCTTCATTCACTGAGCGGAGTCCATATGAGAACACAATGAATAACCACAGGTGTTTTTTTATATCACCAATATAACTTTGACAAGGAAATACATGACTGGGGTTTTACATTTGTGTGTAAAGTGAGCGCCATGAGTGTGTTTTTTTTCACTATGGACATTAGTTGCTTATATACAGAAAGAGGCTGTTGTCATTTTCTGTGTGCATTCAACATACATGTTTCAATGATTTCAAAACTAAAGCTACCCCACAGCTGGTATTACCCCTCACAACTGATAAAAAAAATGGGCAGACGGAGTAATTTGGGACATTGGGTAATAAAGTTAAGAAAAGTAACTGCTGGAGAAAGCATAAGCACGAGGAATCATTGCTGTAAAATGTCAGCCTTTCAAAAGGTTATGTTTTTTTGGATTACTTTCAGTGCTGCATGAATCTGCTCATGCTTTTCTATATTTAAATCAATTATAATGCATCAAATTTTAGAGGATCACATACAGCGCCTTTCTGTTCTGTGAGTAACACATGTCTACAAAAAGTCTACTAGTGATGTCAGTTCAGTAACAATGCCTTTCCAGCTGATAAAATGAGGGTTTTATATTACAGCACCAGCTTCCATTGTTACTGTAGGTTAAGTCCTTGTACAGACGGAGGCCCCCCTCCCCTCCCCCATGTGGGCGTGGTTCCAGTGCCTCTAATTGACACGCCCCCAAAATTTTACACCAGAGAGAATTTTTTGTGTACTTAGCAGTATTTTTAATCTTTCAAATTTGGCTCAGTGGTCAATGACACATGTTTCTGTGGTATGAAAAACTTATAACACAAATTTATTTTTGCTTTACATGGACTTTAAAGGAGGAGAGAAGGCTGCGAGCCAGATAAACTGAGAGGAGATATGGCCAACAAACCACTCAAAGTGAGGCAATCCACCAGCAATGGGAAGGTGACTCCAGGTAGCTCCTATTAACAAAAGAGAGGTATGGTTACCTTGACATGTTTCGACGTTACTCTGCCGTCTTCTTCAGAAACTGTTATCCTGACAGCTGTGACGTGTCTTTAAGAGCTGTCAGGATGACAGTTTCTGAAGAAACAGAGTAACGTCAACAACTCTGTCTTTAAAAAAGAACACTAAAAACACTTGTATTCAAAGAAGACTAGATGAATCTAATCAGTAACAGTGATTAGGTGAATCCCAGCAGGTACATGGTAGGAAAGCAGCGGAGAGCGAGGTAACCATGCCCACAACAGGCAGAGGAGCAGGAAGGGAGGGGGAGAGATACTGATAGCAGGGATGAATCTTCACACTAATAGCTTCTTAATGTCTTGTAACTTAAGTTGTATTTAATAATATTTTTCAAATCATATAATCATCATTCACAAATGTATATAAATAATGTGTTCATGATTAGTTAGCTATCTACTAATATCTACTAGCAGCTTATAAATGCATTCAAATGATCACTATTATGAAGTTTTACCACTTTATTTTGTAATACAAAAACGATAAAATTATAAATATCCATTTCTTATTTTATTACTGTTGTATTTGTTGTCTATATTATTATTACTGTTTATTTTTGTTTTTATTTAGACAATACACAGTTACTATCACTACCATTTTCTTGTTATTTTTTGTAATATAAAAATAAAACTACAATTATAAAAGTAATATTAATAGTTATCATGTTTAATGTCAGTATTATCAGATGTTTTATGGAAACAATAATACACAATATCAGACTGGAGGTTTATCTGGGGGAATTACTGTACTAACTCATCTCTTTAGACTTCGAAGCTCATCCCCCAAGTACTGTTGGGTCTGATATCAAGGTCGCAAGACTTGGTTCATGCTGACGCTGGCTTTAGCTCCAAGAGAAGTAGAGGTGCCCCGTTGGCTCCCGTTTCTGAAAAGCCGACGCATTTTGTGTTGTCATGCTTGGCTTATAATCAGCAGACGAGGCGTGTATGTTGGTTTACGTTGCTTGTTTTATTGAAAACATTCTATAAACCTCAGTCTCCGGCTACCTGCATGCTATATGTACCGGTACAGGTGTTGTGCCAAAATTTGATTTCTGCCAGAAACTGATTTCCAGTTCACGGGAGCGCGCATAGCCGTAGTACAAAAGCGCAGCTTCTGTGGCTCTGCGGCAGGCTTCATCGGACTCAAACAACCAGTTTGTTTATGAATATCGAACGATATTTATTTGTGCTTGATGGGCTCCTGTATGTCTACTTGCCTTATATCGCTGTTCAATGACTACTTAGTGATTTTAATCTGGCATGTGTTAGCGCTAATAAAGATATTTGACACTGACGGAGCTTCTTTTTTCTGCACCAAAATTATATTAGATCCCTCAATAAAGTAATTGACCACACACAGTGATTTGCACAGTTTGGAAATGAGTAAAAACACATTAATATGACTCCAACCAGTACTTTTTACCACTTAAAAAATGAGTAAAAACACATTACAATGTAAAAATCAGCTTTATTGCTTGACAAAAACTGATTTTGCCCTAAAAACTAAATATAACACAGCAGAGTAATATTTACAAGATTTGACTCCAACAAGTACTTTTTACCACTTAGAAAATGAGTAATGGAACATAACAATGTAAAAATCAGCTTTATTGCTTATTTACCTCCAACCAGTACTTGAATGGTATGTATAATACCAGAGTCATGAATCAGTTTTTGGCAACTAAAATAAGCTGATTTTTACATTGCAATGTGCTTTTACTCAGTTTTTAAGTGTTAAAAAGTACTTATTGGGGTCAAATCTTGTAAATATTACTCTGCTGTGTTACATTTAGTTATTTTGGGGCAAGATATCCATCTTCGTACTATATCAGAGGCATGAATCAGTTTTTGGCATGCAAAATAAGCTGATTTTGTCATTGTAATGTGCTTTTACTCATTTCCAGACTGGACAAATCACTGTGTGTGGTTAATAACTCTATTGAGGGATCTAATATAATTTTGGTGAAGAAAAAATAAACTCTGTCAGTGTCAAATATCTTTATTAGCGCTAATACATGCCAGATTAAAATCACTAAGTAGTCATTGAACAGCGGTATAAGGAAAGTAGACATACAGGAGGCTATCAAGCACAAATAAACATCGTTCGATATTCATAAACAAACTGGTTGTTTGAGTCCGATGAAGCCTGCTGCAGAGCCACAGAAGCTGCGTTTTTCAACTATGACGGCTGTGCGCGCTCCCGTGAACTGGAAATCAGTTTCTGGCAGAAATCAAATTATGGCACAACACCTGAACGTACCTCTAGGTTCCTACGCATGCTCCCAACTCGTATTGCATGCTGGGTAATGCAGTTCTTGAGTTACTACACTCGTAACATCCCGCATCTCCTCTTCTAGGGCCGCATTGGATGCGACTGTGGATGGCTGTTGCCGTTGTTATACCGTGTCTGACACTGCTGTGACGGTTGAAGAATTTAAAATGTTACTGAGGAGGCCGATGGCTTCATTGAGTTGCTCTCTGTCCACCATACTGTCATTTCTATCATGATCATGCAGGTTAAATTGCGCCTCCCCCAGGTATAGATAACCAATCGGGAAGGGAGAATTTAGCGAAACTCCTGTTTCAATCAAACTCTCTTACACACATATATTCTCATTCACACATACTATTATTCTGTCTGACTTGATAGTAAATGTAAGAGGGTTTGATAGTAAATGTAAGAGAGTATACTAGTGTATATATATATATATATATATATATATATATATATATATATATATATATTTGTGTGTATGCAGATCCACAGGCTTGTGTCAGGACCAACAGCATCAATCCTGAAGGTTAGAATAAGATCAAAGTAACTCAGCAGGTCTGTCCACTAAGCCCACTCCTGTTTGCCCTCAAGATGGAGCTGTTGTCTGTTGCCTTAGAATCTCATCCTGATGTTTCTGATATACATCGGTATGAAGACAAAGGTCTCTCTGTATGCAGATGATATGTTATTTAAATCTAACTTTAGCCTGCTCTGTCCCAGGAACTCTTCAGTTCTTGAATCCTTTGGTAAGATTTCAGGGTTTAAGCTCATATTAAATTAAAGTGAATTTTTTTCTGTTAATAAGAAGGCAAAACTGTATCCACTGAAAACTCTTCCATTTAAGATCTCTAAATCCAGCTTTGTTTATCTTGGTGTGCTTGGAGCTGACACAACAACAAATATTTTTATGGCTTTATTTACTCAAGTAAAACTACACTTTGAATGTTACACCCTGTTTTATCTCTCAATTGCAGCCCGAGTCAGTGCAGTTAAGATGAACAGTTTCCACGATTTCTTGTATTTATTCCTCTGTTTCCCGATTTTCATACTACTATTCATTTTCCATTTTTTTCATTAATATCAAGTCTTTATGCTAGAAACAAATCAAGAGTGTGATTGAAATGATGGTTAGCTTCACTAACAGACTGTACCTGTTATTTTTTGATATAGCATTTTATCATTTTTATACACTCATCATTAACTCTTAGTTTTCTTTTTTAATTTAGACATTCTGTTTTCAACCGTGACCAGAATACGATCAGATGATTTATTTATTAATTAGTGGATCAAATCTGTGATTACAGACAATTCAACATTGGTTAATGGACTTTTATTTCAACATTTCTTTTTTTAACAATATCTTTATTTAGTTTTACAAGACTAGCCACATACAAGGCAAGTATCAATATCAAACAACCAGAGAAAAGGCAACAAAGCTGGCAGAGAAAACAACACATCACTTTATATCATGAATTATGTGATGTCAAAAACAAACACCCAAACATAGACTCCTATCCCCACCTCCACCCCATCATACAGAGAAATAGGAAAGTCAGGAAGTTATAGAACAAGTTGAAACAAAACAAACAAACAAACAAACAAACTCATTAAAAACTTGAGTACAGAGGAGGCCAGGTAATGCTCTGCAAAGACACTCTGCAAACTGGTCACAGGCGAGACTCAAACCAGGACCTGCAGAAGTATGTATATGGGACGTGCCTGGTTGCTAACCACTCCACCAAACCAGCACCCCAATAATCATAGATTTCTAAACCTTAACTACAAGACCCTTACATCAATAAAGCTTTTCTTGCTCTAAAAGTAGGGACACACTAAAGTCTTTTTGAATGTGAGCTTTTAAATTGTTTATCCAGCAGTCCAAACAGAAAACACAAAGGATCCTTGTTCAATTTAAAACTGAAAATCATGTGTAGTCTATCTGCACTTTTTTTTTTTTTTTCCAAAAATCGTTTATGAATTAACAAGTCCATACACAATGAATAAAACTTCAGACTTCAACACTGCATTTTATGCAGAGCTCAGAGTTATTGTGGTCCATTTTGTGTCTAAGTTGAGGAGTTATTTTTGTCTGTGGATGTTTTGGACTGAGGACTTTCTTTGGATGTGGACACTTATTGGATAGCGTTAACTTTCTTTTGATTAGGACCTCCCACAGATTTCAAACTTTTTATGTCAATCTTCTTAGATGTTGGACTTCGTTCTTGTTTGATTGAGACTTTCTTTAAATGTGGACCTGATCTGGAAATGGTCCCTCTGATCTTCCTTTGTTGTGGACTCTCTTTGGCTGTGGACCTCTTGCTGATAGTGTAGACTTTTTTGGGTAGGTGTGTTCTTCAGGTGTTAAACTTTTGCAGGTGGAACTGATCTTTTCTACAGGTGCACTGTTTTCAGATGTGGGATGTTAGTTGTTTTTGAATGAGACCTCAGGATGTGGACCTGGACCCTTACTGGATAGTGCAGACCCTCTTATAAAACCACAGAGGCCTGACCAAACATCTTCTTGTCATTCAGAAGTTTGTGGTTCCTGCATGTTTCTTCATCCTGGTTTGACCCGAACCTCAGTGGCGGTTCTAGACCAGTTTCACAGAGGGGGCCAGGGTGGGGCCAAGGGTGTTGTCAGAGGGACACCTTCAACCTTGACAAAAGAGACTGAGAAGTGTTCTTGCATTTAAAATATTTGGTCTAATTAATAAAGTAACACAAAATACTAGGAAAAGTTTTTCAGTTGCGTGAAAGTTTATTGTACGTTTGTTACATTTTTCAACAAAATGTCCAAAGAAATTGTTAAAATAAACAAAATAAGACATTGTTTTTGTCTTCATCAGCAACACAGTGTTCAAGCCTTGAACACATTTATTTCAGAACAAAATTTAAAAACAGCAATGGTAATTGTTTCAGTAGCAATGCGGACAATAAAAACAATGAGAGCATCCACCATAACATTACTAAGGCTAATCTAATCGGTCTCAGCACTCCAGTCTATTTTCCTGTAAAGGACTGGTACCAGGCGGTCTTATCAGGCTCCCTGCAGACACTCCCAGCTTTGCATTGATGGGTCTTCTTTACATTTGCTGATATCTGTGGAGAAAGACAAACTGAATTAAAGTAAAAAAAAAAAAAACATTTATACTACAGGGACACACACATGCATGCAAGACAAAAATAAACTTGTGATACAAAGTCATAGTTATCACTAATTAATTTTTAAATCAATACATCTATAAAAGAACACTAAACTAAAAAGTAATAACAGCCTACATAAATAGATTTATAAATCTGGACAGAAAAATCTCACTAGAGAAATCTGAAACAGTGTCATATTTAACTCGTGTTGAACAGTCACCAAACGCAGTTACACTATTGAAAATATTTATTTGTGTTTACAATGGGGATTTTTTGTGGGTCAACTTTATGGAAGTGGGAAAGGATGAGTGGTGCAGTCTGGTTTATTCTAGTGAGTAAACTCTGACATACTCTGATGGGTGTTTTTGTCCTCTTACGGCCTCCACTGAAGACATATTTGCCACATTTTTACCTGATTTATACACCGTCCACTGAAAACAGATCTGAGACCCTCTTATGGGCCTCCACCCACAGGTTAAGAACCACTGCACTACTGGATGGTATTTGAAGCTTAATACTGACAGATTGTTCTTAATTCATGGAGGATAAGTGATGCAGAAAGCCTCTGGGTGAATTTATCATTTAGAAAACAGTGATTGAGTGAAAACAGCTACTCAGATGGACAGATGAACAATAATGAGTTTTGATTCATCAACAGACCGACTCGTCATTTTTAAGTATTTTCGTTAAGTTAAACAGAGCACATGAGCTATGAAGACACAGTTTGAATCATAAAAACACACTGAGTGACTGACAGTCCCTCACTGTCCCTGCGATGCGCGTCTGTCTGCGTCTTTACGCTCACCTGCATACAGAGGAGTGCGCGCACAGACTCCGAGGGAAAGTTCAAGACACACAGCCACGCTATACTTATCTCTGCGCATTTTGTTGTGGTTACAAGATATTTCAGGGCGTTTTCTAGTGGGCACCACATATGCTACACCCCTGCGTCCCCCATGGGATTTGTACCTATAAATTCAGCATGAGAAATCGGAGGTGTGGCGCGAGAGCGCGTGAGTGCGTATCACAGCTGGTGCGTAAAACTTGGTAGACCACATCAGCCTCTGTGCTTTCATCAACCTCCTATCAACTCAAGTTGGTCAACAACATTTCCAGGTTACCATGTAAAAATAACACAAACAACAGAGCTTTACTCACCTTAATTCTCTGTGGTAATTCTTGTATCACTGTGATGATTCTGTCGGCATATTCTCTTTCTCCTGAGAGGTTCTGGCAGTGCAGCACTCTAAGGGGTCTGACTGGAACCCAGAGCCGCATCATTTGTTCCGCTTATCACATCAGCAGGACACCACAGAGTTAAATGATTGTATATGCTTGGTGTGGATGGGGGGGCCACAGGGGGTCCAGGCTCAGTTTTACAGGGGCACTGGCCCCTGTTGGCCCCTCCCCAGAACTGCCACTGCCGAACCTTCACCCTTCAGGGATCAGATCCATGATGGTGCAATTTTATTTTCATGAACTTTATCTTGGCTAATGTTCACTCAGACCATTTCCATGACGTTGTAATGACGTTCTTTTGTGATTGTGTTATGACCCTGGGGTGTGAACTAAGCGTGCCCAGAGAAGGGAGTGGTCAGGATTTATTTTCTGATAAGACAAAAGATTTTTATTGACTCAAGGACAACAAACTTGACCTTAGTGCAGCTTCTCACTGGCATGTCTGCTGTAACCTTTGACCCCTCAATGAAGGCTCAAAGCTGGCCGTGTATTTCTGGGTTCCTATTTAAGCAAACAAAAGCATGGTGGGTGGCTGTCTCACACAACATTTGACAGATAGTGGTCTGTATGACTAAGTGCAGTGTGACAGAAAACTAAACCAAAAGAAAAATTATATTATGACTTCACCCCTGAACCAAACGTTGATCGTTGAAATTTAGGTGTGAGAGTGTCCTAAGGTTCCTCTCACACCCAAAACGTTTGTGCAGAGCAAACATTGGCTCACATTTGTCTAAAGTTAGATAATTTGGTGTTGGAGTGGGAGCCTCAGAACTCTGGTGTGGACCAAAGAACCAAACTCTGGCCTTCCTAAAACAGAGTCCCAGTTCACCTCCAAGTGACCCAGAGTTTGGTTTGTTGCTGATGTGAAAGCCATTGGGGCATTTGTATGTACACTAATAACAACTGGTGTACCAGTCATTGCTGTGTGGACATTGAGTGCCTTATTGTGAGATGCAGACCCTTCTACCTCCCTCGGGAATTTACCTGCGTTATCATCATAGCTGTTTACATCCCACCCAGTGCTAACACCAAACTAGCCCTGAGTGTTCTCCACCGTACCATCAGTGACCTGCAATCCACATACCCAGAGGGTGTTTTCATTGTTGCTGGGCACATCAACCAGGACAACATGAAGACTGTTTTGCCCAGTTTTTACCAGCATGTGGATTTTGCTACCAGAGAGGAGAATACACTGGACTTGGTTTACACTAACATCAAGAAGGCCTTCAGAGCAGCCCCCCGTCCCCACCTTGGCTCATCAGACCATCTCTCAGTCATGCTAATTCCTGCATACCAGCCCCTGCTAACCAGAGAAAAACCCACTGTTAAGCAGGTGAGAGTGTGGCCTGAGGGAGCTATGTCTGCTCTGCAAGACTGCTTTGAATGCACTGACTGGACTATGTTCAGAGAGGCTGCTATGGACGATAACCATCACATCAATGTGGAGGAATATGCTGCATCTGTGTCTACATACATCCACTGGTGCATGGAGACGATCGTCACACGGGCCAATCAGAAACCTTGGATGACAAAGGAGGTGCGTGCAAGACTGCGGGACACAGTGGCACTTAGATCAGCAAGGGTTAATCTGAACCGTGCCATCAGAGTAGCAAAGCGCAACAACAGCCAGAAGATCCAAGGCTTCTTCTATGACCCTTGCAACACCAGACAAGGTGTTCCTCAGGTGCTCCTTGTGATTGTAGTGTCAAAGACCTCAGGATACTGTCTCCTCTCAGGTTCAGCAGCTGGTTGTTTGGATCTCCTGTTTGTATGCATCTGCTCAGTTAATGTGGTTGTTCTTTTCTGTTTTGTTGTTTCTCTCTCCCTTTCTGTCTATCTTTCTTCCCTCTATTTTATATATTTTCACCCTTATCTGGTCAAGCAATAATTTTCCAACTTGGCAGTATACAGTGGGGGACAAAAAAACTAAAATAAAATAAAATAAAAATTGAAAAAAAAACACTAATAAAAAGTTTCACTTAAAACTCAACGGGAGTCTTATCTACAATCAGCTCCTCTTGGCAGATTAAAGGATAACTTCGGTATTTTTCAACCTGGGTCCTATTGCCCCAAGTGAATGTGTGTATACGATTGACGGGTACAACTCATTTTAAAATTGGCTCAGTATCAAGGGAGCGGATGCAGCCGGCAGCCACGAAGCTGGGTAGGGGGGCAACTGCATCCCATATAAATTTGAGCATTAAAAGTGTTTATATCACCACAGAATGGTTGCGATCGCCGGTGCTAGCTCTCTAATTAGCATTGTAAGCGTTCAAGTCTGTACTGGCTGGACGAGAGAAAAAAGTGAAGAGGATTTAGGGCAACAGTAAATGTGTGTGTCGGAGACAAATCTAGATATAAGTATTGTATGCATAAAGACATATTAGTTATACTTACTTTATGGATAGTTGACCATTTGGTCCCTGTGGTTTTGGTCGCCTCCTCCAATTTATTTTGGGTACATGATAAAGGTATCCAGCACTGCCCTGTTGATCAGAGGGGGGAGATCCTCTAATGTAGTTACACAGCGTCGGGTACTTTCTGTATCATCCCACGACACATCAAGACCACGAATATTGGGCAACAGGTCCCACTCGTTGCAACACAGACATTCTTCCTCTGTGGGCATAGAGTCACAGCAACCACAGGAGCACCACCAGTCCTCAGAAATTCGCGTTCGTGCCGCCGCTGCTTCACCCTCGTCTGCTCGTTGGCCCTCTCTTGCTATCCTCGTTTGCTCTTGAATTTGTAGGAGCTCCTCGTCCGTATACTCTGGCTCAAATAAATACGGGTGGCTGTCGTCATGAAAAGGCTAGTCTTCACTCTCAAAATCTGGTAAATATTCAGCCATGATATCGATGCAGTAAAACTTTCAACTGTCCTCCGGGATAAGCAGCTTGGAGCACTGCATGGCTCCTCTGTTTCCGGCAACAAGCTCACAGGAGATGACGTCACACAGGTCAGAGGACGTGAAGGAAAACGGAACGCTTACAATGCTAATTAGAGAGCTAGCACCGGCGATCACAACCGGTCTGTGGCGATATAAACACTTTTAATGCTCAAACTTATACGGGATGCAGTTGCCCCCCTATCTAGCTTTGCGGCTGCCGGCTGCATCCGCTCCCTTGATACTGAGCCAATTTTAAAATGAGTTGTACCCGTCAATCGTATACACACATACACTTGGGGCAATAGGACCCAGGTTGAAAAATACCGAAGTTATCCTTTAAATGTGTTTTGCACAACATGGCAGCCAGACCATAATTCTGCTGTTGCAATGGTGGACATGACAATTTAAAAAAAAAAAAAAAACAGGAATGAAAACCTTTGTATTCTGTATCGCCTTTCCTGATTGATTTTGTTGTTTATTATTATTGCTGACTGCTTTTACTGTTTTTATTGTCTCTATCATTGTTTTTATTGTTTTCTTCACTGTACGCTTTGAGATTTGCCCACAAATGTAAAATGCATTATAAATAAAATCCATTAATGACTGGAGCAAATGTATGGTTGATATTCCCAAAGATGACCTCCTCTGTCTTCACAGGGTTTAATATGAGGGCATTTTGGTTCCACCCGTGGACCCCTCTGTCCACACAGTAAGAGTAGTGGTCTGGTTGCTTCCCTCTGTCATCAGTGATACTTGTGCAGTGTCTTTAGAGAATTTCATGAGATTGTGATTCAGCACACTAGAAACACAGTCACTGGTGTAGATGGTGAATAACAAGGGTGAGCTTACACATCCTTGTGGAGCACTGATATTTGAAGAAACCAGGGGGGAGAGTGTGTTGTTCACTCTTACCAGCTGCTGTCTCAGAGAGGAAGGAGTGATACCAGTAGATAAAATGTGGATTTAACCAACAGATTCATTTTGAATAGCAACAAGTCTGGTCTTATGGTATTAAATACAGAGGAGAAATCAAACAATACTCTTACATGTGGTCTGTTTTTTTAAGGCCCTAGATGTTTTGAAATCAGGTGAATGACGGTGGCTACAGCAGCTACAGTGCTGCACTCACACTTGTAAGCAAACTGGTAAGAGTGAAGTCTGTTCTGTAAGGAGGAGGAGAGCAAGTGGATGATGATTTTCTCCAACGACATCATAACACGGAGGCCAGGTCATCATTTGTTACAAACAGTTTCTGTTGTCTGCTTGGCATCCCTGCCATGTTCTTCCTGGTCTCCCACATCTTCCTGGGATTTTCAGTGGTAAGAGCCCCCTCTCGGTGTCTCTTATGCTCCTCTTTTGCCTTTCTGATCATGCTTCTCAGCTCCTTGTTTTTTTCTGTGCAGCTCCAGAGAGTCCATGTTTTAAAGGCTAGTTTCCTCAAATTTGTTATCTGTTTAATGTCTTTTGTTTAGGAAACACTGTAATTGATTTTACAGGGGTAGTGGACTCTACACAGAAATGTATGTAGTCTGTTGTGACTGTGCATGCAGAGTTCAGTTCAGAGGAAGTCCCTTTACTAACTTCCCAGTTAGTAAAGTCAAAGCAGGCTCCCAAAGCGTCTTTGCTCTCCTTTGACCAAAGTCTAACTTCCTTAATTTGAGGTGTTACACTCTTGGATGGCAGGCAGTGTGAGTGTCAGGAAAAATCTCAAACACATTGTGAATTTTAAAAAGGAGGAGAATATTTATTTGGCCACATCAAAGATAAGACAAAAAATGACAAATCAAACTCTGTCAAAAACTTATTTTAACCCTTTTTATTTTTTTACGACTACATTTCAGTTCAGATTTTTTTTATTTGGAATTTTATTCTTTGTTAAATGCTTTTCCTTTTTTATCCTATTATAGCTGATTTTATCATGCACCTGATGTTACACTTTCTCATTTTACCATATTATTTATCCAACTTTATTTCTATACTGTTATATTATGTTTTTATTTTATGTATTTACACATGAAGAGGGACGGCGCCAGCACCGGCCCCACAGGGTACGGTGCTGGCGCCGTTCCTCTTCACCCTCTACATGGCAGACTTCTCCCACTTGTCCCCCACCTGCCATCGGCAGAAGTTCTCTGACGACTCTGCCATCGTCGGCCTCATCACAGATGGGGACAACAGGTCATACAAAGAACTCATCACGGACTTTGTGGACTGGTGCCAGTGGAACCACCTGCAGATCAACCCTGGAAAGACCAAGGACCTGGTTGTGGACTTCCGCAGGCGCCACCACTCCCCCCCATCACCCGTGAACATCCAGGGAAGGGACATCGAGACTGTGACTTTCCTACAGGTACCTGGGTGTTCACCTGAACCATAAACTAGACTGGACTGTTAACACTGCTGCACTTTATAAAAAGGTCAGAGCAGACTCTATCTGCTGAGGAGGCTGAGGTCTTTTGGGGTGCAGGGGGCACTCCTGAGGACCTTCTACAACTCTGTTGTGGCCTCTGCCATCTTCTATGGAGTGGTCTGCTGGGGCAGCAACATCACAGCAGCTGACAGGAGGAGGCTGGACAAACTGATAAAGAAGGCCAGCTCGGTCCTGGGATGCCCTTTTGAGCCTGTGGAGGAGGTGGTGGAGAGGAGGACTACAGCCAAACTGTCCGCGATCATGGATAGAGACCCTCAGCCCCTCCAACTGAGGGTCTCTGTCCTCACTGCACTGAGGAGCTCTGTCAGTGACAGGATGCTCCACCCGAAGTGTGTGACAGAGAGGTATCGCAGGTCCTTCCTTCCTGCAGCTGTTAGACTGTACAACAAAAACCTCTCCAGTGTGCAATAATCTGTATTTTTAACTGTAAAGACTCCAAAGTCATCCTTCTTTGTTCAGATCTTTTTATATGTTGTTAATATTGTTAATATTGCTGATAGGATCATGCTCTTTCATCTACTTTAATTTTCATTTCACTTATTTTCATTCAGATCTTTATATATTGCTAATGATGTTAATATTGCTGAAAGGCTCATGCTCTTTCATTTATTTTCATTTTCATTTCACTTATTCTCATTCAGATCTGTTTATATATGGTTAATAATTGTTAATATTGTTAATACTGCTGAAAGTCTAAGGCTTTTTCACCTATTTTCTTTTCATTTTACTTATTCTCATCAGATCTTTTATATATTGTTAATATTGTTAATATTGCTGAAAATATTGTCTACAGGTAAATATCCCAAAGGTCAGATTGACCCCCAAGGGTAAAATATGTTAGTTATATTTGAGGATAACAGAAAGGTTGAATAGAAGAAGAATGCAGACACAAAAAATGTCCACTATTTCTATCATATCTAGAATGAAGGAAACATATATCCAAATGATAAAAATATGTATCATAACTTTTCCAGTATAATAGTTAACAATTTTACCAAAGTAACTCCAAATATAGAAGTTTGGAGTAGTTTTATTTAAGAATGGCACATCAGATTGACCCTGCATTGAGTGTGTGGGGGGGGGGGCTTCCTGAGGTGGTCTACTACAGACTGAGGTGGAATGGTTCTGTGGACACAAGAGTTTTTCTGAAAAATGAATCTGAAAATGAATCAGTTTTCACATTATCTTTCAACAAAACTTGGGTCCCACCATATAACATCATGTTGACATCTAACTTCTGTATCAGGGTGGGAGTAATCCGACTTACAGGCCTGGTGTTGACTGCAGGTGAGGGTGAGGCCTGGTGTTAGCTTTAGGTGAGGGTGAGGCCTGGTGTTGGCTGCTGCTGATGTATGGGCCTGGTGTTATCTTTAGATGAGGGTGAGGCCTGGTGTTAGCGGCAGGTGAGGGTGAGGCCTGGTGTTAGCTGCAGGTGAGGGTGAGGCCTGGTGTTGGCTGCTGGTGATGTATGGGCCTGGTGTTAGCTTTAGGTGAGGTTAGGAAACTTTACAGTGACAACCCCCGGTTCATCCATCGACTGGCCGGTTGAGTAGGTATGTCAAGGGCTTGCACGGGCCGGTGCGTATTGTCTTTCCATGGTTCCTTGTCAATAACCTTATCCCTCTTTGAAAATAGATAAGACAGGGGTGAGAGGGAGGGAGAAAAGGAGCGTGGGTAGAAGGAGGTGTGTGGGTGTGTGTGTGGGGGGGGGGGACTCCTTTGGTGTTCTGTCCTGGCGTGTCCATTTTCATGAATTCACTTGTGACCTCATCCTGAACTGAAGTTAATACATACCCAACAATGATAACCTAAATGTGTGACTTTAGGTTATCATTGTGAAGTTATTGATAACATTAGAAGGGAGGCTTCGGTTTAAGTAATAAAGAGGTATGGTTAGGTTAAGGGCTAGTAAATGGGTGACTTTAGGATTATAGTTATATAAGTTATGATAATATTAGAGGGGAGACTTAGGTTTAGGTAATAACAAGGTAAGGTTAGGATTAGGGTAAGTAAATGGGTGACATTAGATTTTAGTTGTATAAGTTAATAATATTAGAGGGGAGACTTAGGTTAGGCCCTAAAAAGGTAAGGTTAGGATTAGGGTAAGTGAATGGGTGACTTAAGGTTTTTAGTTGTGAAGTTATTGATAATATTAGAAGGGAGACTTAGGTTTAGGCAATAAAATGTAAGGTTAGGATTAGGGTAAGTGAATGGGTGGCGTTAGATTTTAGTTGTGTAAGTTAATAATATTAGAGTGTAGACTTCAGTTTAGGCACCAAAAAGCGAAGGTTAGGGTAAGGGCTCGTAAAAGGGTGACATTAAATTAGATTTAGCTGTCTAAACTGGGGTCAGGATTTGAGGTAGGTTTGTGATTGAGAATATATTTGCGCTGTTTCAATGTGGTTAAGACTGTGTGTGAGATTTGGGTGTTTGATAAAGTGGAGGCTAAGGTTTGAGGTCAGTGTTATGTCCGATATATATTAAGAGTGGAGTTAAATTTTAGATTCTTTTTAGGAAAATAGTAAGAGTCTTTTGAAGTGGATAATTTATTATTGATTTATATCTTTACATTGGTCCAGCGCTGGATTGTTTTAAAGACTAAATTTCAGAACACGTCCTTAGTAGTGTACCTTGAGATCATTGGCTGTTTCGGCCATTTATCACTAGACAGCCTCACTCAAGGAAGGCCCCACGGGTTTGATCAGGTCCCGTGTGTGTTCTGTAGCCAATTTGGTCATTTTTGAAGTTATTATTTTTTGTGAAATGTTGATAGAAAGTTTTTGGAGTAGAAGATTAATTCTGATAAAGGTCTTATAATTCAGAGTAATTGTGTATAATTAGTAATTTGTGGAATCAAATTTGGTAGGATAAAAATATAAGTCTATAAAGGGGAAAATAAGGGGGTATTCTAGTAAAAAATGGAGTGGGGGGGGGTTGTTGTACTTAGGGGATTTTTTTATTCGATTGAGGGGATTTCTTTGAGAGTTCCATTCAGTGTTGTGAAATTTTCACAAGGGTTGTTAAATTGGTGTTTATAAACTGGTGTTTATAAATTGCTCCCTAGGGTCCTGCTGCATCCTCGGCTTGATCCCTCGGCTGGATCAGCGGATGTGGTGTTTGAGGGTGGGTGGCAATTTGAAGGAGTCCAATTTGGGTTAACTGGGTGTTTCAAATTGAATCGTGTGTGGTGTCGCGTGGGCTGGTGTGTGGGTGAGGGTATTCCTCATAGAAGACTGGGTTACGTTTAAGGCCCTGATACCCTGGGCCACCTTTCCCATAGTGCTGTCCTGTGGTCGGAACATGGGGGGCTGCATACTTACCCCCTGACCAGCTTTGACCATTCGTTAGCACCGCAAGGTATCCCTGGTCAAGCCGGACAGGGTTGCAGAGTCTGGGTCCTGCCTTTCTGCTTTTAACAAACTTGTCAGACTCTGCTCTTTGTGCCGTACATCATGTCTGTCTTGAGGAGACTGAGAAAGTTTAATTCCAATCTTCGTGGTCCATCCACCGCACGGAAGAAGTTGGATAATATAAATCCCTATGTGTCGTTTTGAAGAGTAGTGTATGTACTTAACAATTTTCTCATCAAGTTGAGTCTCAGGAGTGTCTTAGGAGTATCTCCTGGTTTGATGTCCAGGAGAGGATGCTATTGGGTGGATTTGGTTCAGTGGGTCTGTGTCTGTGCTACCTCTCTCACTCGTGGTTGCACTTTGGGGCTGGTGTGTGAGTTGTGGATGGCTGAGGTTTTTCTGGTGTGTTTATCTTATTTTATGTCTTTTTAAGATGTTTGTTAAGTTTTGAGGAGGTTTGATTTTTGTTAGATTAGTTATTTTGTTTGTTTTAACCTGTTTTAAGTTGCTTGTGTAAGATGTTGATTCTTTATGGTTCTCATGTTGGTCATATAGGTTTAGTCGTGGTTTTCTGGTGTGTTTATCTTATTTTATGTCTTTTTAAGATGTTTGTTAAGTTTTGAGGAGGTTTGATTTTTGTTAGATTAGTTATTTTGTTTGTTTTAACCTGTTTTAAGTTGCTTGTGTAAGATGTTGATTCTTTATGGTTCTCATGTTGGTCGTATGTGTTTAGTCGTGGTTTTCTGGTGTGTTTATCTTATTTTATGTCTTTTAAGGATGTTTGTTGAGTTTGAGGAGGCTTGATTTTTGTTAGTTAAGTTATTTTACTGGTTTAACCTGTTTTAAGTTGGTTGTATAAGATGTTGATTCCTAAGGTTCTCATGTTGGTCGTGTGTGCTTGGTCATGGTTTTCTGGTGTGTTAGTCTTATTTTATGTTTTTTTAGGATGTTTGTTAAGCTTTGAGGAGGTTTGATCTTTGTTAGTTAAGTTATCTTACTTGTTTAAACCAGTGTAAGGTGTTGATTCTATATGATTCTCATGTTGGTCGTATGTGTTTGGTTTTGGTTTTCTGGTGTGTTCATCTTATTATATGTCTTTTTAGGATGTTTGTTAAGTTTTGAGGAGGTTTGGTCTTTGTTAGATTAGTTATTTTGTCTGTTTTTACATGATTTGAGTTGATTTGTAAGATGTTGACTCTACATGGTTCTCATGTTGGTCGTATGTGTTTTGGTCGTGGTTCTCTGGTGTGTTTAATCTCAGTATATGCTCTTTAATTTTTGAGGAGGTTTGGTCTTCGTTAGATTAGTTATTTTATTTGTTTTTTACCCGATTTGAGTCGATTGTGTAAGATGTTGATTCTACATGGTTCTCATGTTGGTCCTATGTGTTTTGGTCGTGGTTCTCTGGTGTGTCAGTATATGTCTTTTAGGTGGTTTGAGGAGATTTGATCTTTGTTAGATTAATTACCCTTCTTTTTGTTATTTCTGTTTTAGATATAGAGTTTGGATTGCAGGGATTGTTGTTTTTCTAAGGTTCCAATGCCTAGGCCGCTGTTTGGATTGTTGTGTTTATTTTATAGAGTTGCCGCACAAGTGATTTGAATTCTGGAGCTGTTTATTTTGATTAGACAGAGGCCTCATCACTGGTTTGTTCTGGTGCTGCCATTTTGTCTCAACAGGGGCAGCACCACAGAATTAAATCTGGTGCTGAAGTTTTATTTCAATATGGACATCACCACAGAATTGAATCCTGTGTTGGAGTTCTGTCTCTACAGAGACAGTACCAAGGGTTGAGATCTGTTGTATTTTGTCTAGGCTGAGTTTAGTCTCTAACCCCACTGGGATCACCGTGTACCTCACTCGTGGTTTGTGGGGGGAGTGTGGGGGGAGTGCCCTAATTGGCTGGGAATTTCCAGTTTAGAGGATTTCCTGTTTTAGTACTTCCTGTCCTATTCTCATTTCCTGTTTTGTAGAGATTTTTGTGGACTTGGAATCTTTTTGTGAGATTAATTTCCTTCTTTCTTGTTATTCTTGTTTTGGATATAGAGTTTGAGTTGCAGGGGTAATTGTTTTTCTAAGGTTCTTGTTTGGGCAGTTGTTTAGATGGTGGTACTTTGTTTTAAGCAGTGGCAGCGTCCAAGGTTTGAATTCTCCTCCACTCTGGAGGAGTGAGCTGCACCACACACTGACTGCTGCTTTCATTCACTGAACCCTCAGTACAGAAAAACTGAATGTCATAGAGCAGTGATTCCCAAACTGGGGGTACACGTAGGCCTACCCAAGTTTAGGAATCACTGTTTTAGAGCATCCTTTTTGGTGGAGGCAGTTAATGCAATAATCGTTCATTTGGTGCTTGTATCACCAAATGAATGATTCCTTTGAAATACTGACTTAACTGCCTCCACTATTACTGTGGCCAGCCTGAGGCACACCTGTCTAAACAGCAACTTGAAATGGCACACCTGTAAGGGGGACGGATCATATCACCAACAGATTCAGACAAATCTGCGACCAACATTGAGAGAAAAAGGCCTTTGTGTGTGTCCACAGAAGAGTTTTCGAGCTTTAAGTTCAACTCATGACGAATGGAAGTTACAGCCCAAGTGTTTTTCTCTTCAGTGAATGTTTCATGCATTCATGAGAAGGAGTGGCTGTGTTGTTGAGAGGTTGGATGAAGACAGCGATGTGTACATTGCAGTGATGGGAAGTTCGGCTCTTTCCAGAGAGTCAGCTCTTTCAGCTCTCAAGTGGCTCTTTATCTAGGATCTATTGAGACCATATGTGTTCCCTTTAAGTCATAAAAATTGAAAGTATGTGTTTAGTGTTTTTATGAAAATCATAATATTGCCTAATTTTGTGCATTCATTCTGTTATAAACCAAGCTTATAGCCAATATCTCAATAACAAAGTTCTACCATGAGCAGAGCTGAGGCTGAACACTATGAGAGCTCAGCAGGTAAAGGAAAAACTGGGAGCTGGCTCTCACTCAATGAGAGCTCTTCTGAAAAGGATCAGTTCTCAGAGCTGATTCTTCTGAGCAGGACACATCACTAGTTCATTGACTTCATGAGGCAGTGGAAGACTGGACTTCCCTCATGACCTGTTTCTGATCACCATTCCAGAAAACATAACGTGTTGTGACTGTGCGTGACTGTGAGGTGAGTAAAACTCCCGGTTCTTCTGACAATCAGATGAGGACATGTGACGGACAGAAGGACAAGGAGCACATGAGGATGCTCCCACATTTCTCAGTAATGATCATCAGCTGATCAGCTTCATCAGTGTAGCGATTATTTTCTGGATATTACTGGATATTAATTAAAGTAATTATTATTCATTTAATAACCAGGTTTGCTCTGGTTAATTAAAGGGGCACCATCCTTTTTATACAAAAAAGGCAAAATTAACTTAATTAATTTATTTATTAATTTATTTCATTTGAATTAGATAAATCCATTAAGTCAAACTTTATCAGTTTAATCAATCTCAAATTTAAAGACAGAGCTCTCATGCAATGATGTCAATCTTCCAAATAGAATACCAACAGACAGAACTTTAAATATAAGGGTGATTTATTAAAATGAATATATAAGACAAAATAAAATAAAATAAACACTTAAGAAGGAATAAATGTCAGAGTCGTACTAAATCAATGATGCTGTCAATCAGGAAAGAAGATATGAACCCTTAAAGAACATTTAAGCATATGGAGTGGTTATAGAGGATTAATTTCCAAATTAACCTACTTGTAAAAGGTCAGATAAAAGGGAAATTATTGGAGAATTGAACCAAGACACACTCAAGCCCATCTGAAATGACTGGAGAACCACGCCTTACTTTGTGAAGCTTTTATGATCGGATCTCAGACTGGTCCTGGGGCTACTGGAGATTCTGAAGGACTTTTCTGGTTTGGAGTCGGTCCAGAGGATGAAGTCCACATCCAGCGCGATGGATCCAATGGAGGATGTTCCGATGTGAGCTGGTCTGTCCCAGATTCCCTGGGAGAGAAGTCTTAGATTGGACTGGCAGGTTCTGTCCAAGTTGAAGCTGGAGCTTGGGTGTTGGTGTCTCGATTGTATAAAAAAAATTGATTTGTAACTAATTCCAAAAACCAAGAATTTGTTGGCAAGACGAATAATCAATCAATCAATCAATCAATCTTTATTTGTATAGCGCCAATTCATAACAAGTGTTATCTCAAGACACTTTACAATAGAGCATAAAGCTCTTCATTTTATGGATACACATATATGCATAGATACATATATACATATAAAATACACATATACATATAAATATAAATATATACATCCAACACCAACATGAATCCAAATAGCCAATACTAATCTGAAATTTATAAGAAGGAGTCCATTTACTATGAAGTAAATCTTTGAAGTTTTTTTATAGCTTACTGGCTTTTATCGGCGGGCATGTCACAAAAATTTAGACAAAAGAGTTAAGGAAAAATACGTGAGCCGAAATCAAAAAGTGGTGACGATGACGAGGAGGAAGAAAGGAGACAGACGGGACGACAAGAAGAGAAGAGAGAGCTGTGTCTCTCTGGTTTTACTACTTGCAGGGGGAGGGCTTTTGGATGAGTTAACAACGCTTTATCAACTAATACTTGGCCAGAATTAAGTTGTATTTTGATTAAACACCCAATATAAGCACTCCAACTGGATAAGAAATCTCATGGTGATCAATTTGATACCAAATACTATATATCTAAAGTATAAGAAAGACTGAAACAATTAAAATCTTATTAAACAGTCAATTACACAAAATAGAGGTGGTTAACTTAAGATATATCAGTCAACATGCCCTTAAGATGGTTTGCAACCAAAACCCAAGGTGTAGCAATCCTATTATTAAGCATTCTTTAATCAAACAGAGTGATAACAATGCAGAGTACAGGCACATTCCTGGAGGTGAAAGATCTCTTCTCAATCTGTCAGAAGACTTTCACAGATAAACAAAATTTTTGTATCTTTGGCATTTTTAGAGCTAAAAACACACAAGTCACATCATTAGAATGCATTTGTCATGACAGGATAAAATATCACATTGTTAGAGGTGTCCATTGTTTCATTTAGATTTTAAAAGTTTCAGCTTTAGCAGCTTGATCAATAAAAACATGTGGAACAGATAAAGAAGAGCAGACAAGGGGTCCCAAATGGCCTGAAGGGTCAAAGGGCAACTTAGGTGCCACATAAGAATTGTTTAGGACTTGGGAACGGACTCTCTTCGAACATACTATTTGGTCTCAGCCAATCGCTGTTTAGGAAGAAAAGGTAAACAGTCTCTTGCATCCACACCAATGTCTGTTCATGGTAGTTCGGAGGGGGGCGAAACAGACTTAATGGCAACACATGTCTCCAGGAGTTTTACAGTCATGATGCCGAAAGGCACAGAGTCAGAGAGGAATGTAGTGTTGGAGTTCCTAAAGTTTTAATCAGTTTTGATCATGCTACATCAGACTGGAATCAAACAGCAGAGAGATCCACATGAACATCACACTACAGAGAGAATCAGCAGAGACCTTCAGTCAGGAATCTTTTATTAACATAAAGTGCATGAAAGCATCAGAGCAGTAAACAATATCAGAATATCAATCACATCATAAACACATGGAGGGTCTCAGGCCGACACGAGAAGGTCATGTCCTTCAGAGCCTGTTACACGAGCAGGATGTCCCGTTTGACGTTACACCAGCAGGATGTCCCGTTTGACGTTACACCAGCAGGACGTTCTGTTTGACATTACACCAGCAGGACGTCCTCCTGGATGCTACATTAGAAAACAGCAGTTTCAGTGCTGACTCTTTGTGGGGATGTCCTGTGATGGGGGGTTGGCTGCTGCCCCTTAGCTGATGCTTCAGGAGAAGGTGCTCTCCTGGATGTTCTCTTCTACTTTCCATCTCATTTGATCATTTGAGTGCAAACAGAGAGAGAATGAAGATAAAGCGATACACAAGCAGTCGAGTCCTGACCCACGGAGGCTTGGACTCAGACAAAGACAGTTTATGATCTCTGGCGGGGCAAACTGGGTCCAAAATCAGGCTTTAAATAGTCCAGGAGTTTGTGGGACACAGTGGATTGTTGTTTTTTTAATCCTTCTTCACATGATCTTTGCAAAGGGCTGAACACCGAAGTGCTGCCATATTTACAGTCTTTTTTACACAGACTCATGCGTCCCAGGATGCCCTGATCTGAGGCCTGTTGATCCTCATCTGTAAAGAAATAGAAACAAAGACAGATTTATGGAATGGTAATTTGTTACTGAACTATGTTCCTTGTTCAAATCTATTGTGTTTCCTTTTTCTGGTCTTGATTCTGTTCTTGGTTTTTGTGAAGTGAACCTCTTTGTGTTCATGTTGTTGTCGTAGTGTGTGTCCTGTTTTATTTTGAAATCCCAGTGTTCCCCATGGTGTTGTCCTGCCCTCCCTTCTGTGTCTCCCTGATGATGGTTCATCGACCTGTGTGACTGTCCCAGTGATTGGGAGGTTGGAGGTTTAAGCCCAGCTCCGAGCAACACGTGGCGATGTGTCCTGGAGCAAGACACTTAACTCCAAGTTGCTCCCACTGCTGCATCAGTGGTGTGCACTATATAAGCTCAAGTAAATGCTAAAAGGACTGGAGCTTATATAGCACTTTTCTAGTCTTTGACTACTCAAAGCTGCTTTACACCACAGGTCACACCTACCCATTCACACCCATTCACTCACTGATGGTTCAGAGTATCTATGTTAGTTATCCATCAGTATCTCTAACACATTCATGCCCTTTCATGCCCATTTACACACCACTGACGCAGCAGTGGGAGCAACTCGGGGTTAAGTGTCTTGCCCAAAGACACATCGCCATGTGTCGCCCAGAGCTGGGCTTGAACCTGCAACCTCCCGATCACTGACCAAGCGCACTATCCAACTGCAACACCGACGCAAGTCCATTTATCATTTACAGAGCCTGGTACCAGACAGCCCCTCAGAGGTGGTTTTAGTCCATAATTTATGATGAACCCTAAGATCTGTTGGATTTATTGTTTTCATCTGTATTGCTCCAAAACTTCAGAACATCTGAGATCAGCTAAGAATTTAAACTCTGCCTGAAACTCATTTATTCAGTCTGCTTTCACGAAATCATTTAATCAATTTTAGTTATTCATTAATTATTCAAAAATATTCAATTTTACCTTATTTTATAATTAAATTTAATGTAAAATTGTATGTCTAGTATCTATTTATTTTCTTGTTCTAATCAAACATGTATATATATATATATATATATATATATATATATATATATGTATGTATATATATATATATATATATATATATATATATATATATATATATATATATATATATATATATATATATATATATATATATATGTATATATATATATATATATATATATATATATATATATATATATATATATATAAAAATAAGAATAAATAATAATAAATAAATTACTAAAAATCAAGTAATAAATATCAGACATTGGCTTTAAATTCTGGTTCAACAGAATTATTTTAAGAAACAAACTAATGAAACTGGCCTGGACAGAAATGATGGTACCCTTAACTCTATGTTTTGTTGCACAGCCTTTGAGTCAGTCTTTGTAATCAGGTGATTTCTGTAGCTCTCAGTGAGACTTCTGCACCTGTCCACAGGTATGTTGGCCCACTCCTCATGAGCAAACTGCTCCAGCTGTCTCAGGTTTGAAGGCTGTCTTCTCCAGACTGCATGTTTCAGCTCCTTCCACAAATGTTCAACAGGATTCAGATCAGGGATCATAGAAGGCCACTTCAGAATAGTCCAGTGTTTTGTTCTGAGTCATTCTTGGGTGTTTTTAGCTGTGTGATTGGCTCATTATCCTGTTGGAGGACCCATGACCTGTGACTGAGACCAAGCTTTCTGACACTGGGCAGCACATTTCACTCCAGAATGTCTTGATAGTCTTCAGATTTCATTGTACCTGCACAGATTCAAGACACCCTGTGTCAGATGCAGCAAAGCAGCCCCAGAACATAACTTAGCCTCCTCCATGTTTCACAGTAGGTACAGTGTTCTTTTCTTTGTATGCTTCATTTTTGTGTCTGTGAACATAGAGCTGATGTGACTTACCAAAAAGCTCCAGTTTTGTCTCATCTGTCCAAAGGACATTCTCCCAGAAGCTTTGTGGCTTGTCAATATGCATTTTGGAAAATTCCAGTCTCTCTTTTTTATGATTTGCTTTCAGCAGTGATGTCCTCCATTCAGTCCACTTTGGCTCAAACAGTGATGGATGGTGTGATCTGACACTGATGTACTTTGACCTTGGAGTTCTCCTCTAATCTCTTTGAAGTTGTTCTGGGCTCTTTGGTTTCCATTCGTATTCTCCGTCTCTTCAGTTTGTCATCAGTTTTCCTCCTGCAGCCACGTCCAGGGAGGTTGGCTACAGTCCTGTGGACCTTAAACTTCTGAATAATCTGTGCAGCTGTAGTCACAGGAACATCAAGCTGCTTGGAGATGGTCTTATAGCCTTTACCTTTAACATGCTTGTCTATACACACCACCATGGTTTATAGACACACCATGATACCAAACAGCACAGTGACCACTTTTCAGCCTTTAAATAGTCAGACTGACTGATTACAAGCTTGGAGACACCTGTGATGATAATTACAGGACACACCGTAGTTTAACACGTCCCTATGGTCACATCATTTTCAATCTTTTGTAGGGTTACCATCATTTTTGTCCAAGCCAGTTTCATTATTTTGTTTTTTAGAATAACTCACAAATCAAAAGCAATGTCTGATTTTCGTTTTTAATTTTCTGTACATTTTTATTCATGATTGCCTTTTTCAATTTCAAGTTTTTGCAGTTACCATGTGGGTTTTTCTTTCTTTAACAGAAGGGTATGAATCACTTTGGAAGGTCCAGTCCCAGAGCTGTGATGGACCTTCAGCTGTAAAAACGTCCTTGTAGCAGTCGCAGGGGTCGTTGGTCACAGACACACAGACCTGCTTCTGCTTTTCAGCCTGGGCGTAAAAACTTACCGGCTGGTTGGCTGAGTTTTGCTGTGGTCCAGCAGGGCCAGCGGACTCCCGGTATCTGGGCCCATTGGATGGTGTGTCGTTTCTGTAGTGCGGCTGTGACGGGGGGAACGGGCTCGCTGCTCCTCTGAAGTCGTTCTGTGAGGCCGGACGGGTCGGCTGGTAGGCCGGGGGAGGTCGACTGAGACGAGGATCCTCGGTCTGGATGGATGTATTATCATGGGTGAAATGAGGGTTTTTGTAGGTCTCTGAAAATGAACAAAAGTGGAGGTTACTGGTTAGTCAGATGAATGATGAATGAAGGATCATCTATCATGTCCCTAATGTGCCCTAAACCAGCTGAGGGATATTCTGGGACGTCTGATAGAAGGTTCTGGAAACACTAAGCTTAGTGCCATAACCAAAAGTCCTTACTGATATTCTACAGTCAATCCAACTTTAGTTATAATGAACTTTTCAGACAAAAACTGGAACATGAAGTTTCTGTGCACTCAGAAACACAAGCAGTCAGGAGACACAAAATAAAATACAAAACCCCGCCCAGCCTCCAAACCCACACTCATCACACACACAACCACACATACACACATAGACATCAACACTCTGTTGATGCATCCTGAATGCATCCTGAATAAATCAAAATAAGGAAACACAGGACCTGAGATTAAACTGATTAGACCCTGATAAGATAGAATAAAGGTGATACAGCATTTACAGTTAATTCAAATGATTCAGTCCTAACACTATACAATACAAGAAAAACATAATAAGAGGAAATAAAACACAAAGTAGTAAGTCGGTTAACTAATTTAAAAAAACAGTCTGCAGATTGACTGTTCCGCAGACGGGGGCCATAATATTAAAACCATGATTCACCGTATGTTTCGGTTTTACTTCGGGAACTATGAAGGACCTGAGGGCTCTACTGGGCTCAAATGTTCAGAGCAAATCAGATAAATAGGACAGACCTCTAGGACAACCCTACTTTAAAAATCCAGAACTTTCCCTCTAAAATGTGATATTGGCACTAATTCTTCTGTGTCAGTGTCATAGAAGTCTTACCAGAGCTGCCTCTGTTTGATCTGGACCACTCAAAGTCCTCTTTCAGCCACTCGTTGACCATCTTCTCTTTCCTGTCTTTGCTCCTGCAAACACAGCACAGACTTCAGCATGTCTCACTGGTGTGTCCACAGTCATATTTACCAAAGTCCTCATGGACAGAACATGGTGTTTGTGAGTTAGAAGATCGTGTTGAAGATCCATGATGTCTGTGTGGGTCTCACCTCTTCTGTGACTGTCTGGTCCTCAGTGTGAATGCCACCATGACTCCCACCCCCACCAGGAGAACGATGAGCGTCACGCTCAGCCCGGCATAGAAAGGTACTCTATGTATGGGGAGGCTGCAGTCATCGCCCATATACCAGGTGGTGGTCGGGCTCGGACAGCTGTGACGGAGGCAGATGATTACAACACAGCACAGGACTAACCCTTTAAAGTCTGAGTAAACTGTCAGATCATCAGTGATGGGTGTTGGTGAAGTTTGAGGGCACAGAGGTCACATGATCAAATAAAGACTTAAGGCCTTAGCGCGATACACATATTTGATATTTTAGTGTCTGTGATTAGCATGTAACCTACACCACCGTCCAAACATTCAACATGGTGGACCCGCTCATTGTGTGTGTCACAGCAAACTTGTTTTTTTAACCACAGTTATCAACAAGGCCTGCTCATGGTCAGTCTGTAGAAGAAGTATGGTTCTCGAGAACCACAGTTCAGGAGGCAGACATCCTCTCTACCTTTAAGGTCAGACTTAAAACATTCCTCTGTGATAAAGCTTCAGTCTGTCTCTCCAGCACTCCCTCTCTCTCTTTGTCCCTGTCTTTCTTTTTCTTTTGTTCTCATTCATCTCTGGTTTGCCCTGATTGTAGGTGGGGACACCTGCTGCTGTGAACCTGTTTAGCACAGACTAGTAAAATTGTTAATATTTGGCCTGTAATTTGTTCCATTTCATTGCTGTGACAGTAATAACAGAAGAATGATCAGTCTATTAAAATATGGGGTAGTGTCTATTAATTTCACACATTTTAATTGTGTTAAATTACTCCCTTACTCCAGCCTCTTCATGGACCAGTATGAGAAACATCAGTTGTAAATTGACAGTAGAATAAATGAGGCAGTCATAAACCTCATTCATTACACTTCATCATCTTTATAGTAGAAGGAAGTCACGTACATGTAGCTGTCACTGCTGCCTTCACACTTGAGAGACTGCACTTACCTAACACTGTGTCTCAATAACAGTTTCTGCACTTTATTGGTCACTGTGTGCCCAGAACATGAATTTTAGTACCATTTGAGTACTATTTTAGCATTATTTGAGCAGTGAATTACATCTCAAACAAGCGTAAATCGTGTCAGCTGGACTAAACTCGTGTGAGTAGAAGACGTTTCGCCTCCCATCCAAGAAGCTTCTTCAGTTCTAAAGATTCTGGTGGGGAGTACTAGATATTTATACACCAGGAGGGTGGTGACAAAGAACAAACAAGTCATTATGTGACCCGAAACCGACGACGCGTTAGGTGTTAATGTGGGTCATTAGCCCTGCTGGGCAGTTGTTCACCCCCGGCCCTCCTATGAGAGTCGTTATGGTCACTTGGCTGAAGGGGTGAAAGATGGCTGCGCCTCCTTGGGAGGGATCTAAAGACAGCTTTGTAGGTGGGAGACAAGTGGTGTCTGAGGCCTCCTCCTCTGTTTGAGGATGGCCGTTCTAGTTTGACGTGAATGGCTTCTTATACCCCTCTCTCAAACCATCTGTCCTCTCTGGCTAGAATGCGCTCCTTGTGGTCATCAAAGGAGTGCCCCTTCTCCTGGAGGTGGAGGTGGACTGCTGAGTCCTGGCCCGTGGTCATGGCCCTCCTGTGTTGCGACATGTGTTTATGTAATGGTTCCTTTGTCTCTCCAATGTACAGGTCAGAGCATTCCTCATTGCACTGCACTGCGTACGCCACATTGCTTTGTTTCTCCCTTGGAATTTTGTCCTTGGGATGAACAAGTTTCTGCCTCAGAGTGTTGCTGGGCTTGAAGTGTGAATTTGATGTGGATAAAAACATCAAATTCACAAGAGAGGATGTCAAAGACGACTGTGTGGCATTTCTAGATTGCGATATTCTCATTGAAACTCATGAGGAACTCAACATTGGGGTCTACAGAAAACCCACTCACACTGATCAGTACCTCCAATTTGATTCACACCACCCACTGGAACACAAACTAGGGGTAATCCGTACTCTACAGCACAGAGCGCAAAATATCCCATCTGAAGCAGATGGAAAAATAAGGGAACACAAACATATTCATTCTGCTCTCCAAACTTGTGGTTATCCAAACTGGGCTTTTAGCAAAACAGCTAAAAAGCCCAGGGAGGACAGGAAAGATGAGGTCCACAGGAAGAGAAACAATATTGTCATACCCTATGTGGCAGGAGTTTCAGAGAAACTCAGGAGGATCTTTAACACCCACCAGATCCCCGTACACTCCGACTCTCATAGGAGGGCCGGGGGTAAACGACTGCCCAGCAGGGTAATGACCCACATTAACACCTAACGAGTCGTCGGTTTGAATAATGACTTGTTTGTGCTTTGCCACCACCCTCCTGGTGTATAAATATCTAGTACTCCCCACCAGAATCTTTAGAACTGAAGAAGCTTCTTGGATGAGAGGCGAAACGTCTTCTACTTACACGAGTTTGGTCCAGTTGACACGATTTACACTTGTTTGAGATGAGGCATGACCTGGATGACTGAGAATATCCACAGTGAATTACATGTACTAGGATATTCCTCACTAACATCTCTCTGTGTGCATGTTATGTTTACATTTTAACTCCATGTCTTATGTGAGGGTTTTTTTTGTCTCTGCTATAACCTAGTGTTGTAGTCAAGTCATCATAGCTCGAGTCTGAGTCAAGTCCAAGTCACTAAAAGAAAATCAGAGCCGAGTCCAGGTTGAGTCCTCAGTCCCTTAGCTCAAGTACTAGAAAAGTTCCTCGAGCCGTAGTCTGAGTCCTTAATATTTTGGGTCTGAGCAATGAGGGCTGATGCACTTCAGCTCTCTCACTTTTGCAAAGCCTGAGAAACTACAAGCAAATTAAAAATGTCTTCATTAAAAATAAAATATACAGTTTTCTCCATTTCAACAGAACTTCATCAGCTGTCAGAGGACTGCAAATTTAAGCAATAAGTGTTGAGAGTTTGCTGTTCTTTTTCAAGAATGTATGAAGTTTTAATGTTTGAAAAATGTTAAATAAACTTAAAATAACATTTCCATATTATAGCTCAAAACCAATCAGCCACCAACTCCTCTGGAGACAAGAACAGCCTCTAAGCTTCTGAAAAACTACAAAATAACAACTGCCACCTCCTGGAGGGGAGCTGACATGCTGCATTTCAAAAACATTAGCTCTGAAAGAGTGGAGCAGCTCATCTTTGCATGGTGAGACCTCATCAAAATGCCTCTATAAGTAAATACCTTTTCAATAGGTGCACTAGTAGAAGGAATCAGCACGTGACAGCACATGAAATGCATCCAGGTTAACTAACACACATGCCCGCCATGGGCTGAAGACTGATACAAAGACCTTATACCAGAAGAAAAACTAAATTAAAAATAATAAAAATACAAAGGATTCATTGATAAAAAGGCTCGAGTCCTCCGAGTCCTAATGCAGCCAGAGCTCAAGTCCGAGTCCAAGTCCGAGTCAACAGCGCATAGTCTGACATATCTGGACTAGAGTTCGGACTCGAGTTGGAGTCCTTGGCTCAAGTCCTACAACACTGCTGTAACCCAGTTTGCCCTCTGGGACACTAATAATATTGAATCTAATTCTGAATCTTTATAGGTGTAAATGTTCATGCTAGAACCATCTCTCTATCCATGGCTGTTATTGATTATAAAACTTTGATAACTTCCTTTGCACCATGTAGAGGATGACCCTTTGACCTCTGTGCCACGATCCTTTGAGTTTCCAACATTTTTTTGTTAAATTGTATCCCTCTAATATCACAGAAAAGGTTTGTTCCCTTTAAGTGTTTCCATTAATCGTGCCCTTCATTGATATCACTATGTGTGTGCAAAGGCCTTGAGTCCAAGAATACTGGTAGATCAGATGACAGAGAAGTTTTTTGGACTATGAAGGGTTAATAAAGGATTATTTCAGACTTACTTGCAGGTCGGCATGTTGCCAGCACGGACTACACACTTCCCACTGTTTTGGCAGAACTTTGGCTTTGAATGCTTTGGATCGCAGGATGTCAAACAGACCAACGTATAGTTAATAATCTGTGGCTCATAGTAATCAACCGAAAATGCAGGATCGAAGCATGCAGCTGGAGGAGGATGGAGAGAGGAGAATGAGCAGACTCAAGGGTGGTAAACAGTGCACATGCAGACAGGTGAACAGAGTATTTGGTATAAAAACATAATAAAAATAAAGAGACAAAACATCTTAAATCGACAAGACCTGTAGATTTAATGCTGCTGATTTATTTATTTAACTTCTGACATTTTCTGTCTGAGGGCCATGCTGGCAGCTTTAAGGAAGAGCAGGCTAAAGCACATTATTCTGAGTCTTCTCAGGGACGATGGACTAATATCTTTGGTGAGATGAAGAGATGTCATCAACCAAAAACAGAAAAAATCTCTTTTTTAAGTGAACAAGAAGGGTCTCCAAACATGCCCAGAAACAGCCAGAGGGTCTAAGCCGAGACTCTCATACCAACCAACCCAGTCAGAGATTCACTCTGCATCACCCTGCTCCATATAAGGAAGTCCCATTGACCACCATTGTTCATGTCACAGAGAACCCAAAACTCAGCCTAGACTTTGACAGGGACGATCAGAAAACTGTCCACGATGTCTCAGAGATGGATGATGATAGATGGTCAGGAGGTTTGTGTCTGTTTCAGAGCTCAGAGGAGCCTTTCTCATTCATTTAAATGGAAACTTGCTCACAGTTTTTGGTTTATGGTCTCATGATGGTGATGCTTTTCTCCACCAACAATAATAGCAGACTGTTCCTGACAACACATGATGATTGTGATGATGTGAGTGCTCCAGTATTCTTCTCTCAAAGCTGGAGGCAGAGTTCTTGGACAAAAAGTGGCAGCAGAGTTTTATGAATAAGAGAAGCTGAGACTTTAACAGATACTCTGAACTGCAGAGTCACAATCAAATGAAAGAACAAATACACCTGACTGCATGTCCAGAACTCTCTGAAAGAGGATTTGAATCTCAGTTTGTTCTCCTGGTTAAATATGAAGAGTGACTGAACAACACATCCACACAAAGTTCAAATCTAATGTCTTTAAAAAGACTGAAAGGACTCTGGACGAGCTGATACTGACCTTTGACATCAAGTTCTGTGTCGGTCACAGTCGGAGGTGTTTCTGTGCGCTTGAAAGTTGGACAACCTGGATCTGAGGAGGAACAACATGAGAATTAGATAATGGAGATGTGGTCCATGATGAGCAGGAACATCAGAGCTAACTTTGCTCCTCTAAATCTGAATGCATTAGGATCAGTGCTGCAGCTGACCAAACTAAAACACCTGGAAGTGGCTGAAATGTCCCTGTTGTTGTGATCTGACTCCAAAAGGAGGATCTACTGTCTGGATTCTCCCTGGACAGTAAGAGCTTTTTAAAGTCCAGCATGTCGAGTGAGTGAATCCAAAGTCACCTCTCAGTTTGTTTTCTCAGCCTCACAGGAAGCTCTTCTGTTTCATTCTCATGTTGGTGTGTGCATGTACGATGCTTTAAACGTGTCTCTCTTACCATTTCCAGTTTCATTGCATTTGTTAATTTCCACAACAGCTTCTGTGATGGCCACTGTTAACTGTTCATATATCTGCTCAGAGGTGGCATTATTGGGAACCTCCAGGATGACTTCATGATCAACGTTGATGCTGGAAAGAGACATTCATGTTAGTGTCAATGAGAAAGGTGATCCTCTTTCAGACTGCATGGATCTTAGTTTTAGTAAACTTTTAGTAAACTGCTGCAGATGAACACCCCTGATGTGAACTTGGACCAGACTAAGCACACGTTGACCTTCTACAAACACCCTGAGCCCAGCAGAACCACGTGATGAAGGTTTAGGGGGGCAGCCCACCCATCATGGGGGCAGGTGGAATATGTAGTTTAGTTGGAGCGGTTCTGTAGGAGCCACATTTGAGTTTAATTTACACAATTAAAATTTTATTTTTGTTGACCTTTAATTTTGTCTGTGCCCTCCGCAGGTGGCGAGGGCGCTCACCTATTAGTAGGAGCAGCTGGTGGAAATCCAGATGACAGCTCACAGTACAAACCAAGATTGACCGCAGGCTCTAAAAGTTGTAATTTATTGTTAAATAAAACCTTGTTCCCTTTTTTATTTTACTTATTTTATGGCAATAAACAACGCATCTTTAGCCCACTCTCTAAGTATTAATTTTTTGGAAGCTTGTGTGGATGATGACGCTGTGAAGACGTTCCCGTCATAGGCGCAAATCCCAGGGGGGACGCAGGGGTCATGTTCCCCCCTTCCATAAAGTTGTCCCCCCAAAAAAATTCAGTTGTAATTCATTTTCTAATAGTATAGTAACGTTTTTGAAATGGTATAATAGAAATCATGCTACTTAAAACACACTGTTTGACGATTTTAAATACTGAAAGATCCCCCCCCCCCCCTCGCGATTCTCGCAGTGGTTTGATCCAGTCTTTTTCTCCCGGCAGGGATGCTGCACACACACATGCACACAAATACATACGCACAGGCAGAGCGGAGGATCACGGATAAGTAAGTAGCTTTCATTGAAAGACTGAACAGTTATAACTTCACTTGTTCAACAGACACAAAGAGAAAATGAAAAGCAAATGTCAACTCCTTTGTCCGAAGTCTGACAGTATGCTTTAAATAAACACAAGACGCTGATTAAGCTTTCGGCCTGATGTGGTGCGCACACACAGACACAGACTACAGAGCGCCAAGGATCGCGATTAAGTGCATTAAAACACTAAACAATTTATAAGTTAATTATCACACCGTTTGCTGCTGGCTGGCAAACAGCCTCTCCTTTATGATGCAATAAAGGCTGTGACAGTTAGATAAGACAGACAGGTGACATGCTGACATCCTCATCCTTATGACACAATGTTAAACTATTTAAGATGCCTCTAGTGCGACATTGTCCAGATTTATGAATTGATTAATGTAGGCCATTATTTATTTGAGTTCTAGGTTCTATTCTAATTTATTTATTTAAAAATAAAGTAGTTGTGACTTTGACTTAGATGTTGAACAGATCCAGTTTCTAATTACATTCTGTAGCATTTGTATTGAGCTTTCAGTTCCTGTAAAGCTGCTGTAATTGTGATCAGACCAGTGTTCATGGTGAGAAAAGAAATTCTGTTTGGTCACAACCGGTGTAATTGACACCTATCACCCAACACCACTTGGAATTGCCAGTTGAGTATAAACAAACCTGCAGACAGGTAGGATATGGACTTAAAGGAACAATGACATGATTATAGTCACTGTTTAATATCAAAATATAAAAAAACACAGCAAAAAATACAGCATTTATTTTTATGTCTGCCCCCCCCCCCCCAGGAATTGATGTCTTAAATTTTACTGGTTATTGTCCCCCCCAACAATGAAAAGGGATTTTCGCCCTTGGTTCCCGTGGAGGATTTGGAACAAATATGAGGGAAGGTTAGAGGACAGACCTGTTTTTTAAGACATTGGGTCAATACAGGTTTGATTTTCTCCTTAAATTAAACAAATGCAGCACGTGCACAGCCCTGAAGCTCCTGACAAAGCAGGCTGCAGATTAGAGAGCTGTGGAGATCCATCAGACGTCCTGATGACCTTCTGATGCCAAAGTCCACAGCCATGATCCAGTCCAGTCAGTCTTTGTGTCAGAAGGTTTTTACTCACCTAAACTCTACAGGTGGGGTGGCTGGATCCTCCCTCCTGAACCTCACCTGGAAAGAGAAGAAGCAGATTCAGTTTGATTCTTTTCTTCATCTGATTCACTGGCTTCAGTCATCAAACCTTTGGAGGCACCACCAGATCATTTTGTCATGTGATCCAAAAGAAATCACCTGACAAAATGAGTCCAGTCTGAAGTTAACCAAAAACACAGCCTGTGTGAAGAACAATCATAGGCCACTTCATTAGGTACACCCTGCTAGTCCCAGGTTGGACCCCTTTCCCCTCAGGGCTCCCTCAGATCTCCAGCTGCTGAAACATCTGAGGTGTTGGTCCATGTCTCCATGACAGCATCACACAGAGAATCTCCTGCTCCACCACATCCCAAAGCTGCTCTACTGGGCTGAGATCTGGTGACGGTGGAGCCTCTGGAGTGAATAAACCAGTGGGAGCTGATCTGAGCTCTGAGACATGGAGCTGCTGAAGTCTCCATCAGAAGATGGTCCACTGTGGTCATAAAGGGATGGACATGGTCAGAACAGTCCTCAGGTAGGCTGTGGGGTTTGAACCATGCTCAGGTGGGACTGAGGGACCACCAGCAGCAGTCTGAACCGCTGATCCAAGGCAGGATGGATCCATGTTTTATGGTGTCCACACCAAACTCTGACACCCAGCCCCCTTAGTCCACCTGTGTAGTTCAGGACTCAAGCAGGTTCACTTGACCTTGCCCACATGCCTATGCACTGGGCTGCTGCCATGTGACTGGCATGTCCTTTGACCCAGCAACTAGTGGTTGTTTGTGGTACAGCACCCTAATGTTTACCAAGAGGGTCTTTATTTGTGTGATAACAGAGGGCCAGTGTGCTTGTTTGATGATATCTTAATATGTTTTAGTAAAATTACATCTTTATTTTTCACATGCTGTTCAGGAGCCAGTATTTACTGAAGTAAGTTAAAGTTAAAAAATGTCTTGAGATGACTTTTCAGATGTTAAAGGACAGGGATTCCTTCACTTCAGCCCTCCCCCTCATTAACATCAGACTTTTCCCCTCCTGGAGCGATGACACTGATTCAATTTAAAGGTATAGATAGAAATTAAAGGTTAAGTATTATTGATCAATTCTTCACAAATATAAATTACTTAATCTGGACTGAATATTAACAAGTGCAAATTAGTTTTAAAAATAATGTTAATTTCTTCAATTTTTATCCCTTTATATCAAATTATTGCAAGAAAACAAAAGTGATGTCAAGGTGGTGTTGGCCAAAGATAACAAGCATGAGCACGTCAAATATTATGTTCGGTGGTTTATATCAGAAAAATAAAGAAATATTCAAAGGACAGAAACAGTGAAATCTACGTTTTACCTTTTGCACCTCGATGGTAGAGGGTTTCTGCAATGGCTCTCCTCGACTGTAAAGAAACAACAGAGAGGACGTCAGCATGTTCTCAGAGCAGGTAGAGGATGTGAAGATGATGCCACGCCATGCTGCGGTGCCATCTTTGCAGGCACACCTTTGGTTTGTTCCTCAGCTTTCTGTTACCTTTTCAGAGTTTTTGATGGTGTTTGTTTATCTGTTTATTTGTTTGTTTGTCCATTCAAAAAGTTCTCAACAGATTTGATGAATTTTTAAGTGAGTGTTGTTCATGGTGTGAGGAAGAAGTGATTTTGGTTGTGATCTGAATACAGATGCAGATCCTGGAATATTTCAAAGGATGTGCTCACAGAGTGAGACGGGACAGTTTCACTTTTTAATAATAACTTATGAAGAACATCAGAAATGCCTCAGCAGAGGTCTGTCCCTCTGGGCTCCTCTCGTTTTACTCTGTACTTTGGTAGTTTCTCTTCAGAACAGGCAGGACGGTGTGTCAGACCGCTGTGACGTCCAGCACAACAACAGTGAGCGACATGGAGGTGACAGTGCAGCTCAGGGCAGGGCACTTTTTGTGAACAAGGGAACCAAGTTCATTTTGTCTTTACTCCCAGAGCACCAAGTTCTTGTAATCTGTCATGACAGTCTTAACCTAAAAACCACAAACTACTGTAGACATAGACACATAGCTTCTATAGAAGCTTCTTTATTGTGGAGTATGACAACATGGAGATGGATTTTTAAAACATTCACCAACATAGATGTAACAAATGGGTAACAGCTCAGCTGAGAGGAACCTCAGCCTCACCTAGCTTGGTGCTGCTGATCTTTGACTCTGCTAATAACACACAGGGCAAAAGTATCTGCCATTTCACCACGTGCAGCTGCAGCTGGTCTCAGTTTTCTGACACCATGCCTGGAGGACAGGACACAGCTGTCCCCAAAAGGAGGACAGTAGGAGCTAGAGGCAGGCTGTCCCACAGCTCTGACTGAGGGAAAGTGGAGGTCAGGTTTTGTTGGTGTTTACAGAAATGTTGGATCAAACCTCGGCCATTTTAAGGATACATAAAATCTGTACGATCAAACATCAGCGATGCTGAACTATCATGTTTCTGCTTGGCCAGACTTAACTGAACACAAAAGTTGACCAAACATCAGCAAGTGACTGCGTCCTAAAAAACAAACCTGGTTGAAACTGTTCCTTTGTTTTCACTACATTTTCTTTATGCATTTTCTTTAGTTGATTAATATATTTTCTCTTCTTTTTACTGGATGGAGGGCCACATTGTTGGAGCAAGAGGGCCAGTGTGGCCCCCAGGTCTCGAGTTGCTCACCTCTGTTGTAGCTGGTTCTTAGCCAGTGTCTTTATTTCACAGTAAAAGAGACGAGTTTGATCCAAACAGAGACCAAAATACAAGAGAAGAGTACAGGAGAGTTTGTAATTCCAGTGTTGGACAATCAACTGGTGACGTTCAAAGTCATGATACTCTCTGACCAACTGGTGTTCTGTGATGTAACATGACACTTTAGTTCCTGCTCAGTTGCGGGTGTATATTTGGAGACAGTTTGGAGAGAATCCCTCAAAGTCCTTTGCAGGTGTCAGTGTCACAAAAGTCATGCCCTGTAAGGACAGACTGACCAACAACACAGAATCTCAAACAGATCAGACAGGTAGATAGACCTGCTCTACATGTGCACATCTGCAAAGATGGCTACTCCATCATAAAAAGTGACGTGACATATCCCCACATTACCTACAGGTGATCCTTCTAAAATCCTCTCAGGGACCTTACCTAATGTTCTTGACTTTCACTTCTTTAAGGTTTGTTATCTTCCTAACTTCTCTGTAATATGTCTCCATCTGAAATAAATGACATGTTAATGTCTCCATAATGATCTGCAGGTAGCTGAAACACTCTAAATACCAAATAATATTGGTCAAAGGAAATGTTCAATCCAAGCGTTCTTACCTGGGCTTTAAAGTCTTCAACAAAGACTTTGCGTTCTTCAGAGTTTTCATCCTCAAGCTTCTCATCAAAAACCTCTTCAACTTCCATGCTAACCTCCACTGTTCTATCATTGCTCTCTGAAAAACAATGACAGTTAAATAAACATGAAATAAAAAGAAAACATCCACAACTTCCATATACAACTGTTGAGCACTTCACCAGCATTCACATCATTTACCTGGCACAGACTCTGCTTCAAAGTTTTCACACAGGTCTCCATAGAAACCAGTTGGACATGTGCAGGTGTGTGGATTCACATTAAAAGTCCCACCATTTTGACAGGCTAACGGCTTCTTAGTGGTTAATGGTGATAATGTGGTCGTTGTAGCTGTGGTTGCTGTATTTGGCTTTCTTGTGGTAGTTGTTGGAGAAGATGCTTTTGTAGTTGGTGGTTCAGTTGTTGGTTCAGTTGTTGGTTCAGTTGTTGGTTCAGTTGTGGGTTCAGTTGTTGGTTCAGTTGTTGGTTCAGTTGTGGGTTCAGTTGTGGGTTCAGTTGTTGGTTCAGTTGTTGGTTCAGTTGTTGGTTCAGTTGTGGGTTCAGTTGTGGGTTCAGTTGTAGGTTCAGTTGTTGGATCAGTTGTTGGTCCTGTTGTGGGGTCAGTTGTTGGATCAGTTGTTGGTCCTGTTGTTGGTTCAGCTGTGATCTTGGTTGTTGGTTCATTTGTGATTCCAGAAGTTGGAACAGTTGTTGGTCCTGTTGTTGGTTCAGCTGTGATCTTGGTTGTTGGTTCATTTGTGATTCCAGAAGTTGGAACAGTTGTTGGTCCTGTTGTTGGTTCAGCTGTGATCTTAGTTGTTGGTTCATTTGTGATTCCAGAAGTTGGAACAGTTGTTGGTCCTGTTGTTGGTTCAGCTGTGATCTTTGATGTTGGTTCAGTTGTGATTCCAGAAGTGGGTACTGTTGTTGGTCCTGTTGTTGGTTCAGCTGTGATCTTGGTTGTTGGTTCATTTGTGATTCCAGAAGTTGGAACAGTTGTTGGTCCTGTTGTTGGTTCAGCTGTGATCTTGGTTGTTGGTTCATTTGTGATTCCAGAAGTGGGTACAGTTGTTGGTCCTGTTGTTGGTTCAGCTGTGATCTTGGTTGTTGGTTCATTTGTGATTCCAGAAGTTGGAACAGTTGTTGGTCCTGTTGTTGGTTCAGCTGTGATCTTGGTTGTTGGTTCATTTGTGATTCCAGAAGTTGGAACAGTTGTTGGTCCTGTTGTTGGTTCAGCTGTGATCTTGGTTGTTGGCTCATTTGTGATTCCAGAAGTGGGTACAGTTGTTGGTCCTGTTGTTGGTTCAGCTGTGATCTTGGTTGTTGGCTCATTTGTGATTCCAGAAGTGGGTACAGTTGTTGGTCCTGTTGTCCATCCAGTTGTGATGTGAGTTGTGGTACCAGTTGCAGAACCAGTTGTAGAACCAGTATTGATTTCAGTTGTTGAACCAGTTGTGGAACCAGTTGTGACTTCACTTGTGGAACCAGATGTGATTGCAGTTGTGGAAGCAGTTGTGATTTCAGTTGTGGAAGCAGTTGTGATTGCAGTTGATGAACCAGTTGTGGAACCAGATGTGAAACCACTAGTGATTTCAGTTGTGGAACCAGCTGTGGAACCAGTTGTGGAACCACTTGTGATTTCAGCTGTGGAAACAGATGTTATTTCTGTTGTGGAAGCAGTTGTGGAACCTGTTGTGAAACCAGTTGTGGAACTAGTTGTTGAACCACTTGTAATTTCAGTTGTGGATCCAGTTGTTGAACCAGTTGCGGAACCAGTTGTGATTTCAGTTGTGGAACCAGCTGTGGAACCAGTTGTGATTTCAGTTGTGGAACCAGATGTGATTTCAGTTGTGGAACCAGTATTGCTTTCTGTTGTTGAAACAGTTGTGGAACCACTTGGGATTTCAGTTGTGGTACCAGTTGTGGAACCAGTTGTGATATCAGTTGTGGAACCAGTTGCCATTTCAGTTGTGGAACCAGTTGTGATTTCAGTTGTGGAACCAGTTGTGATGTCAGTTGTGGTTCCGGTGGCAAAACCAGTTGTGGAACCATTTGTGATTTCAGTTGTGGACCCAGTTGAGGTTTCAGTTGCAGAACCAGTTGTGATTTCAGTTGTGGAACCAGTTATCATTTCAGTTGTTGAACCAGTTGTGATTTCAGTTGAGGAGCCAGTTGTGGAACCAGTTGCGATTTCAGTTGTGGAACCAGTTGTGATTTCAGTTGTGGAACCAGTAATAAATTCAGTTGTGGAAACAGAATTGACTTCAGTTGTTGAATCAGTTGTGGACCCAGTTGTGAAACCAGTATTGAATTCTGTTGTTGAACCAGTTGTGGAACCAGTTGCGATTTCAGTTGTGGAACCAGTGGGGATCTCAGTTGTGGTACCAGTTGCGGAACCTGCCGTGGAACCAGTTGAGATATCAGTTGTGGAACCAGTTGCCATTTCAGTTGTGGAACCAGTATTGATTTCAGTTGTGGAACCAGCTGTGTTGTCAGTTGTGGAACCAGTTGCGATTTCAGTGGTGGAACCAGTAGTGATTTCAGTTGTGGAACCAGTTGTGATTTCAGTTGTTGAACCAGTAGTGATTTCAGTTGTGGAACCAGTTGTGATTTCAGTTGAGGAACCAGTATTGACTTCAGTTGTTGGACCAGTTGTTGAACCAGTTGTGGAACCAGTTGGTATTTCAGTTGTGGAACCAGTTGGTATTTCAGTTGTGGAACCAGATGTGATTTCAGTTGTGGAACCAGTATTAGTTTCTGTTGTTGAACCAGTTGTGGAACCAGTTATGATTTCAGTTGTGGAACCAGTTGCCATTTCAGTTGTGGAACCAGTTGTGATTTCAGTTGTGGAACCAGATGTGATTTCAGTTGTGGAACCAGTATTAGTTTCTGTTGTTGAACCAATTGTGGAACCAGTTGTAATTTCAGTTGTGGAACCAGATGTGATTTCAGTTGTGGAACCAGTATTGCTTTCTGTTGTTGAACCAGTTGTGAAACCAGTTGTGATTTCAGTTGTGGAACCAGTTGCGATTTCAGTTGTGGAACCAGTTGCGATTTCAGTTGTGGAACCAGTTGTGATTTCAGTTGTGGAACCAGTTGCAGTTTCAGTTGTGGAACCAGTTGTGATTTCAGTTGTGGAACCAGTTGTGATTTCAGTTGTGGAACCAGTTGTGATTTCAGTTGTTGAACCAGTAGTGATTTCAGTTGAGGAACCAGTTGTGATTTCAGTTGAGGAACCAGTATTGACTTCAGTTGTTGGACCAGTTGTGGAACCAGTTGTGGAACCAGTTGGTATTTCAGTTGTGGAACCAGATGTGATTTCAGTTGTGGAACCAGTATTAGTTTCTGTTGTTGAACCAGTTGTGGAACCAGTTATGATTTCAGTTGTGGAACCAGTTGCCATTTCAGTTGTGGAACCAGTTGTGATTTCAGTTGTGGAACCAGATGTGATTTCAGTTGTGGAACCAGTATTAGTTTCTGGTTTTGAACCAATTGTGGAACCAGTTGTAATTTCAGTTGTGGAACCAGATGTGATTTCAGTTGTGGAACCAGTTGGTGTTTCAGTTGTGGTACCAGTTGCGGAACCTGTCGTGGAACCAGTTGTGATATCAGTTGTGGAACCAGTTGTGATTTCAGTTGTGGAACCAGTTGCGATTTCAGTTGTGGAACCAGTATTGCTTTCTGTTGTTGAAACAGTTGTGATTTCAGTTGTGGAACCAGTTGCAGTTTCAGTTGTGGAACCAGTTGCAGAACCAGTTGTGGAACCAGTTGTGATGTCAGTTGTGGTACTGGTTGCAGAACCAGTTGTGGAACCAGTACTGATTTCAGTTGTTGAACCAGTTGTGGAAGCAGTTGTGATTTCAGTTGTAGAACTAGTATTGATTTCTGTTGTTGAAGCAGTTGTGGAAGCAGTTGTGGAATCAGTTGTGGAACCAGTATTGATTTCAGTCGTGGAACCAGTTGGTGATACTGTTGGTGACCCTGCTAATGGTTCAGTTGCTGGTGTGGTAGGTGTCTGACCTGTAACAGAATTTACTTTAATTGTCAATGTTTTTTTGCTTTTGTTCAGTAAGTGTTTTCACAGCTTTACCATTCCCTTTTTGAATATATGTATATATACATATATATATATACTAGGGGTGAAACAAAATTTCGTGCCACGAAATTTCGAGAAATAAAAAATGACAAAATAAAAATCAAAGACGCTCGAAATAAAAGGACGAAATAAACCCTCCTCGCCTCCCGTAGCAAAACACCAGCTGCAATAAGGAGGAGGACGAAGCGGAGGAATTAGCTGACGCTCCTTCGTCAAATAAATCGGTTGTGTGGACCTATTTTGGCTTCTCATGTAAAAGACGAGAGAACGGTGAGAAGATTGCGGACAAAACAACAACCGTGTGCAAAATATGCCGCTACAGTTCACCGTATACTGCGGCGAGAACAACCACCTGCAGCTTGCGAATACCTGCTTTTATTTAACAGTCACTGTGGGCTGTGACCACGCCAACTTCAATTTTAATTCACGAACAAAACAGTGAGTAGTAATCTCTACACCTCCTGCACGGCTCTCTCCCTCCTCGCTCAAACACACACTAACTCTCCCCTTCTGAACTCTGACCCGCTCGCCCCGCCCTCCTGCTCCATTCACTGACCGTCAATTCATAGGAAACATTAAAATCCACATTGAACACATAACAAACAGTAGAACTGCTCCACTATGTTTGTGTAAGTCTGCATAAAAAACAATATTTGATTTTTGCATCTACTGTTGAGTTGACAGAATTTGATCATACTTGAAGATCAGAAGTATATGCACTGTTATAGGCTAAATATTATAGTTCACAGTTCAGACATTTATAGGTCTAAACTGCAGCTCTGAGGACTGCTGTTTGTTTTCCTTTTCATTCAAGAATGTACTTATCCTGATTGTTACAACAACAAAGCACTTTTTATTGAGATTTTATGTTTGTATTTGCACTGTAGTCTAAATGAGGGGAAAAAAACTACAATTTAGTTTTTTTTTTTAAAGAGCATTTATTTTGTACTGATGCAGCAATATTTTTTGTATGTCTGCATTAGGAAGAAAATAAAGAAAATTAGATTTTTTTCACAACTTCATACTGTTGGAGATTTTCCTTCATCTTTATTTCGTATCGTGAGTATTTTGTATCTTGGGACCTGTTTTGTATTTCGTGAGTTGACCATTTCGTTACACCCCTAATATATGTATATATATATATATATATATATATATATATATATATATATATATATTTATATACGTATGTAAGAGGATTATATATGTGTGTAAGAGGAGAATGTATGTATGTAAGAGGAGAATATATGTATGTGTGAGAGAGAATAGTGGAAAAGGAAGTCCATCGTTTCTTGCGCTGTGATTGGCTGAAAAGCTCAAGTGGGCGGGTCACATTCAGGTACCGGTTACCATGGAAGGTGGAGAGGAGTCCCGAGCGTTTCAGCATGCCATTGGGGTTTTAAGAAACGTTTTGTCATCCCCTGAAACGGTCACAGGCTTATCGTCCTCGCTTGAGCGGCAGGAGTTGTTGTGCTAAAAGCTGTTTTTTTGAAACTGGCACGCTCCCGTGGCTCCGGTCCACGGGAGCATGCCCTTTTTAATGGTGTAAGAAGGAGTCAAATCTTGCAAATGTTACTCTGTTGAGTTATATTAAGTCATCTTGGGGCAAAATATCCATTTATGTACAATACCAGAGGCATAAATCAGGTTTGGCAAGCAAAATGAAGCTGATTTTTACATTGTAATGTCCCTTTACTAATTTTTAAGGGGTAAAAAGGTGTCAAATCTTACAGATGTCACTCTGTTGTGTTATATTAAGTCATTTTGGGGCAAAATATCCATTAATGTACAATACCAGAGAAATAAATCAGGTTTTGGCAAGCAAAATAAGCTGATTTTTACATTGTAATGTCCATTTTTCTCATATTTCAAACCGCACAAAGCACTGTGAGGGGTCAATTACTCTGTTGAGGGATCTAATGTAGGCCTAATTTTGGTGCAGAAAAAAAACCTCCCTCGGTGACACATAGCTTTATTAGCGCAAATACACGCCAGAGTTCGATCACCAACTAGCTTATTGAACAGCGTTATAAGGCAAGTAGACGTACAGGAGGCTATCGAACGCAACCACAAATAAACATCGTTAGATGATCATAAACAAACTCGTAGTTTGAACCTGATAGAGCCTGCCGAAGAGCCAGAGAAGCTGCGCTTTTCAACTATGACGGCTGTGCGGACCGGAAATCAGTTTCTGGAAAAAAATCTACTTTTAGTTCAACAACTCCTGCCGCTCAAGCGAGGACGATAAGCCTGTGACCGTTTCAAGGGATGACAAAACGTTTCTTAAAACCCCAATGGCATGCTGAAACGCTGGGGACTCCTCTCCACCTTCCATGGTAACCGGTACCTGAATGTGACGCGCCCACTTGAGCTTTTCAGCCAATCACAGCGCAAGAAACGATGGACTTCCTTTTCCACTATTCTCTCTCACACATACATATATACTCTCTTACATACATATATTCTCTTCTTACATGCATATATTCTCCTCTTACATACATATATTCTCCAATTACATACATATATTCTCCAATTACATACATATATTCTCCTCTTACATACATATATTCTCCTCTTACATACATATATTCTCCAATTACATACATATATTCTCCTCTTACATACATATATTCTCCAATTACATACATCTTACATACATATATTCTCTTCTTACATACATATATTCTCCTCTTACACACATATATTCTCCTCTTACATACATATATTCTCCTCTTACACACATATATAATCCTCTTACATACATCTTACACACATATGTTCTCCTCTTACATACATATATTCTCCTCTTACACACATATATAATCCTCTTACATACATCTTACACACATATGTTCTCCTCTTACATACATATATTCTCCTCTTACACACATATATAATCCTCTTACATACATCTTACACACATATATTCTCCTCTTACATACATATATTCTCCTCTTACACACATATATAATCCTCTTACATGCATATGTAACCAGGTGGTAAAATGCTGTGTAAAAAAAAACAAACAAACAAAAAAAAAAACAATTTATCCTCTGGGTGTTTAGTTCTGTTGTTCAATATGCACATTTACATGTTTAATATGCTACCTTCCCATGTGTTTTGATATTATTGTGAAATGAAATTGCTGGTAGAGTGTAAGTGGAATCCCACAGGGAGTTGCAGATTGTGAGCACTAGGTGGCAGCATCGGTTGGTAAACAACACCACTTCGCCAAGTGCATTATGGTCTTTTCTCTCTTCCTGCTGTATGAGGTCGAACGTCTGCAGTTTCTGCTGTGATGCCTCCGTGGTTTCTATGTCTTAAAAAGGTTTGAAACAGAAAATAGACACAAAATCTTATGGAATATTATTGTAACAAAATGTTTTCTGAATTATAATAAGAGGTTGTGTTTTAGGCTCTGCTGCGGTAGATGTGTATGGACTTTCGGCGCCAGCCACGGACTCTCGTTGGAAGGTAGTTAGAGGCTAGGTTAAGTAGCACATGTGAGTTTGTAATGGTAGCAGTACATGATGTACAGCTTTGTTTCTTGTTCATTTAAAGGTGGAAACTGAGACGGTGACTGCCTGTGCCACTGCCGTATTTTTTAGGCGGTTAAAATAAAAGTAATCTTGTGCTGCAAGAACCCCGAGTCAATGTGTCCTGTGTGGCTATCAGATTCCCCGGGCTACACATATATTCTCCTCTTACACACATATATTCTCCTCTTACACACATATATAATCCTCTTACATACATATATAATCCTCTTACATACATCTTACATACATATATTCTCCTCCTACACACATATATAATCCTCTTACATGCATATATTCGCCTCTTACTCTCATATATTCTCCTCTTACACACGTATATAATCCTCTTACATACATATATTCTCCTCTTACATGCATATATTCTCCTCTTACACACATATATAATCCTCTTACATGCATATATTCGCCTCTTACTCTCATATATTCTCCTCTTACACACGTATATAATCCTCTTACATACATACAGTTGTGTTCAAAATAATAGCAGTCCTACATCACTAGCAAGATACATAGCAGTTTTTGTTAGATTTTCAACTTCTACACTGCAAATAAGTTTCTAGAAGGTTTAGTAAAGGTATAGAAAACCTACAGAGCCAACAGGCATGACATGCATGCTGCTGATTCTGTAAAACTGAGACATGAACTGAAAGGGGTCTGTTCAAAAAAATAGCAGTGCTGAGTTCAATTAGTGAGGTCATTGATTGTGTGAAGAAACAAGGTGTTAAACAGGTGGCCCTTACTTAAGGATCAAGGCAATTGACACTGCATGTGCTAGCTGTGCATTTGTCCTTGGAAAAACAGAGTAAAATGGGTCGTTCAAGACATTGTTCAGAAGAAGAGCGTTCTTTGATTAAGAACTTAGTAAAAGAGGGGAAAACCTATAAAGAAGTGCAGAAAATGATAGGCTGTTCAGCTAAAATGATATCAAATGCTTTAAAATGGCAACCAAAACCAGAAAGGTGAGGAAGAAAAAGAAAAACGACTGTTCAAATGGATCGGAGAATAACCAGAATGGCAAAGGCTCAGCCAATGATCAGCTCCAGGAGGATCAAAGAAGATCTACGGTTGCCTGTGAGTACTGTAACAATCAGACGACGTCTATGTGAAGCCAAGCTACCAGCAAGAAACCCCCGCAAAGTCCCATTGTTAAAAAAAAGACATGTGCTGAAGCGGATACAATTTGCCAAAGAACACATTGACTGGCCTAAACAGAAATGGCGCAATATTTTGTGGAGTGATGAGAGTAAGATTATTCTTTTTGGGTCCAAGGGCCACAGACAGTTTGTCAGACGACCTGCAAACACTGAATTCAAGCCACAGTACACAGTGAAGACAGTGAAGCATGGTGGTGCAAGCATCATGATATGGGGATGTTTCTCATACTATGGTGTTGGTCCTATTCATCGCATACCAGGGATCATGGATCAGTTTGAGTACATCAGAATACTGGAAGAAGTCATGTTGCCGTATGCTGCGGAGGAAATGCCCTTGAAATGGGTGTTTCAACAGGGCAATGACCCCAAACACACCAGCAAGCGAGCAAAGTCATGGTTCCAGACAAACAAAATTCAAGTAATGGAGTGGCCAGCACAATCCCCAGACCTTAATCCCATAGAAAACTTGTGGGCTGACATAAAAAATGCTGTTCATGAGGCAAAACCAAGAAATGCTGAGGAATTGTGGAACGTAGTACAAATGTCCTGGGCTGCAATACCTGTTGACTGGTGCCAGAAGTTGGTAGACTCCATGCAGCACAGATGTGAAGCAGTTATCAAAAACCATGGTTATGCAACTAAATATTAGTTGATGATTCTCAGGAAAGTTGAATCTTCAAGCATTTCTTAGTTTATACGGTACATTATTGAGTTTGTACATAAAGATGTCAACACTGCTATTTTTTTGAACATTAGATTTCTTGAGATTCTGTGAAATATCATCAAATTCAATGACTTTTTCAGATTTTCTGGCTTTGAATAGAATGTGCGGTGTCCCCAATGCATTTGTGTGCATTAGAATAAAATTTATTTGAAGCATTTTGAGGTTTACTCACCTTTTTAAACACACTGCTATTATTATGAACATAACTGTATATTCTCCTCTTACATGCATATATTCTCCTCTTACACTCATATATTCTCATCTTACGCACATATATAATCCTCTTACATACATATATTATCCTCTTACATACATATATAATCCTCTTACATACATACATTCTCCTCTTACACACATATGTAATCCTCTTACATACATATATAATCCTCCTACATACATAATCCTCTTACACACATATATTGTCCTCTTACATGCATATTTTCTCCTCTTACATACATATATAATCCTTTTACATAATCCTCTTACATACATAATCCTCTTACATACATACAGTCTCCTCTTACACACATATATTCAGATTTATATATATATTCATATATACAGCAGTTTAGAGTTTTTAATGATGTCCTCCTGGCATATGACTCTGGTAATCATGTAATTCTTGTTTTGTTGGACCTAACTGCAGCCTTTGATACCGTGGACCACAATACCCTTTTAGCTCGGCTACATCACTGAGTGGGTTTCTGTGGTACAGCACTGGGCTGGTCCAGATTGTATCTGCTGACAGAAGCATGAGCGTGAGCCTTGGTGATTCTGAGTCCAGCTTTGTGCCACTGCTGTATGGGGTTCCACAGGGATGGATTTTAGGGTCCCTGCTTTTTTCTTTGTGTTTATTGCCCCTGGGCTCCATCCTGAGGGAGCATGGCATCTCCTTCCACTGTTATACTGATGACAGTCAGATTTATGCCACTGATAAAGGAAAATGCTTTCTCCCTCACACCTCTTCTGTCATGTCTTGAAGACACCTGAGCCTGTTTGGCTTTGAATTTCTTTAATTTTAATGAGAGAAAAACAGAGGTGATGGTGTGTGGTCCCAGTGGCCTTGACTTAGACTTGGGTCCTCTATCAGAGTATTTGAGGCCTAGAGTCTCAAAATTGGGTTTTAAGATGGACAGTGATTTTAACCTGGATCAGAACTTTAGTTCAATGGTTAAGTCCAGCTTCTTCCACATTAGGCAGCTGGCAAAGGTGAAGCTGTTTCTAGCACAACAGCTCTTTCATACTGTAATCCATGCTTTTATCATCTCGGCTGGATTACTGTGATGCACTTTATTTTGGAGTCAGCCCGTCCTGCTCCTAAATTGTGGAACGAGCTTCCACTCTTCATATGACAAACCTCCTCACTGTCCATTTTTAAAACTTGCCTTAAAACTTATTTTTATTCCTCGGCTTTTAACCCAACATGAGGCTCCTGTTTTAGTGTTTTATAGTTTGTACAAAGTTACTTGTTTTATTGTTTTTAAATTGTTTAAAAACAATGTAACAACTCTTTTAGTGTCAATACCTTTTTCTTTTGTCCATTGTTTTAAATTGTTTTATGTCTTGTTCATTTATGTACAGCACTTTGTTTCAGCTGTGTTTTTTTTTTTTAAGTGCTTTAGAAATAAAGTTGAGTTGAGTTGTTGTTGTTATTATTAGTAGTAGTAGTATCATCATTATTGTCATTGTAGTCATCAGTACTGTTATTATTGCTGTTGCTGTTTTGCCATTGTTGTAATTGTTATTGTTATTATTGTTTTGCTCTTGTTGTTTTTATTATTTTTGTTATTCTTAATTTTATTAATATTATGATGATTTGTATATGCCCAATAGTTACTCTTTACACATAACACAACCTCATAAAGGATTAATTATTAACGAGTTTAAACTCAGATAAGCATGTTTCATAAGGATGCAGTAAAGTCTGATGGTGCACCATCTTAATCTCTTATTGTTGTTTAGGACATTCAGTTACTGATGATGGAGACCAGGAGAACTTTGGACTCATGACAGCCGTGTTTTATTGATTTATTCAGCCACACTATCACAGCGTTCTGATTAAAGGAGGTTTTATTTCTTTATTGTGACAGAATGTGTCAGCTCTTTGGACATCCAGAGGAAATCTGACTCTTACTGTAGTTTATGATGAATTCCTGATTAAATCCTGATTATTTCCTGGTTTAATCTTGAAAAGATTTTAAAAAGTGGGAGTCCATTTTTCTATGTCCACCAAACTATTTCTACATCGTTGACTGATTCACATGCTCAGTTCATGTGAAAAAAAAAACAAGATGCTTTTCAAAAAGCTCATCTGAAACAATTAAATAAAAATCAACTAAATGCTGGAAGATTAAATGGCCAAGACTTTAAAAACTTAAACTTAAAAATCAGAAGGATAAGGTAACCTTTTGATGCTGACTCATTGTGACATTTCATCTGTATCCATGTGTGTAAGGTGAATACTAATTAAGAATTAAACTTGAGCTGGTCTAAAGGAGAGATTTTAAAACCCCGTCTCCTATTAAATAAACACTTAAAGGTCTAAAAGGATGGATTTTATTTTTCTTCTCCTGAAACCTTTTTTCATTATATTGATATCTTGCGTGTGTTGCTGACCTCTTGGCCAGGTCGCCCTTGCAAATGAGATCCTGATCTTAATGGGATTTAGCTGGTTAAATAAAGGTTAATAAAAATAAATAAATAAATAAGTAATTTACAGTCTAAAGTATATAGTTTCAATTCCTTTGGCTGTTTTACAAAGCAAGTACCTCTAACGGAGTGATTTTAATGGTCTTCGGCCCATGTTCCCTTATATACATACATATATATATATGTATATATATATATATGTATGTATATATATATATATATATATATATATATATATATATATATATATATATATATATATATATGTATATAGATAGATAGATAGATAGATAGATAGATAGATAGATAGATAGATAGATAGATAGATAGATAGATAGATAGATAGATAGAGATATTCCTTTAATTTTTTAATTCCTTTGTACAGTAACCATAAACCAAATTAAGGTGAACACCTGATGAATTTCTGAATCTTACCATACACAGATCTGTCTGCAGGAGAGCAGATGAGAGTGAAGAAAAGCATCAGTAACATTGAGGAAAACGCCATCACTCAGTCAGTCTCTCTCCAGCAGGCTGAAGAGCGTCTGAAGAAGGAATCCAAAAACCGTCAGTCAGTAAAACAAATCCACACTTTGGTCGAGTAGCTCCTGTGAGCAGCTCTGCAGGCTGATATCAAGTGAAGGATCCTGCAGGTGAGGAGAGCTTTCAGTAAACACCTTTATGACACACACACCTTTCCTGTGGGTGTGAACTGATCTCTGCTCGACAATAAAGATGTAATTTACCAGAAACCAAAGTCAGAGTCCAAAAAGATAGACTGATGTACAAACTCATAAAGGCTTTTAAAGCCTGCAGCCACAGCTCCCAAAAGATTTCTAATTTAAATATCAGAGACTTTAGATGATGAAGTTATGAATTCATGAGAAAGCAAACAGGTGAGAGAGTGAGTTCATTTACATTCTTATCTGTTTAAACTTTATGGTCCTGGCCGATGTACCCTGAAGATCAGGGACTGCCTCTGCTCCTCTTATATCTGGTCAAAGGTAACTGCTTATCTGAGTATCTGCTTATATCCCAGCTGTAGTTTAATCATTCAGAGGGATGTCCTCACAGCAGGGCATCTGATGAAGTATCGCTATGAGGAAAAGATTCCCTTTTCATTCAGCACCATGAATCCGTATTTATATCATAATGAAACTTATGAAACGTTCACCACCATCCGTACAGCTCCTTCACTGCACCCTCTGTCTATTTGTAGTTGGGTTGTGTTTCCATGCATTTTAAGATAAGATAAGATAAGATAATCCTTTATTGATCCCCAGAGGGGAAATTCAGGTATTGCAGCATAGGGCAAAGAACAAGGGTAGTAGCATGCATTGGGTTCAAAGAAAAATTACACATATTTTAGGACAAAGCACGGGTGACATATAATAAACAAAACAAAAATGAGAAACAATGACCATCCAGTAGCAGCAACAGTATGAGCTATTTACAGTGTCAAGCAATACCATTCGGTAACTTTGTTATGCAGTGCAGTGCAGAGAAGGAAAAGTGACAGTGATATTAATATTAAAGTGACAGTGTTAAGGGTAAAAGGGTAACGGAGTTATATACAGTAATTACAGTGCAACAGAGTAACAACAGTATTGACAGTGCATTGACAGTGTAACAATGCAGTTGTACAATATATATTAAATATTAAAGTGCAGAACAGTGTTATATTGTGATATTGCCATAAACATTAATTAGTACCGTGGAGGTCAGCGCAGTGCAGTGCTGTGGCCTCTGCTGCTGTTTAAGAGTCTGATGGCGGTGGGCACAAAGGAGCGCCTGAAGCGCTCAGTTCTGCTTCTGGGTGGGATGATGCGCTGGCTGAACGAGCTGCCCATGTCCCACAGCTCGTCGTGGAGAGGGTGAGAGGGGTTGTCCATGATTGCCCTGATTTTGTCCATAATCCTCCTCTCTGCCATGGTCTCCAGAGTGTCCAGTTGAAGGCCCACAACAGAACGGGCCTTTTTTACCAGTTTATTAAGCCTGTTGACCTCACCAGTCTTGATGCCACCCCACCAGCACACCACAGCAAAGAAGAGTGTGCTGTCCACCACAGACTGGTAGAAGGTCTTCAGGAGCCTGCTGCGGATGCCAAACGACCTGAGTCTCCTCAGGAAGAACAGCCTGCTCTGTCCCTTCCTGAAGAGGGCATCTGTGTTGTGAGACCAGTCCAGTTTGTTGTTGATGTGGACCCCAAGGTATCGATAGGAGTCCACCCTCTCCACTTCCTCCCCCTGGATGATGATGGGGACAGGGGAACTCCTGCTCCACCGGTAGTCCACAACCACCTCCTTGGTTTTGCTGATGTTGAGCTTCAGGCTGTTGTTGTCACACCATGTGACAAAGCTCTCAATCAGCCCTCTGTACTCCCCCTCGTCATCATCAGTAATGCATCCAACAATGGAGGATACTTATTGTTTAATTTGTATATTTTTTATACATCCCCAAGTCAATTTTTCACTATTTTCTACCTATTTTTATCATTTATTTTATTCCTCCAAACTCCTGTATTTATTCTAAATATATTTTGATTGTTTTTGCACCAGTTTATTACGTCAAATTCCTCGTATGTGCAGAAAAACTTGGCAATAAATATAAGTCTGATTCTGATTTTGATCACAAACATGTCAGCAGATACATCTTCAGTCTGCAAAAGAGGAATAAAAACAGTCAGTTGGTCTTAGGTCACATTCCTGTTTTCCAACTTAGGTGGAAGACAAAACAGATCTCTAAGAGGTGAAGAGGTGACCAACGTATATTGGATAATATTCAATAATCTGGGAGGAGCTGTTCAAAATGTTTTTCAGGGGCAGAACCTTTAAAAAAACAACAGCTTGTGATTGGACAATCGTTCAGCTCATCACACTCATCACAGACCAATCCACATTAAGCAGCACTGCTATGATGTAGCATACGTTAACAACTAAATGTAGTGGCTAACAGCTAACCATTAGCTGCTACACCTAATGCCTTACAAGAGCAAACAACAGTTAATGATTGTTAGCAGTAGGGACTTACTGTTGTTAGCCACTACAGCTAACAACTAACACCTAACATCTGTTACCTGTTGTTTGCCCTTGTTAGCCGTTAGCCTTAGCGGCTAATGGTGGTTAGCTTCACTAACCCTTAAGACTATTGTTTCACATTAAATTAAACCACACAGATGTATCATTGAACACCTATATGTGACATGAACTCTGTTAAAGAAAATCCCCATGTATCATTGAGTAACCATGGTTACCATGGGCAAACTGGCATTAGCTGCCCTAATTTGTACAATAGGAAGTGACAGACTTCCTGTCAAGTCACTTCCTGTTTTTTTCGCGTCTGCAGCTCCCGCCGCTCTTCCCTGATTGGGCCGTTAAGCATTTGGCCGAGTGAAACTGTCGGACAATGAAGGCTGACAACGATGGAGATGTATGATTTTAGAATCAGGCAGATCTGTCTGCTCTGTAAGGCTGTGAACGTCCCGCTTATACAGAAAGATAACAGGGTAAAGAAAGTCAAGTAAACGGGGTGCTGGCTTGGCATAGTGGTTAGCACCCCATGTACATGCTTCTGCCGGTCCAGGTTCGAATCCCGCCTGTGACCAGTTTGCAGAGTGTCTTCCCCTACTCTCTCTCCCCCTTTCACAAGCCTATCCACTGTCTCTCTCCTATCAAAAAAGGCACAAAATGCCCAAAAATATACATAAAAAAAAAAGAAAGTCAAGTAAACCCATGCCAACACCAGGAGAGAATCAGGGTGCATCCTGAAGTGGTTCGCAGCCAATCACATGGCTGACCACATCCTGACTATCAGATCCAATGTGTGGAGCTCTCTATGGCTCCTCCCTGGGACATCTTCTGTTTCATGTCAGGGTCCAACTGCACAATCTATGTATGATTATGGCCTGACCCCACAGATGGAGGCCACAGACAACCACAGACCGGTCTGGGACATCACACAAGTCCACGACAGAAAATCCAGCAGGTTAGATTTCTGTCCTCCTATGATCTGTCCCTCCATGTCAGAGACATCGACCAATGAGAGCACAGAGAGCTCTGCATGTGCGACGATGTAAACACCATCTCTGCTCTGATGATGAAGAGGAGCTACCACAGACTGAAACAGAGGAACAGCAGAGGAACATGGAGAGAGACTGCTCACACTAACATCTCATTCAACAGCATGTCTGGAGACACAAACCAAAGTCCTGTCCTTCAACACTGTCTGTTTGTCTTCAGTGCTGCTCCTCCTTCTTGGGTCTATGACGAGAGCTAGGCTATGAAATAAAGTGCTTAAGTGACGTTAAGTTCAACAGTCTGGCAGCAGGACAGGGGAAGACATGGAGGTTAAATACATGAGGTGGTTGGAGGTGATCAGACACAGCTGTGGAAGAACAATCAGGGATCAGGTGAGATGATGCCAGACAGGACACAAACTGGATTCATTTGAAACTGACAAGTCTTTTTCCCCCGATGAGAGGGTTCAGTGTGGTTTAGCTAATCTTCATCAGCCACATCAGAGGCCCTGATAGCTCTGGATGCTGAAAAGGTGTCTGACGGGGTGGAAAGGAATTATATGGTTTTATCTCAAGGAAGTTTGAGTTTGGGACTCATTTTGTTTCTTGGGTTAGGCTTTTATATGAGCTCCAGGCTTGTGTCAGGACCAACAGCATCAATCCTGGAGGTTAGAATAAAATCAGAATAACCCAGCAGGTCTGTCCACGAAGCCCACTCCTGTTTGCCCTCTTGTGATGGAGCTGTTGTCTGTTGCCTTAGAATCTCATCCTGATGTTTCTGGTATACATCGGTATGAGGACAAAGGTCTCTCTGTATGTAGATGATATGTTATTTAAATCTAACGTTAGCCTGCTCTGTCCCAGCAGGTCTTCAGTTCTTGAATCCTTTGGTAAGAATTCAGGGTTTAAGCTCATTTTAAATTAAAGTGAAATTTTTTTTCTGTTAATAAGAAGGCAAAGCTGTATCCACTGAAAACTCTTCCATTTAAGATCTCTAAATCCAGCTTTATTTATCTTGGTGTGCATGGAGCTGACACAACAACAAATCTTTTTATGGCTTTATTTACCCCAGTAAAACTACACTTTCAATGTTGGACCCTGTTTTATCTATTCATTGCAGCCAGAGTCAATGCAGTTCAAGATCCCATATTATACTCCTTTTCTGCAGTGTAATATGGATCTTTGATGTCTTCATGAAGCCTTAGTAACATGCTTTGGTCTAAAAACCCAATAAAACAAGCACAGCAGCTTTGTTTCCAGGCTTTCACGGCCCCTCTGTTCAGAAAGGTCTGATTTTGTGGGAGTAACCTTGTTAATGAGCCACCGCTGACACCGCCATGTTGGCGCAGTGCGCATGCGAGTAACCATGGTGACGGAGCCCTGTGTGAGGGACGAGCACGGGTGCAGGACTTTATGTTTTAACCGAGTCAGAACCAGAATATAAAGAGGAACCAGGAGAGAGTTGTGGACCGAGGATAAACCGGGATGTTTCTCAGTGGTCTGTATATAAAGTTTGTTTTTTCAGTGCCAATATGTAGACAAATTAAAGTTGTTCTGCCGTTCCTTCCCCCTTCTCCCTCCATTTGTTGTTGTCGATGTTGAAGCCTGTGGCTGTTAGCAGACGTGCAGTGCTTAGACTGGAAATAGTCTAGTAATGAGTAGGGGTGTAACGAAATGGTCAACTCACGAAACGATACGAAATACGAAACAGGGCTCACGATACGAAATACTCACGATACGAAAAAAAGATTAAGAAAAATCCCCAACAGTAGGAAGTTGTGTAAAGATCTAATTTTCTTTATTTTCTTCCTAATGCAGTATACAAAAAATATTGCTGCATCAGTGCAAAATAAATGCTCTTTGAAAAAAAAACAAAATTTAAGTTTTTCCCCTTATTTAGACCACAGTGCAAATACAAACATCAAATCTCAATAAAAAGTGCTTTGTTGTTGTAACAATCAGGATAAGTACATTCTTGAATGAAAAGGAAAACAAACAGCAGTCCTCAGAGCTGCAGTTTAGACCTATAAATGTCTGAACTGTGAACTATAATATTTAGCCTAAAACAGTGCATATACTTCTGATCTTCAAGTATGATCAAATTCTGTCAACTCAACAGTAGATGCAAAAATCAAATATTGTTTTCTGCAGTGTAATATTGATCTTTGATGTCTTTCATGAAGCTCAGTTCAATCATGCTTTGGTCTAAAAACCCAAAAAACAAGCACAGCTGCCAACAGGCTGCTCTCACGCCCTCTCCTCAGAAAGGTCTGATTTTGGGGGCGTAACCTCTATGTTATGAGCCACCACTGACACCATGCAATTCGTGCGTAACCATGATGACGGAGCCCAGTGTAAGAGATGAGCATGGCTGCAGGACTTTATGTTTTAACCGAGTCAGAACCTGAATATTAATTGAACCAGGAGAGAGTCGTGCAATCGAGGATAAACCAGGATGTTTCTCAGTGGTCTGTAGATAAAATTTGTTTCTTCAGTGCTAATATGTAGAAGCGAATTAAAGTTGTTCTGCCATTCCTTCCCCCTTCCCCCTCTATTTGTTGTTGTGGATGTTGAAATCTGTGGCTGTTAGCAGACATGCAGTGCTTAGACTGGCGTGAAATAGTCTAGTAATGAGTAATGTAGAGTGAGCGGGTTACTACAGAGACTACAGGATTAGCTAAAGCCCTGACGTGAAATAAGTTTCACTTCTAAGTAACACTGAATGGGCCGTTGCTACTGATAGTGAAATAAGACAGAGAGAGGGGTCTTCTCTGTTGTTGTGATGTGTAAATAATGTCAGGGCTCTTCAGGGCCGAGCAGAGCAACAGTCTGTTTTACAGAAATAACATTAGTAATGTGACTGTGATGTGTTTAATAGAGCCATAGCCTTTAGTGACAGTAACATGCTGGCACGTTTATTAGCTGTAACTCTAAGCAGCCAGCAGTTTTCTGTGAACCTTATTTTAAAAGGTTATTTTCTTTTCCATATGCCACACAGTAGTTGTCTTAAAAACCTCTTCACTTGCATTATTGTATGTTATTATGACACAGCTCTGTGTATATTCTTATACAATATCAGGACATGATTATCTAGTACATTTCCTTTGTATAAATGTTCTACTGAACATCCTGTTTTCGCTCTTCTTCTACAGAGGTGTGAAAATGTCTGTACATAACCTTTCCTGTACTGTCACTAACTTACCTGTTTTAATTAAGTAGGTCAGAGGAAAACTGCAGAAACTCTGAGACCCACAATCCTGGACTCTGACCTCTATGCTTGAGTGTGTTTTTCACTACAACATGCATTCTATATTTATAGAGCAGACTATGAGCCTTTACATCTAAGAGGAGTAATGCATAAGTATTTTGATATAAACACTTCCATGACTGTTGAACAAAAATAGTAAAGATTAAAAGAACTGTTTCCTCCATCTCATTTTTTTGTCTTTCTTGTTATTTAATTATTAACATTACATGTAACATATGGAAAACTGAAAACACACAAAACAGTTCATGTAGACTTTTTATTGTGAAAGATATTTTGACATATAAAAACACCAAATGTACCTGCTGGTACTCTAGACATTTTTACATAAAGGAGGTAAAAAGGCATGAAAAAGAAAAGGAATTTTTAAACACAAGCCATAGAACCATATTGATAAAAATATGAACATATAGATAAAAACACCTATGACAGTAATTTTCATTTCTAACATAATCTTATCATGTCCAGCCCATACAGATGCCTGGCCTACAGAGCCTTTGTGAGCTGATGCTGCCTGTGTTGTACTGCAGAGTTTCCTGATGCAGAAGACCAGTATGAGGGGTTCAGTTCTTCCTGGTATTTGGAAAAGGAGCATATGGTCTGGTATTTTCTGCAGCTCCTTCAGGTGTGGAGCAGGGTCCTGGAAAACCTTCAAGGTCCATCAGTGCATCTGCATGATCTGATATACAAGACACAAAAATATATGTTTACAAGAAATGAACCAAAACCAAAACACCTCACTGCAGTGTTGTCATTTTTTTTCATTGTCTTTTATTGTCACAATGTCCTTATTGATTATATATTCTCAATTCCATTTTGATAACATTTTTATTCCAGTTTCCTTTATCTTTTCCTTTCCATGCTATGCCTATTTGCCAATGTTTTTAAATGTGTTGATTTTAATAAAGAATTGTTTAACTTATGGAAAGCTGGCTCTGCTCTCACTGGCTTTGCTGTACATCCTTCCTCCTTGGATTTTAAGAAGCTGACTGTAACCAGCGGTTCACCATCAGAAGATGCTGCCTGAGGTCGACCAGCATAGACACAAGAAAGAAAAATATTTAACCTGTTAGTGTGTGAAAACACAAATTATAGCCATGCAAATTATAGCCATGCATTTTTACCTTTTTTTTAGACAAAATGTTTATTTCACGTTGTACTGAAATCTAAATTAATTACATTAGATGTTACAAATAGTTACTGTTACTCAATAGATACATTAGGTGTTTCTGGCAAGTGATAATTCAGCTGAGGACTTTTATATTTATCATTTATCTGACTGTATTCATTTGGGTTTTTTGGTGATATTTTTTGATCATTTTGATCAGACACATGTATCAAATGTCTCAAATAAGATACAACAGGCTTTTCAGGGATTAATGAGTTTTTATTTACAAATGTCACATTATGTGATGCATTATAAAATGTCTATGCCTATATATTGTTAGTAAATAAAATGGGAGGATAACTAAATCACAGATCTTATTTGCCTCCCTCTGTTTTTCGTAAACATTGACGTGTTAGTAATTCTAACTTATCTTCCCAGTCACACAGCTCATATGACAGCATTCTGTGGGCATTCCTGAGTGTTTAAACTCACAGAAATCTGATTAAATTAGTTTGGTGATAACGACAGAGGCCAGAAAACCCAGTGATCACATCTGCAGATACATTGATCTAAGCCAATGTTAGCGTAGTAATATACTTTCCCTTGTTATCAATATTTACATGATCTGCTGCAAAACACAGAGACACACAGCCTTCACTGATCGTTTCCCTCGTCCACAGTTTAGACACGAAATGAGTTTTGATACTTTATGAGATAATTTATCGATTACGAGATTACGAGAGCAGCAGGTCTCTACTCAGACCGCTGTACATCTCACAGCAGCCAGCAAAGTAATAGACAACACAGACAAATATTACGGTCCAGAAAAGACACGATATGATTAGAAAACAGCGAAGCTCGTTTATTGTAACATTACAGGCTAAAACAACAGGCTAACAGCAGCTAAACGTAGCATCCTGAAGCTAACACAGAGACAGAGGGGACACTGAGGAAAAAGCTCTTACATCTGCTCCTCTTCCCTCTGCTGTTAGCAGCTTGTAGCAATTAGCAAAATAACAGCACACAGCATTTAAAACACTCACATTTCCAGGGTCCGAGTTTTTTTGGCGAATGGTTGACAATGCTCCTGGATTAAGGACCAGTCTATCTGCTAGCCCTCTGTTGTACTGTTCAAAGTTTGCAAAGCAGTCGGCCGAGAAGTGACCAGCGCACACATGCACGTTTTTCTTGAGTCTTGCTGGTACATTTTCTTGATAAATGAACTCCAGCTACTTAGTCTTTAGGTCTTTGGAGACGGGACGCTTGTGCATGAAAGTATGTGGCTTTTTACAGCCAACAACACTGCAGTAGCTCTTCAACTTGGGCACTCACTGCCGGTAAAACCATCATGGCTGCTCTTCACACAGAAATCTCTCCAGCAGCGGGGAGGAGGGTGGGGGTGTCTGCTCCGGTGGACCAATCAGGTCAGAAAAAAGGGTCCAGGGTGACGTCGGCTACCGCCCAAATTCAAAACAGCTCATTGGAGGTCAGGATTTTACACTCACAAGCACCACTACGTACAGGTTTTGTCATTAAATAACACATTTTGTGGGCTGGGAGGAAAGCCACAGACCCAATAATTTCACTAAAAGACTTAATAAAGTGGTTTTTGCATAATATGGGCCCTTTAAGAAGAATATTTTCCATGATTTTTGCATTTATTCCAGCGTGTCCCTATTTTGAAACCACTGTCCTGTTTCAATTAAGTTGAAATGCTGAGTCAGAATTTCTTCAGGGTATAGCCAAAAATGTATGCAGCTCTCTGCAGTTTTATTTCACATTGTTCTAATCTTACTCTTACAACTGTAAACATTTTTATTCCCCATTTCCCACATTTTACATTTTCTGCATCTAGACTCAGCATTTCAATGCATTTGCTGCAAGGAAAAGTCATTTCTCTAGTAAGATCGTCATGTTCTTAATTTTTTTGGAACAAGAAGAATGCTAGGATGCCAAAGTTTACAAAGACCAAAGGCCCCAGGAGGTCTGGAGCTGCCTAATATGCTGCTTTAATTTTTAGGCAGCCAATATCAGGGATTTAAACCACTGGGCTCAATTTGAGGACATTAAGACCCCTCCATGGTTGGTAATGGAAGCTATTTTGGCTGGTTCAGTGACATTTAAAGCTCAATTATTTCTTTCCCTCACTCGTCTGTCATCAAAGACACTTAGGAGGTAGATTTAAGTGAATCAGTTATTAATGAACTTTGGGAGGAGATTCTGAAGACTGTACAGAAGGCTTCTGTTTCAGATTGCATTTGGCTGTTCTAGATACTGTATATATGTTTTTGCTTTATATCACTCTTGTGAATGACTTGTAGTTATGTTTGAAAAATAATAGATAAAACAGAGAGAAAAAAGTAGCAGAAACAAAGAGCTAAAATATACATGTGACTCAGGACTTTGTCTGTGCCACCAGGTCACCATGGTCCCATACAGGCCCTGGGTAAATGTGACATCAGTGCCTTGATGTGCAGTGATGGTCTCACGGACAAACTCGAGGTTGAGGACCAGAAGAAGAGCGTTTGAAGCATTCCCCATGTTACAGAAAAGTCTGTGACCCGTCTAAATTTGTAAGGGGCGGTGTTTCAGTGCCATGTGATAGTCCCACATACTTCCCCCAACTCTTCACAAAGAGTTTCCCTCCTCTCCACTCTGTTTGGGCGCCACATTTCCGTTAAGGCCCATGTTTTTGTTGATTCCGGTGTAGATGACAATTTCATAAAAAAAGGATTTGTTAAAAGTCAAAACATCCTTTTTGAACCCTTCTAAGAATCTAAGAGAGTTGATGAACTTGATGAACGTCTCATCACCTCTGTCACTCAACGAACCACAAGGTTAACTCTCCTGCTCTCAGGTAACCACAGAGAGCAGATTATTTTCATTGTTATTCCCTCACCTTTCTCTCTATTAAATTCTTGGCCTTCTCTGGTTTAGATTACACAGCCCTCATAGAGACTGGAACAATTTATCGACCAATTTATTGGAGCACTTATTGTTGCCCTCTTTGTCTCCAGTTTGCTTCATTTGAACCTAAGACCCCCAGCAGAAGTCTCTCTCCTCCTGACCTGTCCATTGTACCCCAGACTTATCATGACCTAGCCCCAGTGTTCAATGAGGAGTTGGCACATTCCCTAACACCTCATCGCCCATATGACTGCACCGTCAATCTCCTCCCTGGTGCTCCTGTCCCTTCTACAATTTGTCATGCACCTTAAAAGAAGCCATGGAGGCAAACATCAATAAGTCTTTGGCTGCTGGCCTCATCCATCTCTCTTCATCTCCCTCAGCACAGGATTTTTCTTCATCAAAAAGAAGGAGCTCCTGCTGCTGTGACCGAACTCCTGTGAGACTGAGCTTGATCCAAAATGATAGTCTGCTGCTAGACCAGCCTCTTCCTTTTTTCTCACTTAACCTTTCCCTCTTGTATCATTCGCTCTACTACTTCTAATACTCACTGATACACTATATTACCAAAAGTATTCGCTCACCTGCCGTGACTCACATATGCATTTAAGTACCATCCCATTCCTAACCCATAGGGTTCAATCTGACGTGGGTCCACCTTTTGCAGCTATTACGGCTTTAACTCTTCTGTGAAGGCTGTCCACAAGGTTTAGGAGTGTTTATGGGAATTTTTGACCATTCTTCCAGAAGAGCATTTGTGAGCTCACACACTGATGTATGTCGAGAAGGCCTGGCTCTCAGTCTCTGCTCTAATTCATCCCAAAGGTGTTCTATCAGGTTTAGGTCAGGACTCTGTGCAGGCCAGTCAAGTTGATCCACACCAGACTCTGTCCTCCATGTCTTTATGGACCTGCTTTGTGCTCTGGTGCACAGTCATGTTGGAAGAGGAAGGGGCCAGCTCCAAACTGTTCCCACAAAGTTGGAGCATGGAATTGTCCAAAATGTCTTGGTGTGCTGAAGCATTCAGAGTTCCTTTGACTGGAACTAAGGGGCCAAGCCCAGCTCCTGAAAAACACCCCCACACCATGGCCCAATCCCAAACCGCCCCCTACACACTACCCCTTCACTAACGAGTGTCACTCCAAAATTGAGTCACACTCGTAGATATGGAGGGCACTTCCACTGAAGGGGGAGGGTATGTAAAAATGACGGGCAGGAATGGGAGGCCCTCTTCACTTCACCAGAAGAGTTTTGCGGCCATTGCAACAGAAAGACGCCCCGTGTAAGGCTGTTGCACTGTGGCAAAGATTATGACCCACTAGGACATGAGCTACGTTATAGCCTAATTCAAATAATTTAAGCGATTCCACGTCTTTCAATAATTACCATCTGACAATTCAATCAAAGAAATGAATCAATGTTGCCAATTGTGCTCACATTTTATGGCACCAGGGCTGCACAATCATATCAAACATCAGCATCTATGATTTGTTTGTTTCGTTTAAACTTTAAAACCACGCTTTATGTGATTTTCTGTCAGTGTGACAAAGGTATGGGGAATATATGGACACCTGGGCACTTACATTCATGTTGTTTCCTCCCATTTAGACGTTGCACTTCCTGCCAAAGTCGATGGAAGCCTGCATTGATGCAGACTCGCTATTTAAGGGGTGAATAGTCCACTCCCCCTCCGCACTCCGTGGAATGGGACAGCCCTTAATATGGCAGACCCTCCGCGAGGACGTGCAAACGGGGGGGTAGTGGGTAGGGAGAGTGTGTAGGGGGCGGTTTGGGATTGGGCCCATAATTCCTCCTCCACCAAATTTCACACTTGGCACAATGCAGTCCGAAATGTACCGTTCTCTTTGCAACCACCAAACCCAGACTCACTCCAGAGAACACGTCTCCACTGCTCAATAGTCCAGTGGTGGCGTGCTTTACAACACTGCATCCATGCTTTGCATTGCACTTGGTGATGTGAGGCTTGGATGCAGCTGCTCAGCCATGGAGACCCATCCATGAAGCTCTCTGCGTACTGTACTTGGGCTAATTTGAAGGCCACATGAAGTTTTGAGGTCTGTAGCGATTGACTGTGAAGAAGTCGGTGACCTCTTTGCACTATGCGCCTCAGCATCCGCTGATCCCGCTCCATCAGTTTACATGGCCTACCACTTGGTGGCTGAGTTGCTGTGGTTGCCAAACTCTTCCATTTTCTTAATTGAATATTAAAGCTGACAGTTGACTGTGGAATATTTAGGAGCGAGGAAATTTCACGACTGGATTTGTTGCTCAGGTGGCATCCTATCTGGACATATTCCAGTGCCGCTGCAGGAAAAGAGTACAGGATATTGTCAGGGACCCCTCACACCCTCTCAACAGCTTCTTTCAACTCCTGCCCTCTAAGAAGCGCTTCCGCAGCATAAGATGCTCCACCGCCAGGCTGCTGAACAGTTTCCTGCCACAAGCCGTCCGGATGTTAAACACAGTCTGGACTTAATCTCTGAGATGTTGATTTTTCTTGATTATTTTATATTGAAATATTAGTATTACTAATACTTTATTTTCTTCATTGTATTATTGTTATTGTTATTATTAATTAATTATTATTATTACTATTATTATAATTTTCATCAATCTATTTATTTATTTATTTCAGTAGGATGTATAAATGTCTGTATGTGAGTTGTTGTGATCCTGGAGAAACGCCTTCTCGTTCTGTTGATACATGTGTATTGACTGAATGACAATAAATTTGAATTTGATTTGATTTGATCACAGTTCCACGCTGGAACTCACTGAGCTCCTGAGAGCGACCCTTTCTTTCACTAATGTTTGTTAAAGCAGTCTGCATGCCTAGGTGATGATTTTATACACCTGTGGCCAGGTCAAGTAATTAGGACACCGGATTCTGATCATTTGGATGGGTGAGCAAATACTTTTGGTAATATAGTGTACGTACATCGACTCTTCATCAGCTTGAAGATTTTATACAGGATCACTACAACAGATTCTGCACCATGAGTCACTCACAAAAATAAAAAAAAAACCTGCACTAAGGATTCACTTGCTTCATCTGCCAACTCTTCTCCAGTCACAGCACCACAAATGCATTGCTGTACAGAAGTAGGTGAAATCGACAGTCATGCTACGTTTACACAGACACTCCTGACTTAAAGACAGAAAGATTTTTCCTTTTCTGTGTTCAGACGACGATGCTGGAGACGTATGGACCCGCTGTAGTATCATGCTTGTTCAGTAGATGTTGGTGTAGGTCTGCAGCGAGGCAGCGCTGCTACAATACACGTACGAAGAAGAAAAACTTTTCACAAACAACAATGGCAAACAGACGCACAGAGACGAGGAGTTTCTTTTCTGGACAACAAATCAGTTCGCACAACAAATCTGTGTGGATAGTTTTGACTGGATAACAAACCGAGCACGGTAAGAGGCTCACATGTTACTCGGCAGACGGCCGGAGGTGTTGTTGTTCCTAGTATGCCTGCACTAAACTGACAAGCCAGATGGACAGCGCCATATATCTGCCACAGAAATATTTCACTAGTCCATCTGGGTAGGAGCCCTTTTAATTTGTTTTCAGGGGCAGAACGTTTAAAAAAAAAAAAAACACAAGCTTGTGATTGGATAATCGTTCTGCTCATCACATTCATCACAGACCAATCCACATCAAGCAGGGTTGCCTCCTATAATGAGGCAATGTTTTCACTGAAATTGTCATTATTTTTTTTCTTTTGTATATTCATTTTATTTTATTATTTTGTTTATATTGCCTGCTGATGCTGCTTGCTGATTTTTGAAGACTGTATGAAACAAAATGTGCCTGTTTGTTACTTGAAATGGCTGAATAAAGAATTGAAAAAAAAATAGCATACTTTTTTGTTAGCTGTTGTTAGCTGTTAGCGGCTAACTTAGCCGCTAACAGCTAACGACAGTAAATGACCGTTAGCCGTTAGCTGCTAACTTAGCTGCTAACGGCTAATGGCCTTATACTATCGTCCTACACTAAATCGTACCACACAGATGATTCATTCAACACTTATCTGTAACATGAACCTCGTCAAAGACAATCCCTACAAGTAAACTTCTGAGGAGGGCAGATTTCACCAAGTTTCACTATGTATCTATGAGGACAATAGGCTAATCAACATATCCGTTCTCAACTTCCAGTTTCAACTTCCGGTTGTCATCACATCCGCATTCTACAGCTCCCGCCTCTCTTTCCTGATTGGGCCGTTAAAATTTTAGCCGAGTGAATCCATTGGTCAACGGAGCGCTACAAGATGGGATCTGCAGGATTTCAGGAACTGAATCAGGCAGGCCCATCTGCTATGCAAGGTTATACCCGCACAGCTGTCTTCTGAAAGAGTACTGTGCATGCGTTGACCTCAGCGTTTCACCCTGAAACTCTCCGATACGGGTTAACATGGAGCTGCATGGAGAGCTTTCTGGAAACTTTCCACCCTGGAGCCCGTTTTAAAAAGTTACAGTTTTAAAGCGTTTTAGTGTAGACGCAAGGCCAAAACGCAATGAAAACTTACCGGATCTGACTGTTTTCGGTGCCGTGCCTAAATCTGCCACCTTGGATGCCAGAATCTCCATTATTGAGGCTCTCCACCAGGAGTTCCAGGACCCCCGCCAAAGCCTGTATTTCACCCAGAGTCAGATCAAACAAATCACACAGGAGAATAAATCACTGCAACGCTCCATTTCTACCATGGCCACAGAACTTGCTACAGTCACCTCACATCCGGCAACTGTCACAACAGAAAACAAGCTTGTGAAAGAAACTTCCTGGACCTACAGACTCGCAGTTTAAGAGACAACCTAAGAAGTTAAGAAGTCAAGAAGTCAAGTTAGTCAAGGCCTTCATGCTTAAAGGCCTCAAACTTTCCCAGAACACTGTCAGTAACATCACTTTTCATTAAGTTCATCACATGGGACAGAGGCATGTTGATACCATTCGACACCGGCCCATCGTCGGCAAATTCAAAAACTTCAAACAAAAAGGGCTGGTATAGCAACAGGGCAGGCAGCTGAAAGGGTCTGACTTTGGACCGAATGACCAGCATCCACCCAAAATCATCCGCAGATGGAAGATACCTCCATCCGAAAACAGAAAATCAGCAAAGGTAAGAGAGCAGCTGTTTCAGTGGACAAATTCTAAACTGATGGTCCGTTGTTTAAGGGGACATCACCCCCGGGCTTTTCTGAATGTCAGACTTCTCCCTACTCTCACCTCCCCCCACTTTTCTCACCTCATCTCTCCCCCTCACACCCTCTCTCTCTCTCTCTCTCTCTCTGTGTATATATATATATATATATATATATATATATATATATATATTTATATATATTAATATATATATATGTATCCAGCGCCGGCGTCACGGGGGGGCACTAGGGGGCACTGCCCCCCCAAATTGGACTTTGTGCCCCCCCAGTCCGCCCTGGACTGACAGCAAAGGTTTCTGTTTTATTTGGGTTTTGTTTTTTCCGTCAGAGTATCCATCTTCACTTAATACCATCTATGTCAGTCAACAAACCAATCCAACCGAAGGAAGGCAATGCCTTAGCCAGGTAGTGGGAGGCGGGTCACTGAGCCATAGTGACAACCTGCTCTCCTCTTGGGTCTCGGCACAGGCGAAGTCCACCCTCCACAGCTGTAATTTGCTTCACCTGCGCAGCTTCACCAAAGCCTCACAGGCAGGTTTCCAGAGTGTCAGTGTATTCTTTGTCCCATGTTGCGTGCCACATAACACAGCCTTACACCATGGATGTGACTTTGCTCCCACGGAGGAAACATTACAGGACTTATGACGGAGAGAGGCAGAACTGCGTGTGCGGTACAGGCAGGAGGAGCAGCTGCGCGCAGGGGGGGGCAGGGGAGAAGGGGACCACGTTGCTCCGCAGCTCTGTCCTTAAATGTGTTTAAATGCCTCCCGTTTGTACATGTTTTTTACCACAATTTATTAATTCACGTAATGTGACTCTTCTCCACCAGATAGGGCGAAATGAACAATCAAGCAGGTGATTATAGCTTTGAAATTTTAAGACCAGAAGCCACAAAAATGGCACCACTGCAAAATTATTGAGAAATATAATTTGTTGACCTTTTCCAACTTTATAAAATGATCCTTTCTGAAAGTTGTTTTCAAGTGCTTAAATGGACTGGCTCCACAAGTGATGTCTCAGAATTTTACAAAGACAGACAGCTGTAGAACGATAAAGAGGAACATATCAAAACAAAACTATATAGTCCAAAGGTGCAGGACAACATTTGGGCAGTCATCCCTCTCAGTTTAAGGAATACACCTACACCTGGAATTCTTTACCATCTGAAATTAAATCTCAAACAGAGCTTAAAAAGTTCAGTGTAAAAGTTGAACAGCAGCAGAAATGCGAACATTAATTTTCTCACAAATAATTATCAGTACACTATTTTAATAATCTTTAATGTTAAATCCAACTTGTGTTTTAGCCTCTAATTTACTACAACTGTGTCTATTTATTCATGGTACTTATTGACTATTGTCCCTTTATTACTGTATTTGTATAATTGTATATGTATTCTGTATATTTTATTGTACTCTAAATCCTGACCAGGGACAAAGACTGCAGATTAGCTGAAGCTACACGTCTTATATACATTCACATTTTCCCTGTGGCAATGTTGTATGTATCATCCCTGTTAAATAAACATTAAGTTAATAAAAATTAAGGCTAGGTAAAAGTTCAGAGAGTTTATTATTAAATTCAAAAATCTCAAAAAGCTCCAAGTTTTTTTTTTGAAATGATTAAATAGCCTGTAATGTCATGGCATAGTCAATTGGGACCTCTTAAAATAAACTGAGATGTTTCAGCATCAAGTAGTAAACAGCACACATCACACTTGACATGATATGGTTCAATGATATATTGATATTGATAATTGATTGATAATTAATTCAAGCTTATTTCTTAATCCTGACATATTGTGAAACAGTAGGCTACCAGAGGCCCCTGGAGGCAAAGCCCACATGGACTTACTTTTGGAGCCAGCACCACATTCTGTGAAAATTAATTTGCCACTCTTAAAACAGTCTTCACAGAGCATCACTGAGCTTTGCTTCAAGGCCAACCTCATCCAGCTGGCATTTGAGAAGGACCTGACTAAGAAATTTAGGAATGAGTGAAAGGAGAGGGTTTTCAGAAGGTTTCACTCAGTTCACAAACCCTGTCTGCCAGAGTGCTTTTAACTTTAACTGGCCTTAATTGTTTTTTTACTTGCAGGCAGAAGGGTCACACACTGCATTGTTGTCCTCCTCCTCCTCCTGCTCCCTTGCTGCTGTAGCTAACCCTCTCCTAGCATGACTGCTTACTTCAGTGTTATTGTTGACATCTTATGTTTCTAATAGTGGCTATATGGTGCTGCTTTTTTAACGCCTCAGCTCCCATTGCTGTTCTTCTTCTTCTAAGTTTAAAAAATTAACAGCACTACACTGCTGCATTTTGTTTGTTGTTTTATATATATTTATTGATGAACTGCCTGTTTTTAGTGAGAGAAAATGATGTCAAAACTGTAGGAGTGACAGAGCCACTGTTCAGCCCAAGGCAGACTAAATGTAGGTTCAAAAAAAGTGTGCCCCCCTGAAAAGATGCAATGCCCCCCCTCTAATTTGTTTCTGCAGCCGGGCCTGTATATATATATATATATATTATACTCAACCCCCCACTCACACTCCCCCCACACTCTCTCTCTTCTGTGCCCTCCCTCTGACTGCTTCTTTATCTCAGTTGAAACATAAACACTCTCTTTCTCTCTCTCTCTTTCAACCTATATATGTGCGTATATAAACAAAATTTGGTCTATCATGTTTTTTGCACACTATGCTCAGCACCCTGCACTGTCATGACATTTTGCTCTGTTTCTTGTTGTTTGTGTTTTATTTGTGCTGTTACACATAGAATCATCACTGATATCACACAGTCATCAACACGCTCAACATGGCATCAATAACATTTTTAACCCGGAACATTAGAGGTATTGGCTGCCAGACAAAAAGAACCAAAATATTTAATCATCTAAATGATCTTAAAGTAGATATTTTCTTAGTACTGGAAACACAACTCTCGGATTCAGACATGACAAATTAAAATCAACAAAATTCTCTAACAGTTTCCCAGCTCCTTATAACTCCAAAGAGGCGTATGTATCTTGATCAATAAAAAAATCAAATTTTTCCATAACACAACCATCGCAGACCCTGATGGACTGTTTATAATCATCAAAACATCAATCACTAACAAAAATCAATCAACAATAGTCTGGTAACAATTGGCAATATCTATGGCCAAAACAATGAGGATCCTTCCTTCTTACATAACTTCTCTCATTCCTGATCAAATGTTTCCAACTGCCAAGAATTAATAGTATTCAATTTAACACAACTATTAACCCAACACTTGATAAATCTAATAGAAAAAAAAGTAATAAACTAATAATAAAACTATCTGGCAGTCTACTAATGCCATAAAACAGTTCATGAGTGATCTTGGTCTTGGTGATGGCTGGCGACTACAGCACCCATCCTCTAGAGAGTACTCATTCCACTCACCTGTTCACCATTCCTACTCACACATTGACCTCTTTCTGACTAGCAACTCAATTATATCACAGACCTCCGATTCAAAAATTCATTCAATTTTAAATGACCATTCCCCAGTAACTTTCAGATGGAACCCTATTAACCAACCCAAATGCACCACTTTTAACTCATCTCTTCTAAAAGACAGCTCTCTCAGGAGAGAGTGGGCCTCCTTCCTAAAACTTAAAACGAATCCTCGGAGCACCAGGTCCTGATGGTTTTCCTGCTGAATTCTATTAACACTTCTGGCCAATTTTATCTCCTCTTTTTATGAAAGCACTGACTGAAATAAAAGTTTAGATTCCCAACACATATGAATACAGCTGAAATATCACTCATCCAAAAACCTAATAAAGATCCAACTCTGCCATCAAACTATCATCCCATCTCTTTAATCAATGTAGATATAATTTTCATCATTACAACAGGTAGATACCATCATGGCAACATTAGATGCAGAAAAAGCTTTTGACAGAGTAAACTGGAAAACTCTTCACTACTCAAAGGAAATTTGGCTGCTTCAGGAATTAATTTATTCACTGGATCAAGATTCTGTGCACTGCTCCTTCAGCTACTGTCACCACCAATGGACTAACCTCACAGAGTTTCACACTGCATAGGGGGATCAGGCAGGGATGCCCACTCTCTCCTTCACTATTCACTCTCTCTATAGAGCCTTTGGCAGCAGCTATAGGTCAGAATGTTTGCATCAAAGGAATTCAAACATCTCAAATCCAACATAAGATTAGTTTGTATGCGGACGATATTTTACTGTTTCTACAAGACCCTCAATCATCTCTGCAGGAAACAGTGAATCTTATTGAATCATTCTCCAAGATTTCAGATTAGTGGTAAAAAAAACACCAAGGATAGAACTCTTCGAAAACCAAAATTGCAAGGCGGTTTAGATGCCCCACACATCCACCACTACTCTTTGGCATATCAACTACAGTATATTTACAAATGGACACATCCAATTCAATCAGACATCACCTGGTTGGATATAGAACAAACAATCTGTGATGACAAACCTATTTCAGACTTCCCATTCCTCAGTCAAACCATCAAGCATCATCCTTGTTTCAAAGCAGGAACTATTGCCTCAACACTCACAGCCTGGTGGAAATTCAATAAAATAAAAACTCTGTCCTTGCACCTTCCAATTTAACTCCAATCTGGCATAACCCTGATTTTCTAAGTAACAAAAAACCACTTCACCTGCATGTATTGGCTGAAAAAGGCATCACACATTTTAAACACGGGTCCGGCCGGACCAAACCGGAAGAGGAGACGTGGGCTCCCCCTTCAATTGACCCACCACCCGTGCGAGGGGCTGTAGTGGTCAGGTGCTTTGCAAACTGGGTGGCAGCCAAAGGTGGCGACCGTGGTGGTCCAATCCTCGGCTGCAATGTCTAGCTTTAGGGACACAGAAGTAACCTCTCAAGTGTGGAAAGAGCTGGAGCTTGTGCGCGAGGTTGAGCGGTTCCAACTACAAAACCCCAAACCAGTGAAGTTGGCATGTTGTGTAAATCGTAAATAAAAACAGAATACAATAATTTGCAAATCCCTTTCAACCTATATTCAATTGAATACACAGTAAAAACAAGATACTTAATGTTCAATCTGGTAAACTTTGTTATTTTTTTGCAAATATTAGCTTATTTGGAATTTGATGCCTGCAACATGTTTCGAAAAAGCTGGCACCAGTGACAAAAAAGACTGAGAAAGTTGAGGAATGCTCATCAAACACTTATTTGGAACATCCCACAGGTGAACAGGCTAATTGGGAACAGGTTGGTGCCATGATTGGGTATAAAAGCAGCTTCCCTGAAATGCTCAGTCATTCACAAACAAGGATGGAGCGAGGGTCACCACTTTGTGAACAAATGCATGAGCAAATTGTCCAACAGTTTAAGAACAACATTTCTCAACCAGCTATTGCAAGGAATTTAGGGATTTCATCATCTACGGTCCGTAATATCATCAAAAGGTTCAGAGAATCTGGAGAAATTACTGCACGGAAGCAGCAAGGCCCAAAACCAACATTGAATGCCCGTGACCTTCGATCCCTCAGGCAGTACTGCATCAAAAACCGGCATCACTGTGTAAAGGATATCACCACATGGGCTCAGGAACACTTCAGAAAACCACTGTCAGTAACTACAGTTCGTCTACATCTGTAAGTGCAAGTTAAAACTCTACTATGCAAAGCCAAAGCCATTTATCAACAACACCCAGAAACACCACCGGCTTCGCTGGGCCGAGCTCATCTAAGATGGACTGATGCAAAGTGGAAAAGTGTTCTGTGGTCTGACCAGTCCACATTTACAATTGTTTTTGGAAACTGTGGTCGTTGTGTCCTCCGGACCAAAGAGGAAAAGAACCATCCGGACTGTTATAGACACAAAGTTCAAATGCCAGCATCTGTGATGGTATGGGGGGTGTATTAGTGCCCAAGGCATGGGTAACTTACACATCTGTGAAGGCACCATTAATGCTGAAAGGTACATACAGGTTTTGGAGCAACATATGTTGCCATCCAAGCAACGTCTTTTTCATGGACGCACCTGCTTATTTCAGCAAGACAATGCCAAGCCACATTCTGCACGTGTTACAACAGCGTGGCTTCGTAGTAAAAGAGTGCAGGTACTAGACTGGCCTGCCTGTAGTCCAGACCTGTCCCCCATTGAAAATGTGTGGTGCATTATGAAGCGTAAAATACAACAACGGAGACCCCGGACTGTTGAACAACTTAAGCTGTACATCAAGCAAGAATGGGAAAGAATTCCACCTGAAAAGCTTCAAAAATTGGTCTCCTCAGCTCCCAAACATTTACTGAGTTTTGTTAAAAGGAAAGGCGATGTAACACAGTGGTAAAAATGACCCTGTGACAACTTTTTTGCAATGTGTTGCTGCCATTAAATTTTAAGTTGTAAAAGAAAATAAAGTTTCTCAGTTTGAACATTAAATATCTTGTCTTTGCAGTGTATTCAACTGAATATAAGTTGAAAAGGATTTGCAAATCATTGTATTCTGTTTTTATTTATGATTTACACAACGTGCCAACTTCACTGGTTTGGGGTTTTGTAGATATAGTCGGACTCGCCTCGACAATTAGTTTGGGCTCTGGAACCAGTCCTCTTGAGAGGGCTTCTACTCCCAACTAGTTGTAGTTGGTGAGAGGCGTCAGGCAGGGGTGGCAGTTCTTGTCTCCCCTACGCTCAAGGCCTGTACCTTGAGGTTTACCCCTGTGGAAGAGAGGGCAGCCTCCCTCCGCCTTTGGGTGGGGGGACGGAACCTGACGTTTGTTTATGCTTATGCACCAAACAACAGTTCAGAGTATCCACCCTTTTTGGATTCCCTGAAGGAAGTGCTGGAGAGTGCCTCTTCTAGGGACTACCTTGTTCTACTGGAGGACTTCAACATTCACATCAGCAGTGACAGTGAGACCTGGAGGGGCGTGATTGGGAGGAACAGCCCTCCCGATCTGAACCTTAGCAGTGTTTCGTTATTGGACTTCTGTGCTTGTCACAGCTCATCCATAACAAGCACCCTTGGCCGCAGTTTGATGATAGAGTTTTTTAGTCATACCATTGGACTTGAGCAGCATGTTTGCTGGGGTCCATCTGGGTCATCGCCTGTGGGTCCTGGGCCCTGCTGTTTTGGGGACTATTTGAGACCATTCCCATGATCCCCCTTTGTCATGGCTGGTCATGGTTGGCCCTTAATAGCATAACCTCTAAATTTGCACCTCACTACTCACACATTGCACTTCTGTGTGAGTAGTGATGTGCAAAAGTGTTCTTCATGGACGCATAATAGTGACCCACCGCTCAGAGTTGTCAAGTGTTTCCTTGTTTTTGTTTTTTGTTTTCCTTTTTTTTTTGTTTGTTTGTTTGTTGTTTTTTGGATGCCATTTGCTGTGCCTTGGCATCGGGAGGCAATCTCACTCAGTTTTCTCTGTTGGACCCATAGGGGGCACCCTTGGCTGGCTTCTTTTAAGAGCAAGTAACCAGTAAAGATCCTTCCACATGACTGACCCCAGTGGAGCTGATCCAAGGAACTCACTAAACCATCCCTTGGTAGTAGCCATGTGTTAAAAAGGCAGAGACTTAATCAAAGCGAGTTTATGACCTTCGCTTACAGGGAATTCCTCGTTCATGGGAAATAATTGCAATCCCCAATCCCTATCACAAGTGGGGTTTAGTGGGTTACCCATGCCTCTCGGCGAAGGGTAAAAACACATTGATCCACTCAGCGTGGGGCACATGCAACCCAAGTTATCTAAGGGCATCACAGACCTGATATTGCTCAATCTTGCATGGCTCAATGCCACTTGTTCCTCTAAGAAGTTGGACACTGACCACATAGGGCCAGAGTCTTGTTCATTATTAACCAGACAAATTGCTCCACCGACTAAGTTTGGTAATGCACCACCACTTATAGAATTGAGAAAGAGCCGTCAATCTGTCAACCCTTTCCGTGTCTGGGCCGGAATGTATTATTATTTTTATTGTGTAATTATTGTTGTTTTTGTTTTTATGATAAAAAACAGGGGTTTTCTGTTAACATACTGGCATTTAAAAGGTTAAAACCCCATAACATAATCAAAAATAATATTACAGGCACAAGAAGTTTTGAAAGATTGAATTGTTTACAGTAAAAAGAAACATTTATAATAATATTTTTGTAGAACTTTATGGGAAGGGGACTAACTTGGTCAAATGTGTGAGGTTTTGTTTCAATCTGACTCTGCCGAAAAAAGAACAATGCATCAAAATCGTTCTTTCTGCCAATCATTGACCCATCCCAGGGCCTAATAGTCATTATGGCCTAATAGTCATTTGAAATGTATATTTTGGAAATTACTGGTGTTTTTTGTTTTTTTTATGAGAAAAAACAGTGGTTTTCTGTTAACCTACTGGCATTAAAAGGGTTTAAAATCCCATTATATAATTAAAACTTGATATGAATATTTCAGGTTCAGGTAGTTTTAAAAGTTTGAGTCTTGCTGAAGAAAAATTCTCCGAGTCCAGTTCAGGATTTGCTGTGGTGATGTGAGTTTATTAAGCATGCCGGCAAGCTGGTGGACTGACAGACAGAGTGCAGGTCTGTGTCTGTGAGCCGACCCCGACTGAAAGCAGAATGTGTGAGGACTGGTCCACAGTCCTCCAGTTTTTGCTCCTTTTTTCCCTCCCCTCTCGGGTTGTCTTCTCCTCCGTCTCCACTTCTCCTGAGCGGTGCTGTGGGCTGCTCACCTACCTTCTCCTCACTTCCTATGGGTGGCACCGCGCAGATCCGCCTCTGGAGACCTCACCTGCTTCTGATTCCGGCCTAATCACCTGCCTACATAAGCTCAGGGAGGATTCTTCTCAGTGCCGGCTGATTGCCTGACTAAGTGGTTTGTTTCACTCAGTTGTGCTGGCCTTATGCCTTCTCTCCCCTCACGGAGATTTACTCTTGCTTCTTGTTGGTGACTGTTTTGGTTTTTGCTCGTTTTTCCCTGGACTAATACTTTTTCTCTTCTCCATTTTGTCCAGGTCTCCACGAGCTCCCGCCACCGCCACCATTATTCCTCATTTCTCATGTTTATTTTCACTTTTGTAAATAAAAGCACTGTTTTTGACTTCCTCATCTGATCTCAGCCTCTGCCTGGGTCCATCCACCACCCACACCTAACAGAATGGGGTCTTCAGTACAGTAGAACAACAAAAGGGAGGAGGGAACAGTGATTTTGACCAGACATGCTAAGTCAATCAGGCATGGTGAATCAATCGAGACAGGAGACAGACGTCTTGAGTGTATTCAGCCATTGTGAAGCTAGACAGAAATTAGACAGAAAGTGGCCGTTACTCCCTTAGCCAGTATGCATAGGAAGTCCTTTGATCAAAGGTGCCAGGATGTCTGGGCTTCAGGTGTTAGGAGGCCTATTGTCAGGTAAAGGACTCATGGGATGTAATCACTAGGCTACAGACAATTTGCATTACAAGGCATTAGATAACACAAAACAATACATTACAGAAACAAAATTCAACATTTTCTCTATCAGTCCCATAAAGTAACCTGACATGCCAGATGGACAGTCTCATATGTCCGCCACGGAAATATTTCACAAGTCCATCTGGGTAGCCGCTCTTCTGATTAGCTTTCAGAGGTGGGACCTTCAAAACAATAAGTCGCTGGCGATTGGACGACCATTTGAACCAAAGAAGAAGATTGGACGACCGTTCTGATTGACACACTCACCACAGGCCAATCAACATCAAGCCCCGATATGACGGAGCTTATGTGCGTAGCGGCTAAAGTTAGCCGTTAGCCGCTAACTTAGCTGCTAACAGCTAACGGCCTTATACTATCCTCTTACACTAAAAATAAACTTCTGAGGAGGGCAGATTTCGCCAAGTTTTACTAAGTATCTATGACAGGAGTCACTACCCGATCCGTACGTATTTCTATGACTGAATCCATCGCGTATATATCAATATCTTTTTCTTTATACACATTGTTCGATAGGAAGTAGCGCGGATTTTAGCGCATATCGAATGTATCCGTCTGCTGACGTCCGCGCCTTCTCGTCACTTCCGCTCTTCCCGCAGCTCCCGCCTCTGTTCCCTAATTGGGCCATTGAAATTTTAGCCGCGTGAATCCACTGGACTACGGTGCACTACAAGATGGGGATCTGCAGGACTTCAGGAACTGAATCAGGCAGATCCCCATCTGCTATGCAAGGTTACCCATTAAGTGGAAAAAAAAAAAAAAAATTAAGCTGCAAGCATGTCCCTCATGCCTACTTGACCTCCATTTTGAGGGTTTCATCCCTTTTTATCTCTTAAAATAACTCAAAGTTAGGCTGAGGTGTGTTTCTGCAGCTCTGTCAGGAGCCTCAGTCTTTATAATGGATGTGTATTATACATCCCATTTTCCCTCCTTTAGTCACATGATCAGCTGTGAACATTGAAGGGAGAGACGAGTGACATCATCATTTGGCCAAATCCCTCTGAGATTGAGTGGCAACTTGTGAAATATCCTCTCACAGATGCCACAATTTTGACCCAGTCTCTCTAAAAATAAGACATTTACATGGAAAATTTGGTCAGGAATCCTGTCATGTAATTTTAGAGCTGTGCTTTGAGTTTTTATGCAGAGGCCAAACTTACACAGGGTGTCTCTTACTGTTCCGTTGTCCCCCATTCATTTGAATGGGAGGAATTGCGAGGGCTGTATCAGAGTTTACCAACTTTGAGGGCTTGTCATTTGGAAACCATTTGTGAAACAACAAAATCCTTAATATCTTTTGTTCATCAATGTCTCCTCTCTCCTCTGTCTGCATTTGAAGCTGATACCATTTATGGTCTACGTAGAGATCAGTTTTCTGGATAATGTCTCTTCAGAACGTTTTAGTTTAAAATCCAAATTGCCAGCTTCCTGTTTGAGATAGGTCAAGGGTGTCAGCATGTGCTATGTGGGCGGTGATGAGATTTCTTTACTTGTGCACGTAACCTGTTAAAGAGAGCTGAGGACATAAGGGTAATGTCTGTGGCGGTGTCAAGAAGGGCTTCTTGGTAAAGTTCATATTCAAGTAGAAATTGTGTGCAGTGCCTTTCTCAGTGAGGTTACCAAGAAACTGGCAGAAAGGTGGCACAACTTTGACGATTGCTGGATCATCAACAGATGGATCATGAGTTAAGTCACTTTGCGAAACATTGAGTTCACTAGCCAGGTCTGGCATGGTTCAGGTCTCATGTTCAGGTACTGACTTAAAGGGGTTGATTTCTTCTGTCATTCTGTACAAGAGAATCATGATGAAAGGTAGGTCTGAATCAGTGGTGGAAATTGGAAGAAGATCCTCCATCCTGTCTCATTGTCAACGTAGTTTTTGGATTAACTCTTTGAGAGTATTAAGTTCTTCATCACTAAGTCTTTACCCTACTGAGTCCTTTTCAGAGTGGTGGCTCTTCTCTGAAGAGTCTGGATTTTCAGAACTTTTCATTTTCTTACCAGAGGATGGTGTACTAGGCGGGTTTGTGGACCGTTGTCTCTGGAAGTGAGGGTTGTAACGGTCAGGCCCTTCATGTCTCCCACCCCCCTTGTAGGGTTGGTGTTTTCTCGCAGAGTCCCAAAACGTTGGGGTTTTGGAGGAAAACTTTTGGGATCAAGTTTGGATGGATGTTGACCCTTGTTGAACCATGGTGTTGGACAATAAGTGGAGGTGTGGCCCGAACATTTAGGCCAGCAGGGTTTGAAATCCTCGGGTCTTCCAGTTGGGGTCTCATTGGCATGTGAGAGGCTGCCATGAGAGACACTTTCAAGTTCCATGTGGATGAACTTTGCTTCCAGAGCCAATAGGGATGATGGCTCTCCTTTCTTAGCAATTATTTGCCTTTGCTTTGCAAAACCCTTTACAGCTAACTCGTGAAGTTGGCAACTCGTCAGAGTTTGAGAGCATGCTGCAACTCCAAGATGGTGGCTGACTGTGGGATGGAGGTTTTGGAGAAAAAGTTTTGAAATGTTGGTCCTCCTCCATTCCTGGTTCATTCTTTGAACCAAAGTAATCCTGACGTAGGCGAGTGTAGTATTGGTTTGGAGATTCAGATCTCCCCTGTTTGACAGTTAGAGCGGCTGACAAGCCAGCTGATGTCAATGGGTCTGTAAACTCACAGATCAGAGCTTGACATAACACGCCATAATCATTTCTGATTTGGAATGGCTGACGTTCATTGAAGTTGCTTACCTCTCGACTTGAGGAAGCTTTAATGAGGGATCCTGTCGTCGATTGTAGCACCTAGAAATCTTCTGAGGTAAAAGTCAATATCCTTCAAGTAGGTTTCTACGTCATGAGTGCCTTGGTGAGCAGGCCTGAAGCGTGCTATGTCTCCAGTGATTTTGTCGAGGTCCCTGTCAGAGGGGCAAGGCAAGAGAGGATCATTAGAGAACGAATATGATCTCTGAAATGGTGATGACTTGCCAGGGTCAAGAAATGTTCGATCGTGATGATGCAATGAATAGTCAACAGTAGTTGGAAATGTGGGCAAAAAGGCCTGTTCCAAAGGACGGGTGTCCCTTCTTTCTTTGAAGAAGCTTGGATCAAATTGTTCCCTCTGGTCTCGACCAAGTTGGAGGGAGTGTTGTAGCTCCATTTGGGCATGAGCCAGCTTTTCTTCTGTTTCTTGTTGTTGATCTTGACAGAGGCTCACCTGTCTCTGAGCTTCTCTGAGCTGATATTGCAGCATCGAAGAATGCCTTTCTTCAGCTTGGAGAGCTGTTGCTTGTACTTTGACCTGTGTTTTTAAGAGATTTAACTCCCCAGCTGTGTGTTCAAGAAGGGACTCTGCCCTTTCCAGCTTATGGGTAGTTCTATCAAGCTTTCTGTTTGTTTCCAACAGCTCTGTCTCCTTTTTCTCAAGGTCTTCATCAAGTTTCTCAACCTTTTCTTAGAGAAAAAGTTTCTCCTCAGCTTCCATAGGTCTTTCTGCCTTGTCAAGGGACTACTGAGTCTCATCCAGCGCTCTTTTTGCTCCTTTAATTCATCTGTGGAGCATTCCATCAAACTTTGTTTCTGTTTTAACTGTGATGCCATCACAAGGAACATGCATTCCAGGATGTGAGCGGGCTCCTTGTCTTGAAAAGACGAAACTGAAGCCTTCGCTAGAAATTCAGCCATAATGTCTTCCAGATTGATGGGGTATGTCTTTTAAGTTGTAGACGCATAATCTGGAATCAGCTGATTAGTCATTTCTGCTAATATTGTGCCATTGTCCTCCAATGAATTTCCATGGATTGACTCTCTGGTGTCTGTCATGGTTGGTTTGGTTTGAAAACAGACTACGATTTTTTGTGTCAGATGTATGGTTCAATAGTTTAATTCTTTATAGGTTCAATGATTACACAAAGTGTCAATTAAAATTGTTTGGAATCAAAAGCATTGCTATGATCTAAACTTTGACTAGCAAAATGTCTCAGAGGACAGTGATCAAGCATGGATAGATGTCGAATAAATCAACATTCATGCTTAGAATAATTCAAAATAGAACTCTAACTTTGTAGGCATAGCCACAAGTATGATGAACTTGTCTAAAAATACTAAGGTAGATTAAACTGGAGTGACATCTGAGGATGAGTAAACTCCAGAGTTAAATCTTAGTAAAAGGGAAGAAATTTAAGAGTAGGATCAAAATCTGAAGTGGTTGATTAAGATCAAGGTTTTGTAGAAGAGGAGGCAATCTGTAGTTTTAAGAAATAAAACTTGTACAGAAGATCAATTTTAAAGTTGTCAATGACAAGATATGATCAAACTAAATAGAATAATTTAGGACAATTGAGAGAGCTGAAAGCAATCAAATGAAAATAGAGCAATAAGACAATCCAAATGTTAGATTGAAATGCTTGATTGACTGGTCTACAGTGGAATAAAAGACCAAAATCAAATTGTAGAGTCAGAGTATCATTAAAGAATTAAAACAAAGAGGAACCAAAATCTTAAATAAAGATCTGGAACTGTTCTGATCTTGAATTGAAATCACACTAATGGTAACAGGAGAATTAACTGTATTACAGTCAATCAAACTCTGAAGGAAGCTTTGAAGCTATACAGAGAACAGAAGAAGAAAATCTTTGAAATTGATTTAATAAATCTGTCAAAATTCACAAATATTAACTGAAGTTAAAGTAATTGTTGAAGTAGTGTTAAATTAAACAAAGTTAATGAAACATCAGAAGAAATTTAACTGGTACTGTTAAAAATGTAAATTGTATCACTTACAGGCTGTAAACTAAGCTTTAAAAAGTGGATTAAATTAAATTGAAATCTATTAAACTTTAGATAAAGCCTTATTGTTATTCAAAGAACTGAGTTAATCTCACTGATTGATTTTTCAATGCTTACAGAATGAAAACAATTAATGCTTCGATTTTAGTGATCGAAAAAGAGTGACTTTATGTGTCAATTAATTACTGCAAAGAAATTAGAATGCTTAAATTCTAAACTGTTTAAGTAGGAAAGTTACAGAAGCAATTAAGTCTGCATGTTACACAATGTCGACTATGTCCACTTTTCAAAAACCTGTGTGCAGGTAAATAAGAGCTATGTGTGTGTTACCAAAACCAACCAAGCAGGGCAGTGTTATAGGGAGGACTTGTATCACAAACCTCCACCAGAGGGCAAAGCAAAGAAACAAGAGTTGATTGTCTAGCAACCAAAGCAGCAATGTAGTCCGTCTTACCACTAGACGGCGATAACAAATAAAAACTTCTCAGGTAGCCACAAGAAGAAGCTGGTCATCTTGCAACTAGTCTGTTTATGCTATTTGTAGCACAACAGCACGCGAACACATTTAGAAAAAACACAAGGGCTAGCAGCTAGCCACTGGGGGCTGACCAGTCACTTACAGGACATGTTTTTTTTGTTTTTTTTTCCCCTTGTCTGCATTATCTTTATAGCTGAGCACTATGTCTGGTGGCAGCGTTGGAAAGACCAATGCATTTTTTTTTCTAGCAGTGAGAGATAAGTAAGTAAATGTGATTCACTGCTATAGTGACCATCACCAGCCCTCCCTGTAAGCTACTCCATCAAATCAAACTTTATTTAACCTCTGATGAGAGCTGAAGGGGAGGGCCATGCCACACCACAGTGTGAAAAAAGGGGAAATAGTGACAGACAGGACGAGACAAGACAACAGGGAGGGGGACAAACAGGTAGTGTAAATATTTTGAGATAGCAGTCCAAGTGCTGTGCTGATTTTAGTCCATACCGGAAGTAAAGGCTGCAAGAAACCAGGACACCAGGGAAGTGGGGACTTGATAGTAGGGGTGGACCCACAGGGGTGTGATATGGAGGAGCACAGGACGAGACAAGATGTGTAGGGGTGCCCAACTCAGCATATTCTGACGGGACCAATTATTTCTTTATAGTTAGTCCCAACAGGAGCTTGAGTATTTGTACACACATGCATGTGAGGTGGTCACCGAATACCCAAGAAGCTGCCCACGCCCAGGGAGACCACGGACAAGGGCTCCCCCAGAGCCACCAGGGAACCCAGGACCAACCCCACAGCCGCCAGAGCCACAGGACCCAGACATAGCCCCAGGACCCAAGGAGGCATTGACCTGTCCCCCCAAAGGCACCAAGGGAAAGCACCAGGGCACTCAGGGCAGTAGCCTCACCTCAGACAGCCCCCCCACCACCCATCTGACTGGCCCCAAGCCACCCCCACCCCAAGCGCCCAACCACCCCACCCCACCCCCCCACGGCAGGCCAGAGGCCCCCAGCCCCCTAGGAGCCAAACCCCTGAGCCCAGGGCCCAGGGCCCCCCCCCCAAGAGGGGGGCGTGGCCAATCCTATGTTGAGCCAGATACCAGCCGCAGCAAGGCCAGGATGGGCGGAGTATGGGCAAGCGGCAGTAGGGTGGCTACGCCCCGCCCCCCCAGGAGAGCCAGGGCTGAGGTGAGTGCCGGAGACCGCCACCCAAGCACCAAAGGGAGCCCCCAAATCATCCCCACAGAGCAGCCACCCACAGGCAGCCACCCACGCCGAGGCCCCCAGTGAGTGACAGGCTGATGGACCCCGCACCACAGGCCACAGAGGGATGCATGACCCAGCAGGGCCCACCCACTGAGACAAAAACGTATTAAACGTCAGAGGACGGCTCCTTGGTTTAACTCAGAAACTCGTACACTTAAACAAACAACCCGTAAATTAGAGAGAATGTGGTGCTCTGATAAAAAGGAAGAGTCACGTATACTTTGGCGAGAGAGTCATAATAACTACATGAGAGCCTTAAAACATGCTCGAGCTGCCTACTACTCCTCACTTATTGAAGAAAATAGAAACAACCCTAGATACCTCTTCAGCACTGTAGCCAGGCTGACACAGAGTCAGAGCTCTACTGAGCCTGTGATTCCTCTAGCCCTGAGCTGTGAGGACTTTATGAACTTTTTCAATGATAAAATTCTGAAAATTAGAGATAAAATTAGCAACTCTCTATCTCCAGCTGAACCTGTTGTACCTCTAAATGTAGCAGTAGTTAGACCTGAGTTAGACAGTTTCTCTACGATTAGCCTTCAGGAACTAAATTCTCTGGTCTCCTCCTCCAAATCATCAACCTGCCTTTTAGACCCAATTCCAACTAAACTGTTCAAGGAGGTCTTCCCTCTAGTTTGTCCATTGTTACTGGAGACAGTAAATATATCTCTATCAACAGGCTACGTACCACAGTCTTTTAAAACAGCAGTAATCAAACCCCTCCTTAAAAAACCTAACCTCGATTCAGGAACATTAGCTAACTACAGGCCTATTTCTAACCTTCCATTTGCCTCAAAGATCCTGGAGAAAGTAGTAGCTGATCAGCTAGGTGACTTCCTTCAAGACAATAGCCTGCTTGAGGACTTTCAGTCAGGATTTAGAGCTCATCACAGCACAGAGACTGCTCTAGTTAAAGTAACCAATGATCTACTCTCAGCTTCAGATAAAGGACTTCTCTCTGTTCTTGTTTTGTTAGATCTAAGTGCTGCTTTCGACACCATTGATCATGATGTTCTTATACAGAGATTGGAGATGTTACTTGGGATTACAGGGACTGCCTTAAATTGGTTTAAGTCCTACTTATCTAATAGATATCAGTTTGTACGCGTGAACAACAAGTCCTCTGTGTACACTAAAGTAAGTTACGGGGTTCCTCAAGGTTCGGTGCTAGGTCCGGTTCTCTTCTCTATATATATGCTGCCCCTTGGTGAAATCATGAGGAAATACTCTGTTAATTTTCACTGCTGATACACAGCTCTATGTATCACTGAAGCCAGGAGAGACACACCAGTTAGACAAACTAGATGCCTGTTTAAAGGACATCAGATCCTGGATGGCCAGAAATTTTCTTCTTCTTAACTCAGACAAGACAGAGGTTATTGTACTGGGCCCTCGACACCTTAGAGAATCCTTCTCTAGTGATTTAACTGCCATAGATGGCATTAGTCTGGCACCAAGCGCAACTGTTAGAAATCTAGGAGTGCTATTTGATCAGGATTTATCCTTTAACTCCCACATAAAGCAAATTTCAAAAACAGCCTTTTTTCATCTTCGTAGCATCGCTAAAATCAGGCCTATCCTGTCCCAGAGCGATGCTGAAAAGCTAGTCCATGCTTTTGTTACCTCTAGACTGGACTATTGTAACTCTCTGCTTTCAGGCTGTCCCAGCAAGTCACTTAAGACGCTTCAGCTGGTCCAAAATGCTGCAGCACGTGTACTGACTAGAACTAGGAGAAGAGACCACATTACTCCTGTTTTAGCTTCTCTGCATTGGCTTCCCATTAAATATAGAATAGAATTCAAGATTCTTCTCCTCACCTATAAAGCTCTCAGTGGACAGGCACCAGTCTATCTTAAAGAGCTTGTAGTGCCGTACAACCCCTCTAGAACATTACGCTCCCAAAATGCTGGCCTACTTGTGGTACCATTAATCTCCAAAAGTAGTATGGGAGGTAGAGCCTTCAGTTATCAGGCTCCTCTTCTCTGGAACAATTTACCGACCACAGTTCGGGAGTCTGACACTCTCTCTTCCTTTAAGGTTAGACTGAAAACATTCCTCTTTGATAAAGCTTTCAGTTAGGGACCAGCTCATAGTTTATAAATAAATAAATAAATTAGTTCATAAATTAGACTCATAGCTTTTTATTACCACATAGTCATGAGGTCCCTCTGAAAATGGGATGTCACATCTCAAGAGGCCTTTAACACATTTATATTTAATGGAGACAAATATGGTAGGGATGCACTTGTGGTCTGGGCACCCATGAGTTCATCACTACCATAAATTCTTATTTTCAGTAAGAATATCTAAGATTATACTTCTAGAAAATAACCACAACCATTCAGACATGAGGACCCTCTTGAAAATGAGATGTAGCATCTCAAGAGGCTAACCTCTAATAAATCAGACGACAGGTTGATGGTACATGAACCTGTCCCTAACTTTAGTTATTATTCTAGTCCACTTGTCTCCTCTTACCTCCCTTCTTTTGCCCTCACACCCGACACAGCATGGTGTGGATTTGCTGTTCATCATGAGACTGGGATCCACATTCAAGATTTCCTGCTGCTTAACAGAAGGTTTTTTCTTGCCGCCATGATGGAGGGATCCATGATTGGCTATTTGGATTCATGTTGGGTGTTGGATGTATATATTTGTATATATATGTATATGTGTATTTTATATGTATATATGTATCTATGCATATATGTGTATCCATAAATGAAGAGCTTTATGCTCTATTGTAAAGTGTCTTGAGATAACACTTGTTATGAATTGGCGCTATACAAATAAAGATTGATTCATTGATTGATAGATTGATCTTCCCCCAGGGCACCACCACGGGTCCCCACCCGTAGACACCGGAGCCCAGCCACAACCGAAGGCCACCACCACCGCCCCAGTGGATGGAGAAGGGTTCCCTAGCATGGAGCCGTGGTCAGAAGGGGCCAGACCCCACCAGCCACACCAAGCCTAAAACAGTGGAAACTCCCCTGTCCCCCCTGTTATTCTGTATCCTTGTTTCCCGACAAGGATACATTAACCCTCCACCGTGCCAAGGTGCTACTACATCTAAGGTGGTGGACCATGCCATGGTGCAGATAGTTCTTTATTGGAGTTTAGACTGGACTGCAGACAGTCTTAGTCTTTGGCTGTAGATCATTTTAGGTTGCAGACAGGGCGCAGACAATCTTTGATACAACCGACTTCATGATCCTGACATTTTTTGGTTGTGGTCCTTATTTGGGTGCAGACAGTCTTTTCGCTGTGGACCATACCAGTGCACGGACAATGTTTGGTTTTAAACCAAATCAGGGTGCAGAAAGTCTTCAGAAGTTGACAATATTAGGGTACGGACTCTTGTGAATGTAGACCATATTTGGAAGCAGGCAGTCTTAGGTTGTAAAAGATATCAGGGTGCAGACAGTCTTTGGTGAGCAGACATTTAAGGGTGTAAACAATTTTTGGTTTGAAATCATACTGGTGTGATAACAGACTTTGGCAGTCAGCAATATAAGTGCAAACTGTCTTTGGTGCTGGACCATACCATGGTGTTGATAGTATTTGGTTGCAGGTAGAAAATATGCTGGTGCAAACAGTCAGTGGTTGTAGACTCTATCAGGGTGCAGCCAGTCTTAAGCTGTAGACAACATCAGGGTCCAAACAGTCTTTTGCTGTGGACCAAATTATGTTACTGACAGTAACATGGGCAAAATTTGGAAAGAGACTGTCATAGTTGGTAGATTACACTAGGGTGCAGTCAGTCTTTGGTTGTGGACCATATTAGGGTGCAGACATTCTGGGACTGATGGTCTTATAAAGATACACACAGTCTTTGCTTGTAGTCCACAGTAGAGTACAGACAGTCTTTTTCTGTGAACCATATCATGTTGACTATGTTGGCTATGGGCCATATTTGGGGGCAGGCATTCCTTGGTTGTAGAGGATGTTAGGGTAACGTTTGGAACCGTTTTTGGCTCTAGACCATATTACATTAGACCACGTTAGAGTGCAGATAGTCTTGCTGTGGATATTTTAGACTGAGAACTTTCTTTGGATGTGGTCCTTGTATGGAGATGGTTTCCCCTCTAGATGTAGACCTTCCTTGGTTGAGGACTCTCTTTGGCTGTGGACCTGTTCCTGATGCTCTTCAGATGTTAAACTTCCGTAGGTGGTGCCGATCTTCTCTACAAATGCACTTTTTCAGATGTAGGATGTTAATCTTTTTTTTTTTTTAATGTGACCTTGTCTGCATGTTTCTATGTCCAGGTTTGACCCAAACCTTCACCCATACCTTCAGGGATCAGATCTATGATGGTGCAGATTTATCTTTATGAACTTTATCTTGGCTAATGTTTCCACAGACCATTTCCATGACGTAGCAATGACGTTCTTTCTTGAGTGTGGAAATAAATTTACTTTAATGGCATGGGCAGGTCAAATAGAGCACCCTCATGAAGGTCTAAGTCTGAGTTTATGACCCTGGGGTGTGAAGTGAGCATGTCTAGAGGAGGAATGATCAGGATTTATTGTATGATCCGATAAAATTTTTTAATGACCCCTCGATGAAGGCTCAAAGTTGGCTGTGCTTTTCTGGGTTTCTATTTGATCAACAAAAGGCAGGATGGAAGGGACAAGGCTGCAGCTACAGCCTCAATTACAGGTGTCTGTTGCATTTTAGGTGTGAGGGTGACCAAAGGTTCCTTTTAATGTGAAGTGAAAAGGGGCATCAAATATTGCTTTATTTGTGTGAAGAAGTCAAAGGTCTTCAGCCATTTTGTAGACCTAATCAGTTTTTTAGCAAGTGTCTCTTCAAAAACACAATAACACATTAAAATTCACAAGCAAATATTTTTATGTTAAAAAATGCCAAAAGTTATGTAACACTCTTAACGACTTTATGAGAGGTTAAATAATAACTTTAATGTTGTGGAATAAGATAGCAGAAGCATAAAATGGGAGCAGCAAATTGGACAATGTGCCACGCCTTTTAACACAAAAGTGAAGTGCAATAACTTTGTTAGGCCTAGCCGAGATCTAGTGCAGCACATACGTGTGCCTTGCCCACGCGGCGCACCTGACCTGCGCCATGCTGACGGGGTGTGTCCAGCACACTTTGCAAGTTTTACTGCATGGTGCACAGAGGCGCATCCACGGCAGAGGCACATCCTCCTTCTCTAAGGGAGTAGACAAGATTTTCATGGGTTTAAGACAGCCGAGTGTTGTCTTCATCAACCAAATGAACATCTCTCCTTGCCTATTAGTGTGCTGCAGGTGAGGCACAGTGACAATTTCAATCTCTCCTTCATTGACTCCAGCCTCAGTAGGCTGGCGGATGCAGAAATAGAAATACTTTAACCATTTTTTTAAGAACAGAAACAAGAACAAGAATAGAATGTGGTCTTCCTCAAGGTATCACTAAAGATAATACCAGCAATCATGAAAAAAGGGAAGTCAAAGTGCCCTTGATAAGGTGTTGAAAACCTTTGACCAGTAATTCTGAAGAGATGGGCAGGATCACAACATGTGAATTAAGAAGCGGGTGTCTGTTTACATCTCTCACAGACTGGATTGACATCAGGATATATTTGGTAAAGCTTGAGTTTGCTCCAATAAACACGATGCATGATTTTACATTATTCAGCTGAATGAATTTTAAATTAACATTACATTCTTGAGAAATTTCAGTCTGGATTTAGGAAGAACCACAGTACAGAGACTGCACTATTAAAAATTGTTCATGGTTTTAGGTGCAAGTTGGACTTGCACAAGCTGACAGTCCAGACTAAGACACCTTGTAGGCCTCTCTGGTACTTCTTTTCAGTGGTTCAGTGTTCTCACAGATAGAACATTTATTGTAAGCTTAGACACATGCTCCTCAAGGTCCCATAAAATGAAATGTGGTGTCCCCAAAAGCTCAATTTTAGGCCCGTACTTTTTGACGTGTACATGCTCCCACTAGGAGACGTCATCAGGAGGCATGGTATTATGTTCCACAGTTTTGCTGATGATACACAGCTCTACATATCCATGTCTCCTGATGACACAGGGCCCATTGATGCCCTTTTTAATTATATTTTAGACATTAAATCCTGGATGGCAGAAAACTTCTTACGGCTCAACCAGGACAAGAATGAGGTTTTAATTATTGGTCCTAAGGCTCAGGGAGAAAAACTTTTTTCAAAACTCCAAACCCTGTTTTTAACTCCATCCAATCAGGTGAAGAATCTGGGCATCATTTTTGACTCTGAGCTCAACTTTATTCCACATATTAAAAATGTAACAAAAACAGGGTTTTATCACTTAAAGAACATCGCCAGAGTCCGCCTGTTTCTCTCCCAGGCTAACACAGAGACGCTAATGCATGCTTTTATCTCCAGTTGTACAAAGACCAGCACTAACTGCCACACGCCGTGAAGCAGTGCAAATTAGCCCCAGTGAGACCTGTGTATTAAATCTACGCAGTTTCTCTTTCTCCCTCTCTCTCTCGCTCAAAATCTTTGGAAATTGCCCTGGGTTGGTTGTAACTGTGGAGCAGAGCTTTTATAAGGTCTGTCATGCCAGGACTCTTCGGTAATCATGGCTGCAGTGATTGTAGCCAGATGAAGGCACTGTGGCAGGTGAGATGGCAGGCGCGCACAAAAAAGGATTTATCAGAGGAGGGTCTCACTTTTTGATTTAAGTGACAATGAAAACATTTGCAGGTTCCTTGAACATGTGATCCTTGCACTACAGGATGACATCAGTGATGACAGTAATAAAGCCGACTGTGTTCGTCTCAGCGAATATTCCACTATTTTAAGTAAACATGAATAATTTTAGAACTCCAAGGACTCCCTTGCCCACTTTTTGGTCATTTAAGTTGTATCTTCTGCATTTATTTTGGCTGTTTGAATAATATAGGCCAAAAGAAATTTTTAAAAAAAGAACTGGATGAACAACAGAAAAAAGACAACAAAAAAACACTTGTGGACTTATGGTCTGTTGACCACTTCACACCACTTTGTGGTCACAATAACTAATTTAAAGTTTTTTTTCTTAAGGCTTCACTATTAAGGGAATAAATCAGTAATATCCAAACAAACCCGAGAAATAAATTCAAATCAGCCTCTCATCCTGACAATAGTAATTCAGCGGCTTCAGTGGGAGGTCAGGTTGGGCTTTATGTTGACCTAAAGACAGGACCACAGGCAGCTCTGCTGTAATGTAAATATATCAGTTTAAAAGATTCAGGACCATGGACAGCTCTGCTGTAATGTAAATATGTCAGTTTAAAAGATTCAGGACCATGGACAGCTCTGCTGTAATGTAAATATATCAGTTTAAAAGATTCAGGACCACAGGCAGCTCTGCTGTAATGTAAATATATCAGTTTAAAAGATTCAGGACCATGGACAGCTCTGCTGTAATGTAAATATGTCAGTTTAAAAGATTCAGGACCACAGACAGCTCTGCTGTAATGTAAATATATCAGTTTAAAAGATTCAGGACCACGGACAGCTCTGCTGTAATGTAAATATATCAGTTTAAAAGATTCAGGACCATGGACAGCTCTGCGACTTGTTTATTTTGTTATTTTTTTTATCATATATTTATAACATTATTTAAGATCCTCAAGACAATATAATTAATAATAAATAAATCAACATATAAAGCCTTAACCATTTCTGTTAACATGTGAAAATGACAACAAAATGTGAATGTCAAATAAAGTCATTTTTCTTTCCTGCCTCTTAATTGCCATCATGTGGCAGGCAGCTCAGGCTGATTTCTCCCCTTACAACAGAAGCCTTTCTGGCCTCAGGAGCAGCAGCAGTCCTCCTCATGACCTCCATCATCTCAGCATGGCTCCCCTGCATTTGTGCTTTCAAGCCCAATTTTTTTTGGACCTGCTAGAGCACTATTTCCTGCTACAGCTATTTCTGCACAAATGATGCTGCTATTAACAGGAGCAATCCATTCTTTGTGGATCTGGTCCATGATGGGTTAAGCACGTCTGTAATTAATTAATCGCAATTAACACGATAATGTGTCACCCCTACATCTAATCACCAGCTGCTCTGGTATTTTAAGGGTTCTGCCCTCTGAAAACACCAAACATAGAAATGAGATTATAAATGAGTTTACGGAATAAAAAAAAAAATAGCCGTTGATTGCGTCTATAATTAATTAATTACAATTAACGGGATAATTTGGCACCCTCTTTAAGGGGGAAGAGGAAGGAGACACAACTAAATACAGTTTTACTTTCTCATAAATGATTTTGTGTATCTTTAATGCATAGCTTTATTTACATTACTGTCTCTGATTGCATCACTCACCCTGCGTGGTTACAGGTCTTCATCAACACTCTTTGTAGACGATACTGCTCCTGCTCTGAAAAGCAGCTGAGAGGAAACCCAGCATGTTTCTGCCCTGTGTTTACACAGAAATCTTCCATGAAGGGATGAAGGGATGAACACAGGAGAGGTGTCGGCTGCTGCAGCTCAGTGCTTTGGACATGTTACCAGGGAGGAGTTGCTTTCTCAGGCTCAGCCACTGAGAAGATACTCAAAAAACCTGGCGTCAGGTTTCAGCAAATCTCTTAAAGATGTCGTAAATATCTCACAAGAGGGGTTTTCAGAGACAGAAATCTCACTCCCGGATATCGAGAAGAGGAACAAATGTGATGGTGTGGAATTTTCTGGAGGTGTAGAGTCGGGTATACACCAAACAACATTATTTGTAGGCATTAAATCTGGTATCAGAATGATAAGACCACTTAAGGTATTACAATGAGAACGTTTGTACAAAGATCTCACGGGGGCTCTAACTGCAGGTCAAGTCTTTGTCTCTAATGGTGAGGATTTAGGATTTATTTATTGTTTTTAAAATGGGACAGAATGTGTTAATGAAGTTTACATGTAAAGGCATAAGATGATAGCCAAGTGGCTAATTTCCACCCCCAGTCCCATTAGCAGGTTGCTGTCAACACACAAAATCAAAACAAACATTAATTCTAGGAATAAAACCCACAGAGCTTATTAAAACACACAAACAACAATACAGATGACCAAAAATAAGAACAGGCTGAGAGTTGGGGGACCATGGGATGATACACCATGAATTATAAAGAGCTGGAGTGCTAACTGAAATGCTAAAGGGCCAAATGCCAAAAGTGCACAGTGCTAGCTGCCTGGGAGCAGGTCCCTATTTTATTGCACATTACCCATTTTACACAGCGATATAAGGTGCATGTTGCATTGCACTTTTTTAAGAAGTCAGAGTTAGTAGTTCATGACCTTGGTATTTGTTTCCAGGTCGAGGACACATGAAATACGAACACTGATTGACCAGAGGCACTTTCTCAAAATGGTATAGCACAGTTACCTCTAAGGCCTGCTCTGGTTGATCTACTCAAGTTTCTTTCAACAAAATGTTTAAGTGGAGGTGGAGCTTGATCATTTAAGATTTTATAACCAACCACAGAATCAGTTTATTTTATTGTGTTGTCCCAGTTTAGATGCTTGTGCCCATGCAGTACCAGGCAGTGGTGGTACGGTTTAGGCTTCCTATCCAAAACTTTTAGTGCCTGTTTACAGGCAGATGCCCCACTGGTCAAGCAGTATGATATGTGTGGCATAATCACTGCATCAAAGTATAACTTTGCCAACTTCTAAAACACAATACTGCAACAAAGCCTGCTTTTTAGTACAGTTTCGATCCATTGGTTTGGCTCATTTCTTGAAACAAAAGTTAAACTTAAAATAACATAGACAAATCTCCAAACCACTTGGCAGTTGTTAACAACAGAATTGTATTTTTCATTCATCTCATCAAATTGCAAATGTCTTTGTACATGTACATACTCAATGTCTCAGGACACCTTTGCAAAAGATAAAATTAGGGTAGCCCTCTGTTAGCACAGTTAGCAGCCCACATTTAGCACAATTTCCAAGTAAGTAGCCCTTTTTGATCTAAACGGATGGTTGATTCTTTTTATAACGGTCGTTCTCTCCAAAACATGTCAGCATCATTTTATTGTAAATGTCTTCAAATGCACAACAGTCTGTTCAATTGTCAAAATTTATGAAGAACATGGGTTACTGGTTTGGCGGAGTGGTAAGCAACCAGGCACAACCCGTGAATACTTCTGCCGGCCCAGGTTAGAAGCCAGCCTGTGGCCAGTTTCCAGTGTTCTCCCCTACTTGCTCATCCCCTTTCACAAGTCTATCCACACTCTCTCTTTCTCCTGTCAGTAAAGGCACAAAATGCCTAATCTTTTTAAAAAGAATAGTCAAGAACATAGTAGTTGTTGTCTAATTATAGTTCTGAAACTTCAGTATTATTTACTGCACTGAAAGATACATGTAACTTTCCTTGTTTTTATGTAATTTCTGTTTCAAGAAATGAGCCAAACCAGTGGAGAAAAACTGTAACTTCTGAGTCGTAAGTGTATCAAGGCAGTTCTTGCATACATCACATCAGATGGGGCCTCTTTAGGCAGCATGGCCAGTGCACTCAGCCTGTCCTGGTTCATGGAGTTTCTCAGGAAAGTTTTGATCCTCTTTAAGTTTGAGAAGCACCTCAGCTTCTGCAGTGGTCATGGTGTGGTGATGAGGTTCTTTAGCAGAGTGAAAATACCTTTAAAGATTATTTTCATCAGCAGCTGGATAAGGTCCACAGCACCACAGCAGGCCTTGAACTCCTCTCTGTAGATTCAGACTGAGCTCTGTCTTCAGCTTCTGTTGAGCATTCGGTCGACCTTCAAGGAAATCTTCAGAGAACATGGCGTGAACCTGTGACCCTGCAGCAAAGAGGCTCTGATGAGATGGCCAGTGAAGGAGAATCGTTCCCTCAGTATGGTGTAGAGCTACAGAAGAGGAAAAAAAAATAAATCAAAAGTTAACATCTGTGTTTCCTGAAAATATAATAAAGCAGTCAAAGTTTAACCTGCGCACAGAAAATAAAGCTGTAATCTGTTATTTTCACCATTTTAAGAACATTTCTTGTGCCAACTAAACAGTGTCTTATTTTATACACGTCTTATGTCCATAAACATGAACAGAATCTTGTGTACCAATGAAATTTGTAAGATGTAAGAATTTTTGGGTGTGGTTATAAGCTCTGTGAAACACGTAAGAGGTAAATCATGTGTTGTTTACACTTTTAGGACAAAAAACATTATTTTAATCAGTAAATTGCAACACATAAGTTGATAGAATTATCAGTTCTTTGTAATTTCTAAGGCTTTCACACAATGTAACAGTAATATCTAATGAGCAGTGTAATAAACCTCTGATATTTCTGCATGCACATCTGTATAATATCAAAATTACAGTTTGTCATATCTGTAGTATGTTTCTATGAACTTCAGATTTTGTGTGTATCTGTTTTTACTCTTCATGATTGTGCACGTTTCTACTTTGCCATGATTTAAAAAAAATCATATTTTTGTGTGTCCCTTTATATAATATTTTTAACAAAATAATGTACCTATTTGGTCAATTAAATTTAAAATGAACTTCCATTTGGGCAAAAACAAACTTAGCCACCCATGAAAAGCTCCAATTCCTTTTAAAATGTTTTGTAAAAAATCTGGAATAATTCTAAAATAACTACATAGATTTTTGTAGAACTAAAGTCTGCTAAAGGATAATGTTCTAATGAACAAAGAATTTATATCCTCATGGCAAACTCAGTTTGTGGCTCTTAATCTATAGTTTAGTGCCATGTGCTACATAAAATGGAAACTTAACCGCTGAATCATATCATGTCTTCTCGGTAAAACACATCCTAATCTAATCTTCAGTGGAGCCTCTTACTGATTTTATTGCTCCACTGCAGTCTCACCTCTACTGTGATGTTTCTCTGGATCGAGGACCTGAAGCCTCTCTGGTACAGGAACATTAGTCCATCTCACACACCGTATTTAAGGATGAGTAAATCCAGCACTGCTGTGGTGACGTGTTGATGTGATTGACAGAACAATGCTAATTCTCTGTCAGTCAAAGTGGGAGTGTGCGGGCTGCACTTCTCTGAGCCCCACAGGCAAAGTTGAAGCGGCTAGTCACACAGACGCCTCAGGTCACATGCTGGGCAAAAGTGCAAGAACTTACATAGACACTCATACACTACATAGATACGGCGCCCCACCACACGCACCGTGATCTGCTGCTGTGGACCTGCACAACTTCAACTACAACAACTGCCAAAACTCGGCCTTTCATTTATTTGTTTTTAACAACCATTACAGTTCCTTTTTATAATTCCAGAATGATCAGTTGATTAAAAGTCAAATTACACACACATAAAACTGTAACCAGGGCAGCACGGTGGTGCAGCAGGTAGTGCACGTGCCTCATAGCAAGAAGGTTCAACTCCCGGGTCAGACAGGGGCCTTTCGGTGTGAAGCTTGCATGTTCTTCCTGTGCATGCATGGGTTCAATATGGGCACTCTGTCTTCTTCCCACAGACCAAAGAACACGCTAATTTAGGTTAATTGGTGAGTCCAAATTTTCCTTAGGTATGAGTGTGAGTGTGAATGGTTGTCTGTCTCTCTATGTGGTCCTGTGATTGACTGGTTAACCCCCCCCCCCCCCCCATTTCAATTGTAACCATGACTACCAACATGATCCTATGTAGTTCGTGTAATTTATGCTCTCTGTGCAAGACAATTCTACTGGGGGCAATAAAGGTTCATTCATTCCCTCATGGATAGCCTGCTGCTGAGGACCTCCCTTAATCCAGACTTCATCCTTCATTTGCCAATATCAGAAATCTTACACTGCTGTAAATGATGGGCCAACTCATCTTATGTGCAACATTTCTATTTTAGCAGGGACTGCACAGAAAATCACAGGTTAACAGGAGTTTACTCAGTGTGTGGTCATACTGACTAGACTTCTTCTGCCGGGTGTCAACTGAGGCGTAAGGTACAGGGTGCCCTCTGCTGGCTAAACCAAACACTGTCTTGAGGCAAATGAGACTTTACAGTCGTTCTACCAAAACAGACTGACCTTCTGAAGTCAAAATAAAATGGTAGGAAACTGTTTTCATGCATTAATCTACATCATGTTGCCACAGTTCTAGTTCTTTTTTAACAGCAGAATAAGTGAGGCTGTCATTAACCGTCATCAGTCCTCCACACTTTATAATCTTTATAGATGTTAATATTCATACTCGAACCATCCCTCTATCCATGGCTGTTATTGTGAAAACTAGTAACATACGAATAACTATAAATAAATATATATATGAACAGCCACCCACCCCACCAGGGGAGAGGGGGGTGGATGAGAGAAGAGGGTTTTATATATATATATATATATATATATATAAATATATATATATATATATATATATATGTAGTCATTGACCTATGCCATGACTTAATGTATCAATGGCTCAAGAGCTCCCAGCTGCATCTCAACATCTCCAAAACTGTCTGTATATGGGCCATTCTTCCAAATTTGTCCAAACTGTGGTCCCACACTAAAAAAAACTATGTAACAAAACAATTAAGAATTCAGACTTTACATATTTACTAAGATTCTGTTATGATCTATTTAACACACAAGACAGCAAATAGATAGTGATAAGCTAAATATATACAAAATCATCATTTATAGTGTACTTTCTATTGGGGAGTGGTTGTCCCAACCCCTAAACCCTAAGTTTCAACCTATGAAAATAATACTTAAAAAATTTTTTTTTTTTTTTTCAATGATGTTTTTTAAAATATCTTGTTGATTTCTTTTAAACAGCATTGAAAAGATTTGGATGTATTGTGGGTTTATTTTTTTAATTTAAAAAGATCATTCAAAAAATGCTGTCCCAGGCTTTCATGTCACGCCTGAAACACGGATAGTTTTACCTCATAGGTTGAGCCTGTTTTTAGCCACACCCCTGCATTTTTGATCAGGCAGAGACTCAGCATCCCTCTACCTCATGGCATCATGGTGAGTAGTTACCTCTCATCATTTTGGAGTAAATGTGTTCCAAAATCTGAAAATCTGTCGGGAACATTTTTAATTGTCACTACCAAACACAAATTCTCTGTAATTAGGTAAACTTTTGGAGGTTTAATGCAACACATTATGTTTTTATGGGTGTACACCTGTTCAAACATCCATTTGCTGGCCATGTGCTTAGTAGCATTTTTTAGTTATTAGCTAAAATTAGCTAAAATTGTCACAACCGAAACAGATGGTAGAGTTTCGGTTGTGACAACATGTAATGGTCCACTCACTTAAGTCAATGTTTGATCATTATTACTTCTTAAAACATGTAGATAATGCTGATTTATGTTTTTAATTATAAAGCGTCAGGAGAAAGCAACAGGGAGAAATGAAAAAAAAACACCAATATGGCAAAACAAAATATTTGAAAAACTAGACCCAAGGGTGTCGACCACGTTACTCTTAAGAAGTTATTGTTTTGTTTTAAGTTCATTAAAGTTCTTGCATAACACTTTCTGGTGTGTGTATTTAAAAAAAAAAAAGATGTTTTAAAGGGACTGTGAGGAGTTTCTAAATAATTACAAAAAGTCTCCCTTTTAGATATATGCCTGATGGAAATACACACTTTAAGATGAGTTTTATAGCATCTAAATAGGTTATCTATAAATGCTATTCCTTAGCCTTCCGGTCGGGTTGGACAGGGCTGGACTGGCCTGGATACTCAACTTCAGGAACAAGACAATTAAAACTAGAGCAAATTTATATTATTCAGACACGTCTTAGAGCACCGGGCTGTAAGTAGAGATATATAGCCAGCTACAAAACTACCATACTAAGTTTTCCAAAAATTGCTTGTTGTCACACATCAAAAACTACCGCTACGTAACTAGAAAGAGATACATTACCTCGTGGCTTTACATCCTGTAAGTTGTTGAAAAAAGAAGTTGTAAAGCAACGCAGAGTTCTGAGGAAGGTCCGAGCTGCATTCATTAGCATCACGACAAACACACGCTTTGGCTTGTGGTGCGTTCTAGTTGTAGTCGGAAGTTGGAATTTCTGAGTTCCGAGTAGGAGAGGACAACTGAAACGTCCCCCGAAGTGGAAATTTCCTGCTGGGAACTCGGTGAAACCTCGCCACCCCCGAGTTGACAATGGAAGATGGATGCCCCCAGTGTGAACAGTTATTTAGCTCCTGTAATAATCCATTTATTTGCACTTCTGACTGGGGTGTGTCGCTCTAGATCAGCTGTATACATAGTATTGTTAGACTTATATTTACAAAAATGCTGCCATAGTGATAATCACATTCTTCATGTGATATTTGTGAACAACAACACAGGGCGTGCTAACAACAGCTAACAATAGCCTGGTAGATCAGCATGTTTTTTTCAGACTTCAACTGGAACGCTGATAAGTCGGAGATGATGTCACTCCCAGTTCCGAGGTTACTGGAACACAGCATTACGACAGTCGCCACGCGTGCTCATGGGTAGCAGAGTCTTAGTGTAGCCGGTAATAGATTCTCCTCATAGCACCTTTAAGTAATGTTACAGTAGATGTGTTGTGATGTTTGAGTAGGCTAATGCTGGCCTTCAAAGTAAATGTCATTTGATTGATTATAAACATTTGTGTTCATAATATTCCCAATGTAAGACATGTTTGAAGTTAATATTAAGCAATAAGGTGGAGGGAATATGATACAACATTGCAAACAAAAAAATAGTGGTCACTACCAAAATCGTGCAGTCACAACCGAAACACTGGGTGTTTTGTAAAAAATAAAGGATATTGAGTCATCAACTAACATTTTATGATGACTATTCTTTAAATGTATGTTAAATTTCATAACTCATTAACTCTGAGATCTATATAATCAGTGAAATTCATTTTACAAGAAAAGATTGAATTTTGATTTTGATGAGTCTTAGAAATTGAACTTTGAAAAATGTTTAAAATATAATTTTTAATGATTTTGCTGTAAAACCCTTCAAGAAAAAATTGTAAAAATATTCTTTAGAGGGGGCATGGAAATACAAAATCGACGAGAAGAGCAGGGAAAGGAGAACCTGCCTGTCCGAGCAGGACCTACCCGGCTGGGTATGCGATTGATTCATGGGACAAGTGGAGAATCGTGTGCCTGTCGATTATGTCCATCGAGGACGTGGAAGATGCATACATAATTGGATTAATGATAACAGGTTTCCTGCTGTTTGGAGTTAGCAGTTTCCAGATTTATCGCAAAGTTAAGAAGGCGATGGCAGCAGTTTTGGCTCTGGAGAAACTGCCCGTCATGACCGAGGGAATGGGCAGAGCTGTCAACACTCAGACTCAAGCAATCTGTGAGATCAATCGCAAACTTGATGCGATTCTTGAACTCGTTCGCAAGGAGGGTGACAACTTGGAGAAGTTGACGGTTCGGCTCGGATGAATGGGCCCACAGATTCGGAACATCGGCGTGTGAGATGGAAAATGAGAAGGGCTGAATGGAAATTTACAGCAGCCCCCCCAAACAGAATTTGTTTTGAATTTCCCTCTATCTCCCCTGCACAGCCTTGGAGCTTTGTTATCGTCTGTCTCCTGGAATGTTTTGCTAACAGAGGCTCGATCCCCCGTCCCATCCCTACTCCCTTCTCCTGCGAACTCTGCTCTGGATTCAGTGGCTCTGCCTCTCAAGGCCGTAAACATCATCTTATCGGACAATAGAGACAGTGTGGAGTCTGGGTTTTCAGAGTAGGATTTGCGGGCCCTTTTACTCAATGAACCCTGATGGCCCCTATCGTTCTCTCTCCTGGAGGCTGATAAGTTTGTGGAGGTGAGGAGCGCCAGAAGGGCTGCACCTCCCCCGCGGACTGTTCATCTCAAAACCCCTTCCTAATTACCGAACTGCCCATCACATCTGCATGTCTACTGTCTTTTTTCTATGTTGCTGAAACGCTGAGGTGTTTTTTTCCTGGACTTTCACTGTGCTCTGTTTTGGGGCATAGTGTGAGACTGGCCTTTTTCTCCTCGTCTTCCCCAGTGTGGTTTTTCTGTCCCATCTGCAAAAAATCGTGGCGCCTCTCATGAAGCGCATTTCGTTGCTCTGTACTTATGCATGTGCAATGAAAAATAAAGCATTCCATTCCATTCCATTCCACAATATGAATGGATTGCTTTATTCTCGTCGTGGGTCGGGCTGTTACCCCTGAAGGACTCAGTAGAGAAGACTTGAGAGGGAATTTAAAAATGCACTCTAGGTACTGTTCAAAATTTTCAAAACATCATAGATTTTACCTGCAAACTTCACCAGATCTGTAAAAACAGGTTTAATTTTATATTACATCTTTTAGTGTATGTGTGTATTTTGGGAAATCCTGTGGGGTTTGGTAATTACTGAAAAAATAACACAAAATAGAGGCAAACAGTTCAAATTCTGACTGTGCGAGGTTGATGTCAGCTTGCTCTGCAGCCACATCTTTTTAAAAAAAGATTGAAATTGCCACAAAATAAGTACAAAATTAAACTGCGTCTTTTATAACAACATACACAAAATAGTGCCCATTGTAAGATGGATCATTCCTCACAGATTGCATCTCTGGCTACCAAACATCTTGCTGGGTCAATGTCTCTGTGACAAATTAAGCATAATGCCAAGAAAAAACAGTCTTGGATCCTTTAGGATGGTATTTATTGAGTGAGAGTTCACTATATCAAACCCTCCTATATAAAGTATGGTTTTAAGTTTATTGCACACACTCATGGTTCATAAGAGGTAGCTGTTATCACTTATAATAAGTCTGCGGGGCTAATAATACCTCTCTGTTTACACTTCTATTTCTATATTATGCCTGTTCATATAGTAGGCCTCTGTTATTGTAAAAATATAGCATATGTCCAATTTACAAGCTACGGGAGAGAGATGTTGTGGATCATAATAATGATGATTGATGGTCTTAACCAAGTTAAAACATTAGTTGTTTTGGTCAGTGTTTTTACTGTGTTGTGATAATTTGTTGGATCTTTATTTGCATTAAATTTTGGAATTAAATTATTATAGTTACTGAAATTACACTCGAATGGGGCACCATCATTTTTATACTAAATAGGCAAAATGTTATTCATTGACTGATTTATTAATCAGGCTAGTTTGATTTTGATGAGTTGAAGCAAGTAAGTCACACTTTACCTTTATCAATCTTAAACCTGAAGGGAAGAGCTTTCTTTATAGGGATGTCAGACTTTCAAACAAACTCCAAAAGGCAGAACTTTAACTCTGGGAAGGGTATATTTAAAACCAGGTAAAATAATACACAGCACAATACAATGTGAAATAAATAAATGACATTTAAATGAGTTTACAGGAAATTAAACTAGATGAGCAATTGATATTTCTATGGTAGTAATGGAATAATGTATAACCATATTTAACCTGGTTATATTGAGTGATAAGAAAAGGTAAGAATTTGTAGGACAGTTTCTTAATTCTTCTGATTTCATTCTGGAATGCGCTGCCAGGTGGCTGCAAATTGTCGTAGCTCTGTCTTAACTTTTGTGATTTTTTGTAATATACGTCTTTTTTTAATACATTAGCTGTCATTTTTGGTTTGCCCAAGAGGATTTCTGACGCTGGTTCAGAGGCTGTGCTTCACGGGAGATTTTCTGGATATTTTTTGGCTTTTTCAAGACTTGTTATGATGAGTCTCCACGGCAACGAGACTTGTTTACCACCGGGATCAACTGATGATGCTCTCCAAACTTAAGATCATCAGTGAAATATCACCTCAAATCCCAATGGAGTTGAAAAGAAAGAGAAGAGGGTGCAGGGCAGGAGTGAGGCAGAGAGAAAAACGGTGGAGATTTAAACCGTTTCTTCCAACTGTTGTGATGGGTAATGTCAGATCGCTAGATAACAAAATTGACGAGCTCTGGATGCTAACCAGGACTCAGAAAACCAGGTCTCAGAAAGAATACAGAGAATGCAGTATTATGTGCTTCACTGAGACATGATTGCATGAACACATCCCAGACTGTAATGCGTCTGTACACGGCTTCATGACGGTCCGTGCAGACCGCAACAAACAACTCAGCGGAAAGCTAAAGGGAGGTGGAATTGCAGTGCTGGTTAACCAGCGTTGGTGTCATCCTGGACATGTCACTGTTAAAGAGAAGATCTGCACAAGAGACATTGAACTGCTAGCTGTGAGTGTTCGCCCATATTATTTACCCAGAGAGTTCACATGTGTTATTCTGGTAGCGGTTTATATAATACCTGGTATCGCCCCAGATGTGATGTTGATGCCTGTGATGTTATTAAGTCTGTAATTGGCAGGCTTCAAACACAACATCCAAACACTCTTGTGGCGATCTCTGGAGATTTTAACAACCTCTCCCTCTCTGCAACTCTACCAACATTCCACCAGTTTGTCAGCTGCTCCACCAGAGAAAACAAAACATTGGACTTATTCTATGCAAATATTAAAAATGCATACAGCACCTCTGCCCTGCCACCTTTTGGAAGATCTGACCATAATCTAGTTCTTCTCACCTCCTCCTACAAGCCCATCGTTCAGCAACGACCAATCATCAGAAAGACTATTAAAACCTGGTCTCAGAGGGTGCTTCGAGGCTACAGACTGGAGTGTCCTCTGTGAACCGCATGGAGATGACATCAACACCTTGACTGAGTGTGTGACAGATTATATAAACTTCTGTGTGGACTGCATCATTCCAACAAGAACAGTGAGGTGCTTCCCCAATAACAAACCCTGGATCACCAGTGACCTGAAAAAGCTGCTGAACATCAAAAAGAAAGCCTTCAGGGATGGAGACAGGGAGTTATTGAAGTCAACACAAAAACAACTGAAAACAGGTTGGAAAGTCAGCTTCAGCAAAACAACGTGAGGGATGTGAGGTCAGGAATGAAGAAGATCACTGGCTTCAAGATAAAGGGGGATCAAACTGACGGAGGTCTGGACAAAGCTAATGAACTGAACATGTTCTTCAATAGGTTCAGCTCACCTCCTGCCTCTAACCCAACAGGCCACACACCCTCCCTGAACCCACAGCTTTCCTGTCACTGCCCCACTCTGTCACCCTGCAGCTCAGTCAAGGACATGGATAAAGCCTCATCTTCATCCAAATCAGGACTTCCTGAAACCTCCGCTGCCTCCTCCTCCACTTTGTCTGTCTCCTGTAATCAAGTCAAGAAACAACTGGAGAAACTGAACCAGAACAAGGCAGCAGGTCCAGGTGGTGTCAGTCCCAGAGTTCTCAAGACCTGCTCAAAACAGTTATGTCTGATTCTTCAGCACCTGTTCAACACCAGCCTGAGTCAGAAAAGAATTCTGGTGCTGTGGAAAATATCCTGCCTTGTTCCAGTGCCTAAAAAACCACAACCTGCTGAACCAAATGACTACAGACCAGTTACCCTGACATCTCACATCATGAAAGTCCTGGAGAGACTCCTACTGGCTCACCTCAACAAGCAGGTGAACACCTTTCAAGACCCATTACAGTTTGCATATCGTAATGGGCTTGGGGTTGAAGACGCCATCATCTACCTGCTTCAGAGAGCTCACTCTCATCTGGACCAGTCAGGCAGCACTTTGAGGGTCATGTTCTTTAACTTCTCAAGTGCCTTTAATACAATTCAGCCAGCTCTGCTTTGTGAGAAGCTCCATGGATTCCAGGTGGATACCTCCATAACCACCTGGATTTATGACTACCTCACAAACAGACCACAGTTTGTGAGACTGAATAGTTGTGTGTCTGAGAAGGTGGTCAGCAGCACTGGAACACCACAAGGAACTGTACTTTCACCATTCCTCTTCACGTTGTACACCTCAGACCTCCAGTACAACTCTGAGTCATGTCATCTGCAGAAATACTCTGATGACTCCGCAGTTATTGGGTGTATCAGTGATGGACAGGAAGCAGAGTACAGAGAACTGGTTGGTCAGTTTGTAAAATGATGCGGTAACAATCATCTCATCTTGAATACCAACAAAACAAAAGAGATGATTGTTGACTTCAAGAGGAACAAGAATACACATAGATGTGTTTCCATCCTGGGAGAGGTGGTGGAGGTGGTGGAGGAATACAAGTACCTTGGAGTTCAGCTGGACAATAGACTTGAGTGGAAATGCAACTCTGAGTACATCTAGAAGAAAGGTCTGAGCAGACTCTACTTCTTAAGGAAGCTGAGATCCTTCAACGTCTGTATCAAAATGTTGCACATCTTCTATAAGTCTGTTGTTGAAAGTGCAATCAGCTTCGCAGCGATCTGCTGGGGCAGCAGCATCAGAACCAGAGACTTGAAGAGAATCAACAAACTGATCAAGAAAGCTGCTTCTGTGCTTGGAGTAACTCTGGAGCCGCTGGAGCTGATCGTCCAAAAAAGAAGAGTGCACAAGCTGATGAAGATAATGGAGGACTCTTCACACCCTCTCCACAACACGGTGATGAGACAGAAGAGTGTGTTCAGTGAGAGGCTTCTTCAGGTCCGATTTAAGACTGAGAGGTACAGAAGATCATTCCTGCCAGCAGCCATCAGCCTCATGAACAGAGTCCAGAATTAAGTATTGTTATTATTATTGTTATTATCGTTATTATTATTATTTTTGAACACAATCTGAACTACTACAATCCTGAATTTCCCTTTGGGATAAATAAAGTATTTTTCATTTCATTCATTTCATTTCATTAAGTGTTTGATAAAAAGGGGATTTTAGCTGATTGAACGACTGAGATAGGTTACACCACCTATCTGACCATCCAGGAGAGCTCTTACATTGACGCAGCGCAGGTCTCTCATGAGTCCAAAGTCACCAGGAGATGATGTGGATCGATGCAGCGGCCTCTTGACATAGGCAGGGCTCTGCTGGTGCTCCTGTGGATCTCAGGAAAGGGCTCCGCACTGGAATGCAGCTGCAGCTTCCTTGGGGCCCTCTGGTTCCTCTCAGATGATGACGCGGCGGGTGCAGGAATCTCGGCTCATTCAGCGGATTACTTTTGTAACAATAGGAGCTACTGTTAATGTGTATGTCCCCTAGGAACCAAAATGTTCGATACAAGTGTTGCATTATGGACCGATTTGAGTGAGGGACCCGGAATGAATGGGCTGAGCTGCAACGTCTTACACACGTCTGTGAACTGTTAATCAACAATTACCCAGTTGGGTTAAAAGTATAAATTCTGTAGTTATTGAACCAAGAAAAGAGACAGAATTTAACAACTTTAATTAACTCAAATGGGACTATTGTTGGCCGGACGAAATTACACATGAAAGTACTGGCCGTTACTTGCATGTGTCTGTGGTGATTGTCCTTTGCCAGTCCTTCCACAAGGTGGCACTGTTGATCCATGGAAATTTTCATGATGAGGGATGAAGTTAGAACCTTAACTAAAGGAAACTCTCATTTTGGCAGTGTTAATGACATAAAACTGAAACAGAATCAATTACTGAGTGGACCAGCACCCTGGATATGGCAGTCACTCACAGAATGTCCCCGCTGCCCACAGTAGAAACACCTGACAGCGCTGAGGTGACGCCGATGCTCTTCAGGGGAGAGGCACATTTGTTCCTCACCATGAATAAGGTGGAATTGGGCTGGTGGTAGGAGATCTTCTGTGACCCAGCAGGTCTGAAGAAAGAGTCCTCCATCCACGTGGAGGATATGGAGGACTCTGGCTCCAATATTCTTCACGGTCTGGGGTTGTGTGCAGGAACACTTGCTCCATAGTCTTGACAAAAGCAGCCAAAGATCAACAGGAGGCTGAATTACAGCTCCACCCAGCAGTAGCTGGTGTGGTTATGGTCTGTGACTGGACGTGCAGCCAAACTCTCTGAAATGCCTTTGGAGACGTTTTATGGTAGAGAAATGGATATTCAGTTAATGATCACATCTCTGGTGGACATTCCTACAGTCAGTATGTTAATTGCACACTTCCCCAGAACATGTGACATTGTGGCTTCATGCTGCGTGATAGAATTGCACATTTTATAGAGTTCTTTTACTGTGGCCAGCCTGAGACACACCGGTCTAAACAGCAACTTGAAATGCCACACCTGTGAGGTGGATGGATCATCTAACCAACAGATTCAGACAAATCTGTGGGAAAAAGGTCTTTTGTGGCCACAGAAGAGTTTTAGAGCTTTGAGTTCAGCTCATGACAAATGGAAACAAAAACCAGTGTTTTCTTCTTCAGTGAATGTTTCATGCTTTTATGAAAAGGAGCAGCTGTGTTGTTGGGAGGTTGAATGAAAACAGCGATGCATTTGTTGACTTTATAAGGCAGTGGAAGACTGGACTTTCCTCATTAGCACTGTTGGGGAAGTTACTTTTAAAAAGCAGTGTTTTTTCATTACACGTTACTTCTTAAAATAGTAACTTGTTACTTTACTTAAGTTAATTTTCATAGAGGGTAATTTTCATGTTACTCGCTATTTTTAGCACTCTTAGATTGCTCGACTTTGTACAGAACCCCATACTATTATGGTCTTTATTTAACAAAATCATGTCACATACTCTATGGAATGAGAGCTCCTGTCCAGTATTTCCACATTCTGCTTCTGGAATAAGTTACCAGGTTGATAAAAACAAGCCCAAAAGAAGTAACCTCCAGCGATTTCCTTTTTATAATGTGATATATTACTTTAAAAAAAGAGAAATCTACAAAAAGTGTGTGAGTTTTCTTCTACATTACATTTCAATTTCACAGTGCCAAGCATCTATTCTAAAAAAGAACATTGCTGGCAACTTTGGCTCTGGCGCATGCGCTGTGTGCTTGAGTGTGTTTGGGGGCTTGTGCAATAACCAGAAAACGAGAAAGTGGACAAACTGCAGTCATGCTTTGCTTTATTGTTGGGAGCTGGAGGATAATCTGTTGGATTCACACAAACAGAGGAGTCCTAAGAAGAAACTGCACATTTAGAAACAAGCCCAAAAACCGAGACCCACGGCCCTGACTCACATGATGGCCCTTAAATGCTTATAATGAGTCCATTTGGCAACGCTGCATCGGTGTAAGTAATCTGGCGTCACATTAAAAAAGGCACTACGTTTTGTTACCACGTTTTCAGTAGTAGCATGTGACTCTGCTTTTTACCAAAGAGGTAGTTACTGTAAGTAATGCATTACACAAAACACTGCTCATGACCTGCCTCTGATCATCATAAAGCTGCTGGAAGCCATTCCAGAAAACATAATGGGCCCTAATTTCATGGCGCAGCACAGGGTGCGCAAGCCTGGCGACCCCTCGTAGTGTTAATTTTGTCCGGCGCACCGCCGTGCGCTGCCAATTTCACAATTTGGTAGACCGTCTGCGCAGAGATGGATGTGACGGCGCACCGGGGGAGGTGTCGACAGATTCAGGTTGGCGCAGTGACAATTTTGTGCCAAAAAACTGTGCTGAAGGTGTACTGAAAGCTCCCCTGCTCCAACCTGGTCTATTCTAGGCGCAAGCAAAGCGCACCCTCCGCAGCTGTAATTATTTGGCAGGAGAGCATGCGCTGCTTATTTGGCCCAACGGCGCATGCTTTGCTGCGATGGCACGGACTGTCATGCCAGTCCCCGTCAGTGTCTTGTTCTTCATCCTGTTTTTCGCTTAAATTGTATGTTTCTGTTTGTCAAGTTCTGTCAAGTTAGTCTGGTTTAATCAGTCAACCAGATAATGCTGAAATTGTTCTGGATTGTCCTTGTGATACTGTGAATTATCGACAAAGGCTCAGCGGTGGCCCCACTGCAACCGGCGTCTAACAGAGACGGATCACTCACCTACAGCCGGGCTGATCTTCTACAGCTCCGTTCTTCCACTCCCTGCAAGGAGAAACCAGCTGCCATCCCTCCGGAGATCTGACCAAGGAAAAGAGGCAGGTGAGGTAGAGTATGTAACCAGCTACGTAAGCGCCCATTCAGACCCCCTCTCTCTTCCATCATACTGGCCAACATGTGTTCCCTCCATAACAAGATGGATCTACTTCATGCCAACTGAAGGTCTTCAGAGACGCATGTGTCATCGCCCTAACTGAATCCTGACTCGACGAATCCATCTCCGACTCGGAAATCAGCCGTGATAACTTTTTCATGGTCCGGGCTGATAGGACCAGTCAATCGGGTAAGGAGAGGGGCGGGGACTATGTGTCTTTATCAACAACCGGTGGTGCAATAACATCAAAGTACACAATAACATCTGCACGCCTGACAGAGCTGCTAACACTATCCTTGCACCCCTTCTACCTCCCAAGAGAATTCCCCACGGTGGTCATCGGGTGTGTTTACTGTCCGCCAGATGCTAACATCAGGGCAGCGGCAGAGGTGATAGCTGAGAATACTAATTCGATGCTAAGTAAATATCCTCGCGCCCTGGTGTACTACATGGGTGATTATAAAAACTGTAGACTTGACAACGTGCTGCCTTCCTTCTACCAGTACGTGCACGTTCCAACGAGGAAGGGGAATACCTTGGACCTGTGTTATGGGAATATCGCTGATGCTTTTGCTGCTCTGACTTATCCACCGCTGGGTTCATCAGACCACAATGTTTTGGTCCTTCTCCCTCGATACAGACAGGAACTGAAGCGCATCAAGCAACAGGTCCACAGCGCTGCCAGCTGGTCGGAGGACGCAATCGCACGTCTACAGGTTTCCTTGGAGTGAACAGATTGGATCGTCTTTGATGGCTCTCTGGATGAGAGGCTTGCAGTAGTGACGGACTACATTAAGTTTTGTATAAGTGACTGCATTCCCACAATAACTTACAAGTTATTTCCCAACTCCAAACCTTGGATTACTCCCGTGATTAAACAGAGGCTTAGAGAAAAACACAACATGTTCAAGCACAAGGACTGGTTTTCACTCAAAACAATTGACAGACAGATCAGGAATGACATTCTGAAGGCAAAACTCAAATACAAAGATAAAATAGAACGGGACTTTGCAAACATGAACACAAAACAAGCCTTTCAGAAAATAAAAACACTGACTGGACAAAAAGTCACAGGAGATTTTTCAACAATCTCAGACTCCCAAACCTTTGCAAACACCCTTAATACCTTTTATTCAAAGTTTGACACAGCTGACCACTCAGTCCAGTGTGATCAGCCACTCAGTGCTCTGCCATATGATCCACCATCATCACCTCCCTTTACAAAGGAAGATGTCCGACTGGAGCTAAGTAGGTGCAAGACAGGCGAGGCCACGGGGCCAGATGGCATCCCTGCTAGGGTGCTCAAAATCTGCTCAATGGAACTGTCCAATATCTTTTTTTCCATCATGCAAGAATCCTACAGCATGGCATGGTGGCCCACTCTCTGGAAAACATCAACCATCATTCCCCTCCCCAAGAAACACCGTCCCTCAGAACCCAACCACTGCAGACCAGTCGCACTCACACCTATTGTAAGCAAATGATTTGAGAAACTGATCCTGCGTACCATCCTTCCAGCTGTCAGCCCAAGTCTATAAAACCAAACGAGGGACGGAGGATGCTGTGGTATGTCTCCTCCACTCCCTCCTTCAACATCTGGAGACTCCTGGAAACTCAGCAGCAGTTCTTTTCATTGACCTCAGATCAGCATTTAGCACAATTCAGCGTCACCAGATGATCATGAAGCTACAACATCTCAACACCACCCCTCATACCATCCATCTTATTCACAGCTTCTTGAGCAACAGACCACAAACTGTAAGGATAGGGGCTGCTACATCTGTCACCACCATTACCAACACCGGAGCCCCCCAGGGCTGTGTCCTCAGTCCCTTCCTCTTCACACTGTACACAAATGACTGCGTCAGTCCTTCACCCATCACCTCATACTACAAATATTCAGATGACACTGCAATCCTGGCCCTCCTCAATGACAGCCACTCCATCACTGCCTATCATAATACAGTTCTGCATTTCACGCAATGGTGCACGGACAATTACCTCAACATCAACGTAGGAAAAACAGAAGAACTGGTTTTCAACACACCCACCTCCAGTATCAATCCCATCTCCATCAATGGTAACACAATAGAACAGGTCAGCAAATTCAAATATCTCGGACTCACCCTGGACAATAATTTATCCTCTGACCACCACATCACTGACATCCATAAACGCTCACAGTAGAGGCTACACGCTATCTGCACACTCAGTGCACTCTCCGTTGCCCCTCGTCTTTTGTTATTGCTGTACAAGAGCATCATCCAGCCCATCCTGACATACTGTTCTCCTGCTTTCTATAACATGCTGTCTGTCTCCAACAAAAGTAAGCTCAATAAAATCACACACATAGCCTCAAAAATAATTCACACCCCCACACCCAGTAACTCAGAACTTAATGAAAGAGCATTGGCACGCCTCGGTAGAACAATGGCCATGGACATAGAGCACCCTCTCAACATCCACTTTCAACTCTGGCCGCAGGTACAGAACACTGAAATGGAGAAGGGCTCGCTTTAACAAGAACTTTGTACCATCTGCCATCTCCATCCTGAACAAGACAACCCACTGACCAATGGGTTGTAATGGAAATGTGTGCTCTATGGTTTTCTATAGTTTTACACTGTTTTACATGTAGTATCTGTTTCCCTAACTGTATGTTTTTCTTGTTTTATATGTCCTTCTTGTTTGGCAGGCTGTGAAAATGAATTTCCCATTGGGACAATAAAGTTATCTATCTAATTTGGTGACAGGTGCACATGTGCGCACACGTCAACAAACCCTCAGAGGCAGGTTTCCAGAGTGTCAGGAACATTTTAACGCAATAAACAATCACAGCAATCGTTATTTAATGTAACCGTCTGAACCAGCATATACATTTGTATCTATATTAACTGTCCCGTCACATCTAATGTCGGATTAAAGCCGTTTGTCATAATGGAAACTTAACCTGACGGCAGCTGGAAGTTTGATGCACATCTTACAAGTCAACAATAAACAGCCTTAACATCTGACACTGAGTAAACATCTGGCTTCTCTCATTTCATTAAATTCAAAGAAAAGAGGGAGAAAAAAGACAAAGAAAAAAGAGATAAAATAAATGTATGTTACTCAGGATTTACCTGTGATTTCCCATATTCCTCTGTTTTAGTCTTTATTTTTAACGTGATCTAAAAAGATGGAGTACATCTTTGCAAGGAGGATGAGGCGGAGACGCCGGGAGAGTATACAGTATATCACTAAAGGCTCTGCTATGCAGGAGTGCAGGTGGATCACAGCATTATAAATGGATAAGGCTGCAACTGTGTAACTGTCTCTTAAATTTTTTACTCCTATTAACGACAAAGGAACAGATTACATCTGTCCCGGGAGCTGGCCCACACAGTGACATGCTTCGTGGCCTCCGATGCGCGCCCTGATGGCCAGTCTGTTCTCCAGCTGCTGAAGGGACAGCGGCACTGACCGTCTCTGCTATAGTGTCTTTCCAGCACACTGTTTCCGCGGTGGCGGGGATCTTTCAGACCAATCAGACGCAATTAAAGGCAAGGAGAGGCAGTCATTTGATTGGTGAAGACAGCACTCGGCTGTGTTAAATCCGCTAACGCCTTTTCTACTCCCTCTCTGACACTTGCGCCAAGGGGCATGCACAGAGGCATGGATGCGCCTCTCTGCGCCTCTCTTCCCACTGCAGGAAACTTGCAAAGTGCAGTGGTCACACCCTGTCCACGTGGCGCAGGGTAGGTGCGCCTGTGTCTGCGCCTGGTCTGCGAAATTAGAGCCCAATGTGTTGTGTATGCACGTGAGCTCCAGGGACAAAAGTCAGGGTTTACAAGCTTGTTCCTCATGACACTTAAAATTAAGAAGAAACTGTCCCAAATCTGTGCATCATTCAGGGGCACCAACAGAGTCTTATCAGCAGTGGTAGCTGGTGCTGATAATTTGAAGTGGGGTACAGCTTTGGAGGAAACAAACCAAAGAAGAACTCCATACTACAGTAAAAAAACAACTAACGACAAAACATCATCAAAATGCAACCTACTTTGAACAGTGCTGTATTTGAAAAGAAATTTCCCCTCCTTTCCTTCTGGGCTGTAAACTCCTCAGTGACCCTCTGACTGAAGTCCATCATCCCCGTCTAAAGTCTCTCTTCCTCTGACAGCATGGCCTCAGCCTGTCCTGGTTCATGGAGTTTCTCAGGAAAGTTTTGATCCTCTTTAAGTTTGAGAAGCACCTCAGCTTCTGCAGCGGTCATGGTGTGGTGATGAGGATCTTCAGCAGAGTGAAAATACCTCTAAAGATTGTTTTCCATCAACAGCTGGATAAGGTCCACAGCACCATAGCAGGCCTGAACTCCTCCTCTCTGTAGATTCAGACTGAGCTCTGTCTTCAGCTTCTGTTGAGCTTTGGGTCAGCCTTCAAGGAAATCTTCAGGAAACATGGCGTGGTGCTCTGTGAACCAGGAAGAGCTACACAAGAGGAATAAAAATACATCAGAAGTTAACATCAGTGTTTACTGAAAAAAATCAATAAAACAGCCAAAGCTTAAACTACTCCCAGAAAATAAAGCTGTAATATATGTTAATTTAACTTGAACAGTGTCTTCTTTTATGCATTTCATATGTCTCATAAACACAAACAGATTTTATACACCAATGAAATTTGTAAGATGGAAGAATTTTTGGGTGGGATTATAAGCTCTGTGAAACAGTTGAGAGGTAAATAATGTGGTGTTTACACTTTTAGGACAAAAAACTTATTTTTAACCGGTAAGGTGTCAGGAGACAGAGGTCCACATGAACATCACACTACAGAGAGAATCAGCAGAGACCTTCAGTCAGGAATCTTTTATTAACATAAAGTGCATGAAAGCATCAGAGCAGTAAACAATATCAGAATATCAATCACATCATAAACACATGGAGAGACTCAGGCCGACACGAGAAGGTCATGTCCTTCAGAGCCTGAGAGAGTCAGAGCGGTGCAGGGAGACTGAGTCAGCACTTCAGCACTTCCTGTTCCCTCCACCCAGAGTCTGGGACTTCAGGAACGCTTCCTCTAAGAGACCTTTAAGGATATTTGATATATTTGAAATATTAAAAATGAAAAACACATTTAAGCCTGCCCCTGCCACATAATACGTCACAGCTGTTTCCCTGTAACAGGTCTCTGACTGATCATGATGGAGTCTGAAGAAGTGTTGTTCTCACACAGTTTGATTTTCATTTATTCGTCCAGTGTTGCTGCACAGCAGCCTCACATCACAGTCAGCACACAGAGGACATGCTAACTTCAGGGTTGGACGTCGTCCCTGCACCGCTGGGTTGATCAGTTTGGCTGATGATGACTGCAGTGTTACCAGGTCTTCATGTCGAAGAGGTTTTAGTCTCAGACTTGGTTAAATAAGACAAACTGAATAAATAATAAACAAGCACATAAAAACATAAATAAACAGTTTGAGACAGTGTCTCCCTGTCTTTAGTGAAGCCAAGCGAACATTTGATCATTTTAGTGCAAACAGAGAGAGAATGAAGATAAAGCAACACATAAGCAGTTGAGTCCTGACCCATGGAGGCTTGGACTCAGACAAAGACAGTTTATGATCTCTGGGTGGGGCAAACTGGGTCCAAAATCAGGCTTTAAATAGTCCAGTGGATTTGTCCTCACAGGACAGACGTCATCTGAATGTTGTTCTCTGTCCTTTTTAACGTCATCTTTGCAAAAGGCTGAAAAACTGAACCACTGCCACATTTACAGTCTTCTTTCCACAGACCTCAGGACCCAGCGCTCCGCTCAGGCATCCCAAGACGATCTGATCTGAGGACTGTTGATCCTCATCTGTGGAGAAACAGAAGCAAAGACACATTTATGGAACAAGTCAATCAGACAACACCTATAATCAGATCTATAAACTAATAAAATTATTTTTTTAGTTTATTGAGCTCTACACGGCCTGGCACTAGACTATCCCTCAGATGTGCTTTAGTCTATAATCCAGGACAGCCCTCAGATCCACAGAGCACAACTAAAACTTTCTGATTTACTGTTTTTATCTGTTTTACTCCAGAGCATCTAAGACCAGCTGAGAATTTAAACTGTGTCTGAAACTCATTCATTCAGTCTGCTTTTATGAAATCTTCAACATTTAATCTGTTTGAGTTATTCATAAATATCCCTGAAACCTTATTTTATAGTTACGTTTAAATCTGATTGATGTTTGATCGTATATTCAGCAGTGGTGGCTCATTTTTAAGACCATGTGGAATTAAATTTAAGATCTAGACAAAGAGAAAGTAAGGAAAATTGCAGTCATTGAATTGGTTTCAAACTAAACAAATATACAAAGAATCAAGAACAAATGTAAATGATGCAATGGAGTTAGTAAATTAGGGTCAGGATGATTATAGTTTTTAAAATTTAATTGCATTTTATTTCAGTTTAGTTTTTCAGATTCTTTTATTGTTTTAATTTAATTTTATTTAGCTTAAAAAGTAAATAAATAAAAAAAGGGGGGGAACAATGGGAATGGTAAATTTAAATACATAATTTAAGACCTGATAAAATATAATTTAAGTCTAGATCACAGGGAATACTAATATGATCAAATTTAATACCCTGTGAAATCTTTTGCCTAAGATAATGTCACAAACCTAAAATGAATGAACCAAATTACTACGAAATAGAAAAGGCTATGAGTCAGCTGACTGAATTTTTGATGAATGATGGAAAGATTTGGAGGCGGTCCGTCATTATGATGGAGTAGAAAAAGAGTTTGGGGCCATGTATCCTGTTTCAAAAAAGACTGTCCTCACCCAATAAACTCAGCAGCCATATTCTAACAGATGATCTGCAACATGCCATCCACACTCAACCACCTGATTGACTGTTTACACCATGGATATACATAGAACGCTAGACGTGGCAAGCCTCTCTGAGCTGCGTGCCTACGCTGAAGCTAAGCTAGTGGGGCCAAAGTGTCAGAGCATTCCATAGACTTAGACTTAGACTTAGACTTAGACTTAGACTTCCTTTTATTGTCATTACGCAAATAACACAGCAGTGCACTTGGAATGAAATTTCGTTGCAATGGCTTCCGGGATTATAACAACACACAGTGATATTGTCCATAAATAAGTGTATAAAAATATGAAATGCTTTAGTGCCAGAATAAATAATATAAAAATAAAAATGAATACAAGGGCTATGCAAGAGAAATTATTAACACTGTCATTTAAAAGTGACCTTTGGCTATTGACTAAATATTTACAAAGTGTATTGCACTGTTAGATATTAGAAAAAATCTGTCATTTAAAATAGAAGAAGAAATATTGCACTATAGAAGAAGAAATATTGCACTGAACCACACAGAAGAGGTAGTATGAGTTATCCCGTGATGAATAAAATAAAATATTGCACATACAGGTCCAGAGGTTATTCAGTGTGGGTATGGGAGGGTTATGTGGCGTTCAGCAGTCTGATAGCCAGGGGGAAAAAGCTGTTTCTGAGTCTGGCTGTTTTGCAGCGGATGCTGCGGAACCTTCTGCCAGACGTGAGCAGGGAGAACAGTCCGTGGTGAGGGTGGGTCGGGTCCGAGGAGATCCGATGTGCTCTGGCTAAGCAGCATCTCCGTGAGATGTCCTGAATGGAGGGGAGTGGAGTCCCGATGATCTTTTCTGCCGTTCTCACCACTCTCTGCAGAGATTTCCAGTCCGAGGCCTTGCAGCTCCCAGACCAGACAGAGATGCAGCTGGTCAGCAGGCTCTCGATGGTCCCCCTGTAGAAGGTGGAGAGGATGGGAGAGGGGAGGGAGGCTCTTCTCAAGCGGCGCAGGAAGTGCAGGCGTTGCTGTGCTTTCTTCGCCTGAGATGTGGTGTGAAGAGACCAGCTGAGGTTGTCTGTGATGTGCACCCCCAGGAACTTGATGTTTCTAACAACTTCCACTGCAGTGTTGTTGATGAGCAGTGGTGTGTGGCTGGGTCGAGTTCTCCTGAAGTTATCTCCATAGTTATCAAAGGCGCGAAGATTAAAAACAACAACACATTTTGCTGCATACAATTGTAAAATACGCTGAACAATTGAAACGAGGAATGACATTTCATGGGTAAGAATAGTTTTTTGCTCTTTTTTCATTATTAAATCTTGTTAAGATCTTCCAATCTATGAGAGCTTCAGTAACTACTTTGTTACTAGCAAAACACTAAGGCGAGCTAGCAGCTTGACAATAGGTGGTTTGATTAATGATGGTGATTGATGGTATTAGATGATTAATAGTGCCTTAAGCACAGTTACACAAGCATCAGTACGAGTACTAAAAGTACAAGCAGCAGTAACAGTAATAGTATAAATGGCCGTTAGAGTAGTAGAAGCCAATTGTTGTTGTAGTGCAAGTATTAGCAGAAGTAACTGGTGTGCTGCCACGACTAATTGCATTACTATGACTATGACAACAACTTCCAACAGTGGTAAGACAGCCTAATTCATATACATACAGAATACTGATTTAATGACTTCTCTAACCCTCAATGTGACTGATATCGTACATAATCGATTAAATATTCTCAGGTAGTAGCAAACAGCGATGCTGTTGGACCTAGGCATTTTATTGTCTTTGTCTGTGTCATTTAACTATTACATGCAAATAATTTTATCATGAATCACTTGCTGTTATGATTAATTAATTAAGTATTACTAATAATTAATTATTAGTAATACTTAAGGACTGCTCTCAAATCTTTGAAATTTTACTATACAACGTACTTATCAAATTAAATATATTTTGTCTCAAGTATATTGGTTAGGTAGCTTCTTTGACCTTAATTTATTAGCATGATTTTTGTTTGAAATGTTGATGTTTTTGTGTAAAGACTCCTCTGTCTACTTTTCTTACACCATATAGGTTTACCAGAGACTGTGAATTGAGGAGAAAACCATCTGATCACTGGTTTGTCTTTCCATTCACATATATATAAAAAAACTCTTCTCTCACCCACCCCCCTCTCCCCTGGTGGGGGTGGGTGGCTGTTCATCCTCTTCAGCTCGGGTCCTCTACCAGAGGCCTGGGAGCTTGAGGGTCCTGCACAGTATCTTAGCTGTTCCTTGGACTGCACTCTTCTGGAGTGAGATGTCTGATGTTTCTCCAGGGATCTGTTGGAGCCACTTCTCTAGTGTGGGGGTCACTGCCCCAAGTGCCCCGATGACCACAGGCACCACTGTTGCCTTCACCTTCCAGGATTTCTCCAGCTCCTCTTTGAGCCCTTGGTATTTCTCTAGTTTCTCGTGTTCCTTTTTCTTGATGTTGCTATCTCTTGGGATGGCTACATCTATCACAACGGCTTTCCTCTGCTGCTTATCTATGATCACAATGTCCGGTTGGTTGGCCATTACCATTTTGTTGGTCTGTATCTGGAAGTCCCACAGGATCTTGGCTTGGTCATTCTCCATCACCTTGGGAGGTGCTTCCCATTTTGACCTTGGGGTCTCCAGTTTGTACTCTGCACAGATGTTCCTGTACACTATACCGGCTACTTGGTTATGGCATTCCATGTATGCTTTTCCTGCCAGCATCTTACACCATGCTATTAGGTGCTGAACTGTTTCAGAGTCTCTTTACACAGCCTGCACGTGGGATCTTGCCTGGTGTGGTAGATCTGGGCCTCTATTGCTCTGGTGCTCAAGGCCTGTTCCTGTGCCGCCATGATTAGTGCCTCTGTGCTGTCCTTCAGTCCAGCCCTTTCCAGCCATTGGTAGGATTTGTTCATATCAGCCATTTCAGCTATCTGTCGGTGGTACATCCCATGCAGGGGTTTGTCCTCCCATGATGGTTCCTCTGGTTCCTCCTTCCCTGTCAGTTTCCACTGTCTGAGACACTCACTAAGCGCTTCATCTCTTGGGGCCATCTTCCTGACATAGTCATGGAGCTTGGATGTTTCATCTTGGATAGTGGCTCTGATGCTCACTAACCCTCTGCCTCCATCTTAGTGTATAGCCTCTGGATACTGGACTTGGGGTGGAATAAACCGTGCATGGTGACCAGCTTCCGAGTTTTAACATCTGTGGCCTGAATGTCCCCCTTTGGCCAGCTTATTACCCCAGCAGGGTATCTGATCACTGGCAGGGCATAGCTGTTAATTGCCTGAACCTTGTTTCTGCCATTGAGCTGACTCTTTAGGACTTGCCTTACTCGCTTCAGGTACTTGGCCATTGCCACTTGCCTAGTGGCCTCTTCGTGGTTGCCATTAGCCTGTGTTATGCCAAGGTATTTGTAACTCTCCTCCACATCTGCTATTGTCCCCTCTGGGAGTGTTATGCCCTCTGTATGGACCACCTTCCCTCTTCTTGTCACCATTCGGCCACACTTCTCCAGTCCGAACGACATTCCAATGTCATTGCTGTAGATCCTGGTGGTGTGGATCAGTGAGTCGATATCTCGCTCGCTCTTAGCGTACAGCTTGATGTCGTCCATGTAGAGGAGGTGGCTGATGGCGGTCCCGTTTTGGAGTCGGTATCCATAGCCAGTCTTGTTGATTATTTGGCTGAGGGGATTCAGGCCTATGCAGAACAGCAGTGGGGACAGAGCATCTCCTTGATATATACCACATTTGATGGAGACTTGTGCAACTGGCTCGAAGTTGGCAGTGTTCCATTGCCTCATTGAGTTTGCAATGAGGGCTCTTAGAGTCTTGTTGACCTTGTACAGCTTCAGGCATTCCAGGATCCATGTGTGTGGCATTGAGTCATAGGCTTTCTTGTAATCAATCCAGGCAGTGCACAGGTTGGTCTGTCTGGTTCTACAGTCTTGAGCGACTGTTCTGTCTACCAGCAGCTGATGTTTTGCTCCTCTGGTATTCTTACCAATGCCTTTCTGTGTCTCTGTCATGTATTGATCCATATGCCCACTTATCTTTGCCGCAATGATGCCTGACAGGAGTTTCCATGTTGTGGAGAGGCAGGTGATTGGCCGATAGTTGGATGGGACTGTTCCCTTCTGGGGATCCTTCTGGATCAGGACTGTGCGGCCCTTGGTCAGCCATTCTGGGTGGGTCCCATCTCTCAGCAGTTGGTTCATTTGTGCTGCTAGGCGCTCATGGAGTGAGGTCAGCCTCTTCAGCCAGTAGGCATGAATCATATCCAGGCCTGGTGCTGTCCAGTTTTTCATACCTGAGACTTTTTCTTGGATATCTGCTACTGTGATGGTCACGGCATCTTGTTCAGGGAGATTGGCGTGGTCTGCTCTTAGATTGTTTAGCCACTGTGCATCGCTGTTATGTGATGCTTCTTTCTCCCATATGCCTTTCCAGTCTCCAGCCTTGGTGGGTTAGCTCTTGTGTTATTACCCTGCCACTGAGAGCACACTTTAGCTGGTTCAGCTATATACATATATGTATATATATATATATATATATATATATATATATATATATATATATATAAATATATATATATATATATATATATATATACATATATATATGTATGTATGTATGTATGTATGTATGTATGTATATATATATATATATATATATATATATATATATATATATATATATATATATATATACATTAAATTGTATACAACCATAGAAAGATCCATACAGGTCCACCCTTATCCATGCACGCTCCACCTGCAACTCTAACCTCATCCACTCCGGCTCCAACAACCAAAAGGCTCTCTTTTCCATCATCAACAAACTCCTTAACCCCAGCAATAGAGCCTTAAACACATTCACTGTTGACAAGTGCAACTCCTTCCTCTCAATCTTTCAGTCAAAAATGTACTCCATCTACAACTCCCTATTCACTGCCCCACCTTCCCATGTCTGTTCCAACCCTTCTGCTCCTCTGATCCCCTCTCCCCTCTCTCAGTTTTCACCCGTCTCGCAAGCTGATCTGTCAAAAATCATTTGTACTATGAGATCCTCCACTTCCAGACTTGACCCCATCCCATCATCCCTCGTTAAACACTGCCTCCCACCATCACCTCAGTTATCACTAGAGTCATAAGCTCCACTGTCCCTCCGTCTCTGAAACTGGCTGGCATCCCCCCCATCCTCAAGAAACCTGGACTCAACCCTGATGACATCAATAACTTTCTGCCCATATCCAAACCTCCCCTTCCTCTCCAAGATCCTTGAACGCACTGTTGCTGCCCAAATCAAGTCCCATCTCACCAACAATAAACTCAATTTCAGTCTGGATTCCGTACCCACCACAGCACTGAAACTGCCTTCATCAGTGTCTCCATGACCTCCTTCTCTCCTCTGACTTTGGCCTACTATCCATTCTCATCCTCTTGGATCTCACTGCAGCTTCTGATACAATTAACCCCTCCATTCTACTTTTCTGCCTAAAATCTCTCTCCTCATCACAGACAACGCCCTCACCTGGCTGACATCATACCTCACTGACCGGAAACTGTTCATTTTCATTACTGTCACAGCATCTCCTCCTGTACTGTTCCCCTATGCCAAGGTGTCCCTCAGGGTTCAGTGCTTGGTCCTCTCCTCTCCATCCTCCAACTCCCCCCCGGTCAGATTATCCATCACCATGGTCTTCATTTTTACTGTTACGCCGACAACATTAAACTCTACATATCCACCAAATCCATCAACCCCCAGCTTCATTCTATCCTTTCAAACTGTCTTTCTGATTTTAACTCCTGGATGCAAAACTACTTTCTCAAAGTGAAATGCACCAAATCCAGCATACTCATTAGAGGCCCCAGTTCACTCACCTCTACAGCCAATGACTTCCACCTCTCCAACATCTCCATCCTCTCACCCTAAACGCATTGTCATGCAGTTACAGCATTTCAGTGACACCCATACAGTTTGTTTTTCCTCCACCAGACCTGACCTGAACATGGCGTCCATGTTTCAGCCGAGAATCCCCACCAACCTCTTCAGGATAACCGTCACATTTATCAGCTCGGAGTGGCTCAAAGCTGGTGTTTTACAAGTTCTACACCAAAATCAGTGCACATTTCTATGCGAGGTCCATAAATGAGGGCCAGTGAGTTCACTGTACACCAGTGACTTCCACAGTCACCATATCTCAGTCCAGTAGAGCCTCTTCAGGATGTGGTGGAGCCAAAGATTCTCCTCATGGATGTTCAGCAGCTGTGTGTTACTGTCATAGAGACATGGATCAACATCTCTGAGGGATGTTTCAGCATCAGCAACAATTAAGGAGGTCTGGAGGGGTGTCCCTAATGAAGTGGCCAGTAAGAGTGTTACACATTGACCTCATAAACACAGGTTTCATGAGTTCTCTTAGGCTGTGTTTACATGGCGCCAGAAACGGTCAAATCCAATAAGCTTTCGTTGCGTTTTGGCCTTGCGTTTTGTCTGAAAACGGAAACTTTTAAAAACGGGCTCCAGAGTGGAAAGCTTTGAATACGCTTTCCATGCAGCTCCGTGTAAACTCATATCAGAGCGTTTCAGGGTGAAACGCTGACGTCACCGCATGCGCAGTGCTCTTTCACATGAAGGCTGCGCACGCATACCAGGAACAACAACAGCCTTGTCCATCTGCCGAGTAACGTGTGAGCTGCTTACCGTGCTCGGTTCGTTATCCACACAAAACTATCCAGACAGATTTGTTGTCCAGAAAAGAAACTCCTGCGTCTCTGTGCGTCCACCCTCCATTGTTGTTTGTGAAAAGTTTTTCTTCTTCGTTTGTGTGTTGTAGCAGCGCTGTCTCTCTGCAGACCTACACCGCCATCTACTGAACTGGCATCCATACTACAGTAGATTCACTCGTCTCCAGCGTTGTCATCTGAACGCAGAAGAATTCTAAAACGCAAAGGACAAATCTTTGCGTCTTTAAGTCAGGAGTTTCCATGTAAACGTAGCCTAAAAGGTTAGCTGAGCAGTAGCTGTAAGGCCTCAGGTGTTCAGAGGGAGCCAATCAGAAATCAGCATCAGTAGAGTGAAGCAGGCCGTCCTCCATCACACCGAATAAAGAGACCATCAGAAGGCCTCTTTGGTTTGTCCAGGACTGATTGTCCTGTGAAGGTGGTACAGAGCACCATCAGACTCTGTCAGCAGAACAATGTTTCCTTCATACTGATCTGCTGTTAGAGACCAAATCTGAGGGGCCGCAGCCTCGGCCTACGCCTAAGGGCTTCACATCGTCTTCATGTCCTAAACCGAATCCCTGCTGAGATGCTCTGAGGCTGAGATTCTCTTTATGTTTTCATCTTTAGACCTTAAGTCTGCCTCTTCCTCCTCCTCTGTTTCAAATAAATCAGGCTGCTCACAGACATGACCCCCCTCATCATTAAAGGTGCTCCTATTGGCCGAGCCAACGAGACATTCATCTGACCCCATGTCCTGCACCTGTCACGCTCTTTCACATCTTTAAATCTACTTATTCCTTCAGTCAGATTATCTCTCTGGACAGAGTCAGACATCTGTAAAGTTCTGTTTCCCTGCAGAAACCTCATGCAGAGACAAATAAGGAGCCCAACAGGAGGGCAAAGGTCACATGTGACAAGAGTGAAGGAATAAAGTTAGCTAAACCATCAGCATATTCTCTGTACTCTGCAACACAAAGATGAAAAAACTTTATTATCAATAACAGTGATGATAACTATTAACAAACATTAAGAATCCTCTCTACAGGCCACTTTATTAGGTACACCTTGCTAGCACCAGGTTGGACCCCTTCCTTCTGTCCCACATGCCATCCAAAAGAGAAAATGAGTTTGTGAAAGGAGGTTTGTTTATTTGGGGGAGGATATACTACCTCTTTCATACATGTGCGTCAGACTCTGCCCTCTTGTTTCAGTCTTTATTCAACCGTTTGGCTCTCTAATATCCCTTCAGACCCCTCAGTGCCCCGTCCTTCCCCTCGTCCCCTCCACACTCTTATGAACACAGTGATGTCAGATTAAGCTGAGTTTATGCTGAGCGTGACTGCTGAAACTGTGAAATGAAATTGCTAAAAGTAATGCAAAGAAAGTTGACAATGTGACATGACTAGTTGTAAGCAGTAAATCATGGCTGAAAATGTGTGAAATGAGCAATAAAAATGTTTTGCAGAACATCATAGCTACTGGAGGTCAGGTGTGCAGGTCACATGACCACGCTCTAACTTCAAAGAAATGTGCAAAAGTAGATGCTGCTTCAACAGTCACATCTCAGAAACTGTAGCAGATAGTGAACAGTGCACGAAAAACTGTTTGCAGTTGTGAAAGAAAGCAGAAAATGACTGTTTTGTAAGATGTTTCAATGTGGTGATATTTGTAGATGTACCTAATAAAGTGGCCAGTCAGTGTAATTTATGTGAAATGGGGTTGAGAGTGCAAAGAAAAGCACGAATATGCTATTACAATGAAGAATCTGTATCAGAGGGAGAATAAGATAGTACAGGGTCTGCTGGGATTCAAACTCGTGAGCTCTTAGTCCATAGTCCGCTGTTCTGACCACTTGGCTATGGGGCCAAACATGTTGAATCATCGAAAGCACGGTATTTCTCCTAGTTGTCTTGTGCGCATGTATAGTGTCATACAGCAGGCTCATAATGCTCGGTACTTCTGGGTAAACAAACGCTCGCTGTGCCAAAACCATGGAAGATATCAGAAAAGGGATTGCACTGTGAGTATCCCAAGAACTTGCTGAAGTTATGGTTGTAATTTCACATCTGTACTGTCGAAAATGTTGACACAGTGGCGAGTTAAAAACGGGCTTCAAAGTGAAGCACTCCGCATCCCGGAGCTGAAAAATTGCATAACCGCAGATGGAAGCTTTTGCGGCATACCGCAAAAGCTGAATCTCACTGAGATAATTTGATATCAGATTAGACTTTGAAGCCGATTTCACGTGTAAAAGGAGAAGATTGTCTACGTTTTGATGCATAAATCATGTCTGTGGAGGACGGTTTGACGAAGTTATGACAAGATAATTCTGCCGAAGTTTTAGTGTGTGTGAAGGAGGGCTACGGTCTAATGAGTCACATGACACGCTCTAAGTCCAGAGCAAACCACAAAACTCGGTGTTGCTCAAAAATTCATATTTAAAAAATTGTTGAAGCCAGCAAAAAGCTGAAAATATGTAAAAATAGCTGAGAAGTCACTGCAGCTTTTAAAGTATGAATGAAGTCTGTAGGTGTAAGTATGCTCAATCTGTGGAGCTTCAAAGTTGCTGAAGTTTTCAGCAGATCTGCGGACATGTCCCATTGATTTCAATGTAAAAATACATGCAGAAATTATTTTTTACTGTAAAAGGTATAACTGTTAGACCTGTGAAAAATACAAGCGCACTCCTCCTGAACATGCTGCATATGTCATTTTTTTTCTGTGAAAATCTGTGCAAATTTGAAGCCTGTGAAAGGTGGCAGCAGAGTCTAGGAATAAGAAGAAGAAGAAGAAGAAAAAGAACAAAATGGAGTTTAGGGAGAACAATATGTTGAAATGCTGACTCAGCATTTCAACATAATTATCATAACAATCAAATACAGAGGGAGACGGAGTGATTCAGTGGCTTGCAGCAGCGCCGCGCTAAGGAACACATAAGGTGAGTTGGTTAGGTCCAGATAAACTTTATATCTCCGAAAAGTTAATGCACTTAAAACATTTCTATGTAGTGTACTCTTTAACTGTGGTAATGTTTTTTTAATGGGAGTTCTTGTAGGCAGAGAAAATCCCCTTTGTTCCTGATACCATACTTCCCTGTTTGGTTCTGTAACAGACTCTTACAGACTGTGTCTTACTGAGGGAGAGGAGAGAACTTTCTACTGCAGCTAATGGACTTAGTGACACATGGAGCTTATACAACAACACTTCAGAATACTGAACTATCCTTTAAGAAGTATGGGGGCACTACAGTGTAGGACAGGTCATTTTGGAAGGTCCAGTCCCAGAGCAGTGATGAACCTCAGCTGTAAAAACGTCGTTGAAGCAGTCACAGGGGTCGTTGGTCACAGACACACAGACCTGCTTCTGCTTTTCAGCCTGGGTGTAAAAACTTACCGGCTGGTTGTCTGAGTTTTGCTGTGGTCCGGCAGGGCCAGCGGACTCCAGGTATCTGGGCCCATTGGATGGGGTGTCGTTTCTGTAGTGTGGCTGTGACGGGGGGAACGGGCTCGCTGCTCCTCTGAAGTCGTTCTGTGAGGCCGGACGGGTCGGCTGGTGGGCTGTGGGAGGTCGACTGAGACGAGGATCCTCGGTTCGGGAGGGTGGATCATACTGGGTGAAATGCAGGTTTCTGTTGGTCTCTGAAACTGAACAATGGTGGAGGTTAATGGTTCAGTCAGGTGAAGAATGAAGGATCATCCATCGTGTCCCGAATGCGTCCTAAACCAGCTGAGGGATATTCTGGGACATCTGATAGAAGGTTCTGGAGACACTAATCCTCGCGCCATAACCAAAAAACCAAAAAATAGAAGTCTTACCAGAGCTGCCTCTGTTTGATCTGGACCACTCAAAGTCCTCTTTCAGCCAGTCGTGGACCATCTGCTCCTTCATGTCTCTGCCCCTGCAAACACAGCACAGACTTCAGCATGTCTCATTGGTGTGTCCACAGTCTTATTTACCAAAGCCCTCATGGACAGATCATGGTGAGTTAGCCATAAGCCCCGTGTTGAAGATCCATGATGTCTGTGTGGGTCTCACCTCTTCTGTGACTGTCTGGTCCTCAGTGTGAATGCCACCATGACTCCCACCCCCACCAGGAGAACGATGAGCGTCACGCTCAGCCCAGCATAGAAAGGTACTCTATGTATGGGGAGGCTGCAGTCGTCCCCAAGATACCAGGTGGTGGTCGGGTTCAGACAGCTGTGACAGAGGCAGAGGTCACATGATCAAATAAAGACTTAAGGCCTTAGCGTGACAGACGTGATGTGTAGGACAACACCTCCGACAAGTTGACAGCTCGGCTCAGAATGGGCCCACGGATTCAGAACATCATCGTGAGACACCAAAAGACTAGAAAGGCTGAAGGAAAATTGCAGTTGGCCTGACTCAAACTATTCCTTATCTCTATTTGTTTTGGCTTCCTGTCTGTCCTTGAGCAGTAATATCCCCCCTCCCCTCCCTCCACTCCCTCATCCTGTGAACTTTGCTCTGGATCAGAAACTCTCTCTCTCAAGGCCGTACAGTCACCTTGTCTGACAATAGAGACTTTGTGGAATCTGAGCTAAGACAAGGTTAAAGGTTTTCCCTACAAATCAATGCCCCCCTCAAGAATACTGGTACATCAGATGACAGAAAAAATTTTTTGGACTATATGAAGGGTTCATAAAGGATTATTTCGGACTTACTTGCAGGTTGGCATGTTGGCAGCATGGACGACACACACTCCCTTGTTTTGGCAGAACTTTGGCTTTGAATGCCTCGGATCACAGGATGTCAAACAGACCAACGTCTTGTTAACATCAATATGTGGCTCATAGTAATCAATTGAAAGTCCAGGTCTGAAGCATGCCGCTGGAGGAGGATGGAGAGAGGAGAATGAGCAGACTCAAGGGGGGTAAACAGTACACATGCAGACAGGTGAACAGAGTATTTGATATAAAAACAATAAAAAATGAAGAGACAAAACATCTCAACTCAACAAGACCTGCTGATTTCATGCTGCTTATTTGTTTATTTAACTTCTTACATTTGTTGTCTGAGGGCCATGCTGGCAGCTTTAAGGAAGAACAGGCTAAAGCACATTATTCTGGGTCTTTTCAGGGACGGTGGGCTAATATTTTGGTGAGCTAAAGCCATGTCTTCAACCAAAAACAGAAATAAATCTCCTTTTGAAGTGAACAAGAAGGGTCTCCAAACATGCCCAGAAACAGCCATGTGCCAGAGGGTCTCAGCAGAGGCCTGAGGCTCTTGGTGTACATCCTACATTTTCTAAACTATGATAACACGAGCAGGGCACTCTCTGTGAAGGTCTCTGCACGTGGACCATTTTGTCTGGACTTCACAGATTTAGACACTTAAACTGGAGATTATTCACACAGCAGGGATCAGAGTCTCTGTGGAGGCCCCAGAGGAGGCTCAGCTCTTCTCAGGTAAAACAGGAGGGGCTCCCAGGAGAAAAGGCTGGGACCCAGTGGTCTATGGGACTTTCTTAGGGGCCGGTCACTCAAGCTTTACCAAAGGCATCAGCACTCTGCTGCACCTGTGTCCTCACCTGTTTCCATCTTTATATGTTTCTGCTCTGGCTAAATGAGACGTCCACAATCGCTGCAGCTGTGTGTCTTCAGCAGAGAGGTAAAACCCTCATGCACGCCCTACAGGCACAGCAACATGATGCTGCACAGAGGCAGATAAAACACCTGACAGGTGTGCTTGTTACGTGGGAAACAGCAGTTTTACTGGACACACGTCCCCGTGTGATGATCACATGAACCAGAGCGTGACATCAATCACTCTCATACCAACCAACCCAGTCAGAGATTCACTCTGCATCACCCTGCTCCATATACAGTAAGGAAGTCCCATTGACCACCATTGTTCATGTCACAGAGAAACCAAAACTCTGCCTAGACTTTGACAGGGACGATCAGAAAACTGTCCACGATGTCTCAGAGATGGATGATGATAGATGGTCAGGAGGTTTGTGTCTGTTTCAGAGCTCAGAGGAGCCTTTCTTATTCATTTAAATGGAAACCTGTTCACAGTTTTTGGTTTATGGTCTCATGATGGTGATGCTTTTCTCCACCAACAATAATAGCAGACTGTTCCTGACAACACATGATGATTGGGATGATGTGAGTGCTCCAGTATTCTTCTCTCAAAGCTGGAGGCAGAGTTCTTGGACAAAAAGTGGCAGCAGAGTTTTATGAATAAGAGAAGCTGAGACTTTAACAGATACTCTGAACTGCAGAGTCACAATCAAATAAAAGAACAAATACACTTGACTGCATGTCCAGAACTCTCTGAAAGAGGATTTGAATCTCAGTTTGTTCTCCTGGTTAAATATGAAGAGTGACTGAACAACACATCCACACAAAGCTCAAATCTATGAAAAGACTGAAAGGCCTCTGGACGAGCTGATACTGACCTGAGACATCAAGTTCTGTGTCTGTCACAGTCGGTTGTGTTTCTGTACGGTTGAAATCGGGACAACCTGGACCTGAGGAGGAACAACATGAGAATCAGATAATGGAGATGTGGTCCATGATGAGCAGGAACATCAGAGCTAACTTTGCTCCTCTAAATCTGAAGTCATTTGGATCAGTGCTGCAGCTGACCAAACTAAACCACCTGGAAGTGGCTGAAATGTCCCTGTTGTTGTGATCTGACTCCAAAAGGAGGACCTACTGTCAGGATTCTCCCTGAACAGTAAGAGCCTTTTAAAGTCCAGCATGTCGAGTGAGTGAATCCAAAGTCACCTCTCAGTTTGTTTTCTCAGCCTCACAGGAAGTTCTTCTGTTTCATTCTCATGTTGGTGTGTGCATGTACGATGCTTTAAACGTGTCTCTCTTACCAGTTACAGTAGCATTGCAGTTGTTAAATTCCTCTATAGCTTCTTCGATGGCCTCTGTTAAGTTTACATATATCTCCTCAGAGGTGACATCATTGGGAATCTCCAGGATGACGTCATGTTCAACGTTGATGCTGGAAAGAGAGCACGTTATTCATGTTAGTGTCAGTGTGAAAGGTGATCCTCTTTCAGACTGCATGGATCTTGGCTTTAGTAAACTGATCAGAAACTGCTGCAGATGAACACCCCTGAGGTGAACTTAGACCAGACTAAACACTCATTAACCTTTTTAAAAACACCCTGAGCCCAGCAGAACCAAGTGATGAAGGTTTAGGGGGGCAGCCCACCCATCATGGGGGCAGGTGGAATATGTAGTTTATTTGGAGCGGCTCGATTTTCTCCTTAAATTAAACAAATGCAGCACGTGCACGGCCCTGAAGCTCCTGTCATAGCAGGCTGCAGATTAGAGAGCTGTGGAGATCCATCAGACGTCCTGATGACCTTCTGATGCCAAAGTCCACAGCCATGATCCAGTCCAGTCAGTCTTTGTGTCAGAAGGTTTTTACTCACCTAAACTCTACAGGTGGGGTGGTTGGCTCCGCCCTCCTGAACCTCACCTGGAAAGAGAAGAAGCAGATTCAGTTTGATTCTTTTCTTCATCTGATTCACTGGCTTCAGTCATCAAACCTTTGGAGGCACCACCAGATCATTTTGTCATGTGATCCAAAAGAAATCACCTGACAAAATGAGTCCAGTCTGAAGATGTTTTTTGAACACTTTATTTATGGTGATTTTCCAATGAGATTACAACAGATATGAGACAATAAATAAAGACAGTGTCCGATACATAGACAGCAATAGGAAGATAAATTGGAAAAAAAAAAAAAAAAAAGTGACAGAGACATATGAGTTTCAATAAAATAGAACGGAAATCAAAGGAAGGGGCAGTAGTTACACCAATGACATGCTCCACTGTACAACCATCTACGAACAGGATAGGTGGTAAAAGAAGGTATCACTGGTCATTCAGTTGCCCTAGCACCGGATTCCATATCTTGAAAAATTTCAGGATGTTACCAGAAAGTTCATATCTCATTCTCTCCTCGTGGAGGACGTTGATGAGTTCCCTCAACCAAGTCTAAAATTTGGGAGATGAAGCAGACTTCCACAGTTTCAGGACACATCTCTTAGCAATCATCATGCCATGAATCAAAGCAGTCCGTGAATTACAGTTCAGGCTTTTCAAAGTGTTGGAGTGTCCCAGCAGAGCAGTTTCAGGGTCAGGTGTTAAAGTGACATTAAGGGCAGAAGAGAACCACTGAAAAATTAGGGACCAAAAGTTGTGTAAACTCGGGCGGGACCAGAAGTGATGTGCAAGAGTACCTTCTGCAGCATTACATTTATTACACAGTGGAGAGAGACTAGGAAAGATTTTATTTAATCTGGCTTTAGAGTAATGTAATCTATGAACTATTTTGTACTGGATCAATTGGAGTCTAGCATTAATTGAGCAAGATTTAATATTTGCTAGTACAACCTCCCATGATTCATCCTCAATCTAAATACCAAGCTCACCCTCCCAGGCCCGTTTTATTTTAATAGTTGATGAATCCAGAGTTTTGCATCAGGGGGGCCCAGGAGAGACTTGAACAGTGCAGTATTTTCAGGTGGTAATTCATATGACTTAGTTGCCTGTCTGATATAGTGCCTCACTTGTAAATATCTGAAAAAATGAGATTTTGGAAGAGAAAATTTGGATTGTAGCTGACTAAAGGAGCCAAAGTGTCCATCAAAATAAAGATCCTTTAAGCTAACAATGCCCATCCTGCTCCACTCTTTGAATGCTATATCTGTGAGAGATGGTAAAGTCCAGTCTGAAGTTAACCAAAAACACAGCCTGTGTGATGAACAATCATAGGCCACTTCATTAGGTACACCCTGCTTCCCCCTCGGGGCTTCCTCAGTTCTCCAGCTGCTGAAACATCAGAGGTGTTGGTCCATGTCTCCATGACAGCATCACAGAGAATCTCCTGCTCCACCACATCCCAAAGTAGACCAAACCAAAGCTGCTCTACTGGTCTGAGATCTGGTGGCTGTGGAGGCCTCTGCAGTGTATAAACCAGTTTGTGGTACTGCACCTAAATGTCGACCAAGAGGGTCTTTATTTGTGTGATAACAGAGGGCCAGTTATTTGATGATATCTTAATGTTTTAGTAAAATTAACAAGAGCCAGTATTTACTGAAGTAAGTTTAAGTTTAAAAAGGTTTTGAGATGACTTTTCAGATGTTAAAGGCAGACAATTGGACTGGAGTCATAGGGACTCGGACTCGAGGCAACTTGAGCGGCTAGTGAGACGACTTGCAACTTGACTCGGACTCGGGAGGTAAAAACTTAAGATTCGACTCGGACTCAGGAGAAAATGTCTGCAGACTCGACCTGACTTGAGTCAACATGATTTAGAAAACTGCACGCACTCAGGCTTTACATGAAGAGCCTGACAGGAGATAAACGCCGCTCTTTCCTTTTAGGTTCACTTTATTGATGCTCCATTCACAGAACACTCGTTCCTCACCTATTATTGTCCCCCACACAACAGAGTACTACACACAAACGTTCCTACCACATACCTGCTTCTGCTACAGTGATCATCAGTGGGAAGGATCTGTGCCAAAAGTTATTTTCTTTGCATATAGAAAATTTCAATCAGATAGGAAATGAAGACACGCCAAGTGCACGACCTGCAACACTTCGATAAGTGAAAAAGAGGCACAACATCGAACTTTATCCAACACCTGAGGCCACATAAGGCCAAGTAAGAGAAACCTGCAAACGTTAGCCAGGTAGCTAACGTTCCTGTCATAGGTCAATATGGCAGGAACTTTAGCCGAACCTGTGGTCAATATGAAGCTAGCAAAGCTAACATTAGTAAAGAGGGTGTACGTGTGTTATATGTGTGGGAAGATAAGGTTTCTCTCTTCAAGATAAAAATCTGAGTGCTTTTTGGGTGGACTGGAGAACAATGGTGAGGGACTCAACCCGTCATAACCTGTGACTTGACCCGACTAGACTCGACTCGACTTGCCCCCAACAGAAAAAACTTTGAGACTCGGATCAAATGACTCGAGACTTGCTTGGGACTCAGATCGGAGGGACCCAGACAATTGTCTGCTTAAAGGACAGGGATTCCTTAACTTCAGCCCTCCCCTCATTAACATCAGACTTTTCCCCTCCTGGAGTGATGAGACGGATTCAATTCAAAGGTATAGATAGAAATTAAAGGTTCAGTATTATTGATCAATTCTTTATTAATAAATTATTTAATCTGCTCTGATTATAAACAAGTGCAAATTAATTTTTTAAATGAATGTTAATTTCTTTAATTATTATCCATTGATATCAAATTATTGTGATGTCATAAAGCCAAGGTGGTGTTGGCCAAAGATAACAAGCATGAGCATGTCAAATATTATGTTCAGTGGTTTATATCAGAAAAATAAAGAAATATTCAAAGGACAGAAACAGTGAAATCTCTGTTTTACCTTTTGCACCTCGATGGTGGAGGGTTTCTGCAATGGCTCTCCTCGACTGTAAAGAAACAACAGAGAGGACGTCAGCATGTTCTCAGAGCAGGTAGAGGATGTGAAGATGACACCACGCGGTGTCATCTTTGCAGGCACACCTTTGGTTTGTTCCTCAGCTTTCTGTTACCTTTTCAGAGTTTTTGATGATGTTTGTTTATCTGTTTATTTGTTTGAGTGAATGTTGTTCATGTTGTGAGGAAGAAGTGATTTTGGTTGTGATCTGAATACAGATGCAGATCCTGGAATATTTCAAAGGATGTGTTCACAGAGTGAGACGGGACAGTTTCACTTTTTAATAATAACTTATGAAGAACATCAGAATTGCCTCAGCAGAGGTCTGTCCCTCTGAGCACCTCTCGTTTTACTCTGTACTTTGGTAGTTTCTCTTCAGAACAGGCAGGACGGTGTGTCAGACTGCTGTGACGTCCAGCACAACAACAGTGGGGGACATGGAGGTGACAGTGCAGCTCAGGGCAGGGCACTTTTTGTGAACAAGGGAACCACGTTCATTTTGTCTTTACTCCCAGAGCACCAAGTTCTTGTAATTGTCATGACAGTCTTAACCTAAAAACTACAAACTACTGTAGACATAGACACATAACTTCTATAGAAGCGTCCTTTTTGTGGAGTATGACAACATGAAGATGGATTTTTAAAACATTCACCAACATAGATAAAAACAAATGGGTAACAGCTCAGCTGAGAGGAACCTCAGCCTCACCTAGCTTGGTGCTGCTGATCTTTGACTCTGCTAATAACACACAGAGCAAAAGTATCTGCCATTTCACCACGTGCAGCTGCAGCTGGTCTCAGTTTTCTGACATCATGCCTGGAGGACAGGACACAGCTGTCCCCAAAAGGAGGACAGCAGGAGCTAAAGGCAGGCTGTCCCACAGCTCTGACTGAGGGAAAGTGGAGGTCAGGTTTTACTGGCGTTTACAGAAATGTTGGATCAAACCTCGGCCATTTTAAGCACGTTTAAAATCTATATGATCCAACATCAGTGGTGCCAACTGAACTAACATGTCTCTGCCTGGCCAGACTTAACTGGACACAGCTTGATATTTCCCTACACACCCACAAAAGTTGACCAATCATCAGCAAGTGACTGCAGCCTAAAATACAAACCTGGTTGAAACTGTTCCTTTGTTTTTACTGCAGAAGATGTCACATTTTCTTTATGCATTTTCTTTGGTTGATTAATATATTTTCTCTTCTTTTTACTGGATGGAGGGCCACATTGTGGGACCAAGAGGGCCAGTGTGGCCCCCAGGTCTCAAGTTGCTCACCTCTGTTGTAGCTGGTTCTTAGCCAGTGTCTTTATGTTACAGCAAGGAGACGAGTTTGATCCAAACAGAGACCAAAATACAAGTGAGGTGTACAGGAGAGTTTGTAATTCCAGTGTTGGAAAACCAAGTGGTGATGTTCAAAGTCATGATTCTCTCTGACCAATCGGTGGTCTGCAGTGATGTAACATGACACTTTAGTTCCTGCTCAGCTCAATAACAACCAAAGCAAAATACTAAAAATTAAACCTAGAACTAGGTCTGATCCATGATGGTAAGTTTGAGGGGAGCTGGAATTAATTGAGACGACACCATGTGGTGATGCACCGGTAACTGGTTTGATCGCTCACTCATAACCATGAGAAGAAAACTTCTTCATGTAAAAGAGAGCATATGAAAAAAAACAGAAAAATGTATTCATACATGGTAACACTTTACTTAAAGGTCTAGTTTATAAGGCATTAGAAGCACATGCATAAGATGTTATAATGCATGTATAATGCTTCATAAGTGTCATTATAATGGTGTATAACCATGTATAAGAACTTGTACCAAGGTTTATAAAGTAACATAACGTATTATAATCAAGCCTTTATAATGTTTTATAAAGGCTTTATAATGTAGGCTTTATAAGGCTATAGGCTTTTTAATGTTTTATACCTGCTTAGAGTATGCAGGTATAAAACATTAAAAAGGCTTGATTATAATACATTATGTCCACACTTGTAATACTTTATAAACCTTGGTACAAGTTCTTATACATGGTTATACACCATTATAATGACACTTCTGAAGCATTATACATGCATTATAACATCTTATGCATAAGACCTTCTGATGAAGTCAGTTCTAGGGAAGTTTTGCTTTAGATCTTCAAAGTTGTTTCAGTTCATGCTTCAGTCAGAGAAGATTTTGTGACAGATTTGTTCAAAATCATCAGTGATTCAGCAGTGAATATGACACAGGAGGATCTTGACCTACAGTCTTGAATATTATATTTAGCGACCCTTTGATAGAAAGGAAAAGGGAGCACTTTGACAGAAACCAATCATTGTTAAAATGTTCTCAAATGTTACAGTGACAGGCAGAGGATGACCACTAGTCCTTGGCCTCTGACCTCCAGCATCTATAAACTTTATCCTGACGGACATTTGTGCACTTTGGAGAAAATCCCTCAGAGGCCTTTGGAGGTGTCAGCGTCACAAAAGTCATGCCCTGAAAGGACAGACTGACCAACAACACAGAACCTCAAACAGATCAGAAAGGTAGATCGACCTGCTCTACATGTGCACATCTGCAAAGATGGCTACCCCAGCATAAAAAGTGACATGACATATCACCACATGACCTGCAGGCGATCCTTCTTAAATCCTCTCAGGGACCTTACCTGATTTTAGTGACGATCACTTCTTTGAGGTTTGCTATCTTCCTAACTTCTCGGTAATATTTCTCCATCTGAAATAAACGACATGTTAATGTCTCCATAATGATCTGCAGGTAGCTGAAACACTCTGAGGTGATGGCTGTCTCATCTTGGAAAAACAGAAATAATATTGGTCCAAGGAAATGTTCAATCCAAGCGTTCTTACCTGGGCTATAAAGTCTTCAACAAAGTCTTTGTGTTCTTCAGAGTCTTCATCCTCAAGCTTCTCATCATAAACGTCTTCGACCTCCATGCTAACCTCCACTGTTCTATCATTGCTCTCTGTAAAACAACCAAATAGTTAGATAAACATGAAATAATAAAGAGAACATCTACAATTACTTCTAAATACAAGTAGTGAGCACTTCCCCAGCATTCACATCATTTACCTGGCACAACCTCTTCTTCAAACTTTTCACACAGGTCTCCATAGAAACCAGTTGGACATGTGCAGTTGTATGTATTCACATTAAATGTCCCACCATTCTGACAGGCTAACGGCCTCTGAGTGGTTAATGGTGATACTGTAGTCGTTGTGGTTGTGGTTGTTGTACGAGTTGTTGTTCTGGTTGTTGTTGCTGTGGTGGTTGGTTGTGTTGTGGGAGTTGTAGGAGAGGGAGGTATTGTGGTAAGTGAGGCAGATGTTTTTGGTTCAGTTGTGGGTTCATTTGTTGGTTCAGTTGTGGGTCCAGTCGTGGGTTCTGTTGTCAGCACAGTTGTGGGTTCAGTTGTGGGTTCAGTTGTGGACTTAGTTGTTATTTCAGGTGTTGGTTCAGTTGTTGGTTCAGTTGTAGGATCTGTTGTCAGCACAGTTGTTAGTTCAGTTGTGGGTTCAGTGGTTAGTTCTGTTGTTGGTTCAGTCGTGGGTTCAATTGATGTTTCAGCTGTGGGTTCAGTTGTTGGCTCGGCTGTGGCCGTGGCCGTGGCTGTTGGTTGACCTGTGACTCCGGAGGTGGGCCCAGTCGCTGGTCCTGCTGTTGGCTCGGCTGTGGCCGTGGCCGTGGCTGTTGGTTCACCTGTGACTCCGGAGGTGGGCCCAGTCGCTGGTCCTGCTGTTGGCTCGGCTGTGGCCGTGGCCGTGGCTGTTGGTTCACCTGTGACTCCGGAGGTGGGCCCAGTCGCTGGTCCTGTTGTTGGCTCGGCTGTGGCCGTGGCTGTTGGTTCACCTGTGACTCCGGAGGTGGGCCCAGTCGCTGGTCCTGTTGTTGGCTCGACTGTGGCGGTGGCTGTTGATTCACCTGTGACTCCGGAGGTGGGCCCAGTCGCTGGTCCTGTTGTTGGCTCGGCTGTGGCCGTGGCTGTTGGTTCACCTGTGACTCCGGAGGTGGGCCCAGTCGCTGGTCCTGTTGTTGGCTCGGCTGTGGCCGTGGCTGTTGGTTCACCTGTGACTCCGGAGGTGGGCCCAGTCGCTGGTCCTGTTGTTGGCTCGGCTGTGGCCGTGGCTGTTGGGTCACCTGTGACTCCGGAGGTGGGCACAGTCGCTGGTCCTGTTGTTGGCTCGGCTGTGGCCGTGGCTGTTGGTTCACCTGTGACTCCGGAGGTGGGCCCAGTCGCTGGTCCTGTTGTTGGCTCGGCTGTGGCCGTGGCCGTGGCTGTTGGTTCACCTGTGACTCCGGAGGTGGGCCCAGTCGCTGGTCCTGTTGTTGGCTCGGCTGTGGCCGTGGCTGTTGGTTCACCTGTGACTCCAGAGGTGGGCCCAGTCGCTGGTCCTGTTGTTGGCTCGGCTGTGGCCGTTGCCGTGGCTGTTGGTTCACCTGTGACTCCGGAGGTGGGCCCAGTCGCTGGTCCTGTTGTTGGCTCGGCTGTGGCCGTGGCTGTTGGTTCACCTGTGACTCCGGAGGTGGGCCCAGTCGCTGGTCCTGTTGTTGGCTCGGCTGTGGCCGTGGCTGTTGGTTCACCTGTGACTCCGGAGGTGGGCCCAGTCGCTGGTCCTGTTGTTGGCTCGGCTGTGGCCGTGGCTGTTGGTTCACCTGTGACTCGGAGGTGGGCCCAGTCGCTGGTCCTGTTGTTGGCTCGGCTGTGGCCGTGGCTGTTGGTTCACCTGTGACTCGGAGGTGGGCCCAGTCGCTGGTCCTGTTGTTGGCTCGGCTGTGGCCGTGGCTGTTGGTTCACCTGTGACTCGGAGGTGGGCCCAGTCGCTGGTCCTGTTGTTGGCTCGGCTGTGGCCGTGGCCGTGGCTGTTGGTTCACCTGTGACTCCGGAGGTGGGCCCAGTCGCTGGTCCTGCTGTTGGCTCGGCTGTGGCCGTGGCCGTGGCTGTTGGTTCACCTGTGACTCCGGAGGTGGGCCCAGTCGCTGGTCCTGCTGTTGGCTCAGCTGTGGCCGTGGCCGTGGCTGTTGATTCACCTGTGACTCCGGAGGTGGGCCCAGTCGCTGGTCCTGTTGTTGGCTCGGCTGTGGCCGTGGCTGTTGGTTCACCTGTGACTCCGGAGGTGGGCCCAGTCGCTGGTCCTGTTGTTGGCTCGGCTGTGGCCGTGGCTGTTGGTTCACCTGTGACTCCGGAGGTGGGCCCAGTCGCTGGTCCTGTTGTTGGCTCGACTGTGGCCGTGGCTGTTGGTTCACCTGTGACTCCGGAGGTGGGCCCAGTCGCTGGTCCTGTTGTTGGCTCGGCTGTGGCCGTGGCTGTTGGTTCACCTGTGACTCCGGAGGTGGGCCCAGTCGCTGGTCCTGTTGTTGGCTCGGCTGTGGCGTGGCGTGGCTGTTGGTTCACCTGTGACTCGGAGGTGGGCCCAGTCGCTGGTCCTGTTGTTGGCTCGGCTGTGGCCGTGGCTGTTGGTTCACCTGTGACTCGGAGGTGGGCCCAGTCGCTGGTCCTGTTGTTGGCTCGGCTGGGGCGTGGCTGCTGTTGGTTCACCTGTGACTCGGAGGTGGGCCCAGTCGCTGGTCCTGTTGTTGGCTCGGCTGTGGCCGTGGCTGTTGGTTCACCTGTGACTCGGAGGAGGGCCCAGTCGCTGGTCCTGTTGTTGGCTCGGCTGTGGCCGTGGCCGTGGCTGTTGGTTCACCTGTGACTCCGGAGGTGGGCCCAGTCGCTGGTCCTGTTGTTGGCTCGGCTGTGGCCGTGGCTGTTGGTTCACCTGTGACTCCGGAGGTGGGCCCAGTCGCTGGTCCTGTTGTTGGCTCGGCTGTGGCCGTGGCTGTTGGTTCACCTGTGACTCCGGAGGTGGGGCCAGTCGCTGGTCCTGTTGTTGGCTCGGCTGTGGCCGTGGCTGTTGGTTCACCTGTGACTCGGAGGTGGGCCCAGTCGCTGGTCCTGTTGTTGGCTCGGCTGTGGCGTGGCTGTTGGTTCACCTGTGACTCGGAGGTGGGCCCAGTCGCTGGTCCTGTTGTTGGCTCGGCTGTGGCCGTGGCTGTTGGTTCACCTGTGACTCCGGAGGTGGGCCCAGTCGCTGGTCCTGTTGTTGGCTCGGCTGTGGCCGTGGCCGTGGCTGTTGGTTCACCTGTGACTCCGGAGGTGGGCCCAGTCGCTGGTCCTGTTGTTGGCTCGGCTGTGGCCGTGGCCGTGGCTGTTGGTTCACCTGTGACTCGGAGGTGGGCCCAGTCGCTGGTCCTGTTGTTGGCTCGGCTGTGGCCGTGGCTGTTGGTTCACCTGTGACTCGGAGGTGGGCCCAGTCGCTGGTCCTGTTGTTGGCTCGGCTGTGGCCGTGGCCGTGGCTGTTGGTTCACCTGTGACTCGGAGGTGGGCCCAGTCGCTGGTCCTGTTGTTGGCTCGGCTGTGGCCGTGGCCGTGGCTGTTGGTTCACCTGTGACTCGGAGGTGGGCCCAGTCGCTGGTCCTGTTGTTGGCTCGGCTGTGGCCGTGGCTGTTGGTTCACCTGTGACTCGGAGGTGGGCCCAGTCGCTGGTCCTGTTGTTGGCTCGGCTGTGGCCGTGGCTGTAGGTTCACCTGTGACTCGGAGGTGGGCCCAGTCGCTGGTCCTGTTGTTGGCTCGGCTGTGGCCGTGGCTGTTGGTTCACCTGTGACTCGGAGGTGGGCCCAGTCGCTGGTCCTGTTGTTGGCTCGGCTGTGGCCGTGGCTGTTGGTTCACCTGTGACTCGGAGGTGGGCCAAGTCGTTGGTCCTGTTGTTGGCTCGGCTGTGGCGTGGCGTGGCTGTTGGTTCACCTGTGACTCGGAGGTGGGCCCAGTCGCTGGTCCTGTTGTTGGCTCGGCTGTGGCCGTGGCCGTGGCTGTTGGTTCACCTGTGACTCGGAGGTGGGCCCAGTCGCTGGTCCTGTTGTTGGCTCGGCTGTGGCCGTGGCTGTTGGTTCACCTGTGACTCCGGAGGTGGGCCCAGTCGCTGGTCCTGTTGTTGGCTCGGCTGTGGCCGTGGCCGTGGCTGTTGGTTCACCTGTGACTCCGGAGGTGGGCCCAGTCGCTGGTCCTGTTGTTGGCTCGGCTGTGGCCGTGGCCGTGGCTGTTGGTTCACCTGTGACTCCGGAGGTGGGCCCAGTCGCTGGTCCTGTTGTTGGCTCGGCTGTGGCCGTGGCTGTTGGTTCACCTGTGACTCCGGAGGTGGGCCCAGTCGCTGGTCCTGTTGTTTGCTGGGCTGTGGCCGTGGCTGTTGGTTCACCTGTGACTCCGGAGGTGGGCCCAGTCGCTGGTCCTGTTGTTGGCTCGGCTGTGGCCGTGGCCGTGGCTGTTGGTTCACCTGTGACTCCGGAGGTGGGCCCAGTCGCTGGTCCTGTTGTTGGCTCGGCTGTGGCCGTGGCAGTTGGTTCACCTGTGACTCCGGAGGTGGGCCCAGTCGCTGGTCCTGTTGTTGGCTCGGCTGTGGCCGTGGCTGGTGGTTCACCTGTGACTCCGGAGGTGGGCCCTGTCGCTGGTCCTGTTGTTGGCTCGGCTGTGGCCGTGGCTGTTGGTTCACCTGTTACTCCGGAGGTGGGCCCAGTCGCTGGTCCTGTTGTTGGCTCGGCTGTGGCCGTGGCTGTTGGTTCACCTGTGACTCCGGAGGTGGGCCCAGTCGCTGGTCCTGTTGTTGGCTCGGCTGTGGCCGTGGCTGTTGGTTCACCTGTGACTCGGAGGTGGGCCCAGTGGCTGGTCCTGTTGTTGGCTCGGCTGTGGCCGTGGCTGTTGGTTCACCTGTGACTCGGAGGTGGGCCCAGTCGCTGGTCCTGTTGTTGGCTCGGCTGTGGCCGTGGCTGTTGGTTCACCTGTGACTCCGGAGGTGGGCCCAGTCGCTGGTCCTGTTGTTGGCTCGGCTGTGGCCGTGGCTGTTGGTTCACCTGTGACTCCGGAGGTGGGCCCAGTCGCTGGTCCTGTTGTTGGCTCGGCTGTGGCCGTGGCTGTTGGTTCACCTGTGACTCCGGAGGTGGGCCCAGTCGCTGGTCCTGTTGTTGGCTCGGCTGTGGCCGTGGCCGTGGCTGTTGGTTCACCTGTGACTCCGGAGGTGGGCCCAGTCGCTGGTCCTGTTGTTGGCTCGGCTGTGGCCGTGGCCGTGGCTGTTGGTTCACCTGTGACTCCGGAGGTGGGCCCAGTCGCTGGTCCTGTTGTTGGCTCGGCTGTGGCCGTGGCCGTGGCTGTTGGTTCACCTGTGACTCCGGAGGTGGGCCCAGTCGCTGGTCCTGTTGTTGGCTCGGCTGTGGCCGTGGCTGTTGGTTCACCTGTGACTCCGGAGGTGGGCCCAGTCGCTGGTCCTGTTGTTGGCTCGGCTGTGGCCGTGGCTGTAGGTTCACCTGTGACTCCGGAGGTGGGCCCAGTCGCTGGTCCTGTTGTTGGCTCGGCTGTGGCCGTGGCCGTGGCTGTTGGTTCACCTGTGACTCCGGAGGTGGGCCCAGTCGCTGGTCCTGTTGTTGGCTCGGCTGTGGCGTGGCTGTTGGTTCACCTGTGACTCGGAGGTGGGCCCAGTCGCTGGTCCTGTTGTTGGCTCGGCTGTGGCCGTGGCAGTGGCTGTTGGTTCACCTGTGACTCGGAGGTGGGCCCAGTCGCTGGTCCTGTTGTTGGCTCGGCTGTGGCGTGGCCGTGGCTGTTGGTTCACCTGTGACTCGGAGGTGGGCCCAGTCGCTGGTCCTGTTGTTGGCTCGGCTGTGGCCGTGGCCGTGGCTGTTGGTTCACCTGTGACTCCGGAGGTGGGCCCAGTCGCTGGTCCTGTTGTTGGCTCGGCTGTGGCCGTGGCTGTTGGTTCACCTGTGACTCCGGAGGTGGGCCCAGTCGCTGGTCCTGTTGTTGGCTCGGCTGTGGCCCTGGCTGTTGGTTCACCTGTGACTCCGGAGGTGGGCCCAGTCGCTGGTCCTGTTGTTGGCTCGGCTGTGGCCGTGGCCGTGGCTGTTGGTTCACCTGTGACTCCGGAGGTGGGCCCAGTAGCTGGTCCTGTTGTTGGCTCGGCTGTGGCCATGGCTGTTGGTTCACCTGTGACTCCGGAGGTGGGCCCAGTCGCTTGTCCTGTTGTTGGCTCGGCTGTGGCCGTTGCCGTGGCTGTTGGTTCACCTGTGACTCCGGAGGTGGGCCCAGTCGCTGGTCCTGTTGTTGGCTCGGCTGTGGCCGTGGCTGTTGGTTCACCTGTGACTCCGGGGGTGGGCCCAGTCGCTGGTCCTGTTGTTGGCTCGGCTGCGCCCGCGTCTGTTGGTTCACCTGTGACTCGGAGGTGGGCCCAGTCGCTGGTCCTGTTGTTGGCTCGGCTGTGGCCGTGGCTGTTGGTTCACCTGTGACTCCGGAGGTGGGCCCAGTCGCTGGTCCTGTTGTTGGCTCGGCTGTGGCCGTGGCCGTGGCTGTTGGTTCACCTGTGACTCCGGAGGTGGGCCCAGTCGCTGGTCCTGTTGTTGGCTCGGCTGTGGCCGTGGCTGTTGGTTCACCTGTGACTCCGGAGGTGGGCCCAGTCGCTGGTCCTGTTGTTTGCTCGGCTGTGGCCGTGGCTGTTGGTTCACCTGTGACTCCGGAAGTGGGCCCAGTCGCTGGTCCTGTTGTTGGCTCGGCTGTGGCCGTGGCTGTTGGTTCACCTGTGACTCCGGAGGTGGGCCCAGTCGCTGGCCCTGTTGTTGGCTCGGCTGTGGCCGTGGCTGTTGGTTCACCTGTGACTCCGGAGGTGGGCCCAGTCGCTGGTCCTGTTGTTGGCTCGGCTGTGGCCGTGGCTGTTGGTTCACCTGTGACTCCAGAGGTGGGCCCAGTCGCTGGTCCTGTTGTTGGCTCGGCTGTGGCCGTGGCCGTGGCTGTTGGTTCACCTGTGACTCCGGAGGTGGGCCCAGTCGCTGGTCCTGTTGTTGGCTCGGCTGTGGCCGTGGCTGTTGGTTCACCTGTGACTCGGAGGTGGGCCCAGTCGCTGGTCCTGTTGTTGGCTCGGCTGTGGCGTGGCGTGGCTGTTGGTTCACCTGTGACTCGGAGGTGGGCCCAGTCGCTGGTCCTGTTGTTGGCTCGGCTGTGGCCGTGGCTGTAGGTTCACCTGTGACTCGGAGGTGGGCCCAGTCGCTGGTCCTGTTGTTGGCTCGGCTGTGGCCGTGGCGTGGCTGTTGATTCACCTGTGACTCGGAGAGTGGGCCCAGTCGCTGGTCCTGTTGTTGGCTCGGCTGTGGCCGTGGCGTGGCTGTTGGTTCACCTGTGACTCGGAGGTGGGCCCAGTCGCTGGTCCTGTTGTTGGCTCGGCTGTGGCGTGGCCGTGGCTGTTGGTTCACCTGTGACTCGGAGGTGGGCCCAGTCGCTGGTCCTGTTGTTGGCTCGGCTGTGGCCGTGGCTGTTGGTTCACCTGTGACTCGGAGGTGGGCCCAGTCGCTGGTCCTGTTGTTGGCTCGGCTGTGGCCCTGGCTGTTGGTTCACCTGTGACTCGGAGGTGGGCCCAGTCGCTGGTCCTGTTGTTGGCTCGGCTGTGGCCGTGGCGTGGCTGTTGGTTCACCTGTGACTCGAGGTGGGCCCAGTAGCTGGTCCTGTTGTTGGCTCGGCTGTGGCCATGGCTGTTGGTTCACCTGTGACTCGGAGGTGGGCCCAGTCGCTTGTCCTGTTGGTGGCTCGGCTGTGGCCGTTGCCGTGGCTGTTGGTTCACCTGTGACTCCGGACGTGGGCTCAGTCCCTGGTCCTGTTGTTGGCTCGGGTGTGGCCCTGGCTGTTGGTTCACCTGTGTCTCCGGAGGTGGGCCCAGTCGCTGGTCCTGTTGTTGGCTCGGCTGTGGCCGTGGCTGTTGGTTCACCTGTGACTCCGGAGGTGGGCCCAGTCGCTGGTCCTGTTGTTGGCTCGGCTGTGGCCGTGGCCGTGGCTGTTGGTTCACCTGTGACTCGGGAGGTGGCCCCAGTCGCTGGTCCTGTTGTTGGCTCGGCTGTGGCCGTGGCTGTTGGTTCACCTGTGACTCCGGAGGTGGGCCCAGTCGCTGGTCCTGTTGTTTGCTCGGCTGTGGCCGTGGCTGTTGGTTCACCTGTGACTCCGGAAGTGGGCCCAGTCGCTGGTCCTGTTGTTGGCTCGGCTGTGGCCGTGGCTGTTGGTTCACCTGTGACTCCGGAGGTGGGCCCAGTCGCTGGCCCTGTTGTTGGCTCGGCTGTGGCCGTGGCTGTTGGTTCACCTGTGACTCCGGAGGTGGGCCCAGTCGCTGGTCCTGTTGTTGGCTCGGCTGTGGCCGTGGCTGTTGGTTCACCTGTGACTCCAGAGGTGGGCCCAGTCGCTGGTCCTGTTGTTGGCTCGGCTGTGGCCGTGGCCGTGGCTGTTGGTTCACCTGTGACTCCGGAGGTGGGCCCAGTCGCTGGTCCTGTTGTTGGCTCGGCTGTGGCCGTGGCTGTTGGTTCACCTGTGACTCCGGAGGTGGGCCCAGTCGCTGGTCCTGTTGTTGGCTCGGCTGTGGCCGTGGCCGTGGCTGTTGGTTCACCTGTGACTCCGGAGGTGGGCCCAGTCGCTGGTCCTGTTGTTGGCTCGGCTGTGGCCGTGGCTGTTGGTTCACCTGTGACTCCGGAGGTGGGCCCAGTCGCTGGTCCTGTTGTTGGCTCGGCTGTGGCCGTGGCCGTGGCTGTTGATTCACCTGTGACTCCGGAGGTGGGCCCAGTCGCTGGTCCTGTTGTTGGCTCGGCTGTGGCCGTGGCTGTTGGTTCACCTGTGACTCCGGAGGTGGGCCCAGTCGCTGGTCCTGTTGTTGGCTCGGCTGTGGCCGTGGCCGTGGCTGTTGGTTCACCTGTGACTCCGGAGGTGGGCCCAGTCGCTGGTCCTGTTGTTGGCTCGGCTGTGGCCGTGGCTGTTGGTTCACCTGTGACTCCGGAGGTGGGCCCAGTCGCTGGTCCTGTTGTTGGCTCGGCCGTGGCGTGGCTGTTGGTTCACCTGTGACTCGGAGGTGGGCCCAGTCGCTGGTCCTGTTGTTGGCTCGGCTGTGGCGTGGCGTGGCTGTTGGTTCACCTGTGACTCCGGAGGTGGGCCCAGTCGCTGGTCCTGTTGTTGGCTCGGCTGTGGCCGTGGCTGTTGGTTCACCTGTGACTCTGGAGGTGGGCCCAGTCGCTGGTCCTGTTGTTGGCTCGGCTGTGGCCGTGGCCGTGGCTGTTGGTTCACCTGTGACTCCGGAGGTGGGCCCTGTCGCTGGTCCTGTTGTTGTCTCGGCTGTGGCCGTGGCTGTTGGTTCACCTGTGACTCCGGAGGTGGGCCCAGTCGCTGGTCCTGTTGTTGGCTCGGCTGTGGCCGTGGCTGTTGGTTCACCTGTGACTCCGGAGGTGGGCCCAGTCGCTGGTCCTGTTGTTGGCTCGGCTGTGGCCGTGGCCGTGGCTCCACCGGGTGGAGAGACTCCGGAGGTGGGCCCAGTCGCTGGTCCTGTTGTTGGCTCGGCTGTGGCCGTGGCTGTTGGTTCACCTGTGACTCCGGAGGTGGGCCCAGTCGCTGGTCCTGTTGTTGGCTCGGCTGTGGCCGTGGCCGTGGCTGTTGGTTCACCTGTGACTCCGGAGGTGGGCCCAGTCGCTGGTCCTGTTGTTGGCTCGGCTGTGGCCGTGGCTGTTGGTTCACCTGTGACTCCGGAGGTGGGCCCAGTCGCTGGTCCTGTTGTTGGCTCGGCTGTGGCCGTGGCTGTTGGTTCACCTGTGACTCCGGAGGTGTGCCCAGTCGCTGGTCCTGTTGTTGGCTCGGCTGTGGCCGTGGCTGTAGGTTCACCTGTGACTCCGGAGGTGGGCCCAGTCGCTGGTCCTGTTGCTGGCTCGGCTGTGGCCGTGGCCGTGGCTGTTGGTTCACCTGTGACTCCGGAGGTGGGCCCAGTCGCTGGTCCTGTTGTTTGCTCGGCTGTGGCCGTGGCTGTTGGTTCACCTGTGACTACGGAGGTGGGCCCAGTCGCTGGTCCTGTTGTTGGCTCGGCTGTGGCCGTGGCTGTTGGTTCACCTGTGACTCCGGAGGTGGGCCCAGTCGCTGGTCCTGTTGTTGGCTCGGCTGTGGCCGTGGCCGTGGCTGTTGGTTCACCTGTGACTCCGGAGGTGGGCCCAGTCGCTGGTCCTGTTGTTGGCTCGGCTGTGGCCGTGGCTGTTGGTTCACCTGTGACTCTGGAGGTGGGCCCAGTCGCTGGTCCTGTTGTTGGCTCGGCTGTGGCCGTGGCTGTTGGTACACCTGTGACTTCCGGAGGTGGGCCCAGTCGCTGGTCCTGTTGTTGGCTCGGCTGTGGCCGTGGCTGTTGGTTCACCTGTGACTCCGGAGGTGGGCCCAGTCGCTGGTCCTGTTGTTGGCTCGGCTGTGGCCGTGGCTGTTGGTTCACCTGTGACTCCGGAGGTGGGCCCAGTCGCTGGTCCTGTTGTTGGCTCGGCTGTGGCCGTGGCTGTTGGTTCACCTGTGACTCCGGAGGTGGGCCCAGTCGCTGGTCCTGTTGTTGGCTCGGCTGTGGCCGTGGCCGTGGCTGTTGGTTCACCTGTGACTCCGGAGGTGGGCCCAGTCGCTGGTCCTGCTGTTGGCTCGGCTGTGGCCGTGGCCGTAGCTGTTGGTTCACCTGTGACTCCGGAGGTGGGCCCAGTCGCTGGTCCTGTTGTTGGCTCGGCTATGGCGTGGCTGTTGGTTCACCTGTGACTCGGAGGTGGGCCCAGTCGCTGGTCCTGTTGTTGGCTCGGCTATGGCCGTGGCTGTTGGTTCACCTGTGAGACTCGGAGGTGGGCCCAGTCGCTGGTCCTGTTGTTGGCTCGGCTGTGGCCGTGGCTGTTGGTTCACCCAGACTCCGGAGGTGGGCCCAGTCGCTGGTCCTGTTGTTGGCTCGGCTGTGGCCGTGGCTGGCTGTTGGTTCACCTGTGACTCGGAGGTGGGCCCAATCGCTGGTCCTGTTGTTGGCTCGGCTGTGGCCGTGGCTGTTGGTTCACCTGTGACTCGGAGGTGGGCCCAGTCGCTGGTCCTGTTGTTGGCTCGGCTGTGGCCGTGGCTGTTGGTTCACCTGTGACTCGGAGGTGGGCCCAGTCGCTGGTCCTGTTGTTGGCTCGGCTGTGGCCGTGGCTGTTTGGTTCACCTGTGACTCGGAGGTGGGCCCAGTCGCTGGTCCTGTTGTTGGCTCGGCTGTGGCCGTGGCTGTTGGTTCACCTGTGACTCGGAGGTGGGCCCAGTCGCTGGTCCTGTTGTTGGCTCGGCTGTGGCGTGGCCGTGGCTGTTGGTTCACCTGTGACTCGGAGGTGGGCCCAGTCGCTGGTCCTGTTGTTTGCTCGGCTGTGGCCGTGGCTGTTGGTTCACCTGTGACTCGAGGTGGGCCCAGTCGCTGGTCCTGTTGTTGGCTCGGCTGTGGCCATGGCTGTTGGTTCACCTGTGACTCGGAGGTGGGCCCAGTCGCTGGTCCTGTTGTTGGCTCGGCTGTGGCGTGGCTGTTGGTTCACCTGTGACTCGGAGGTGGGCCCAGTCGCTGGTCCTGTTTTGGCTCGGCTGTGGCGTGGCGTGGCTGTTGGTTCACCTGTGACTCGGAGGTGGGCCCAGTCGCTGGTCCTGTTGTTGGCTCGGCTGTGGCCGTGGCTGTTGGCTGTTGGTTCACCTGTGACTCGAGGTGGGCCCAGTCGCTGGTCCTGTTGTTGGCTCGGCTGTGGCGTGGCGTGGCTGTTGGTTCACCTGTGACTCGGAGGTGGGCCCAGTCGCTGGTCCTGTTGTTTGCTCGGCTGTGGCCGTGGCTGTTGGTTCACCTGTGACTCGGAGGTGGGCCCAGTCGCTGGTCCTGTTGTTGGCTCGGCTGTGGCGTGGCGTGGCTGTTGGTTCACCTGTGACTCGGAGGTGGGCCCAGTCGCTGGTCCTGTTGTTGGCTCGGCTGTGGCCGTGGCTGTTGGGTCACCTGTGACTCCGGTGGTGGGCCCAGTCGCTGGTCCTGTTGTTGGGTCGGCTGTGGCCGTGGCTGTTGGTTCACCTGTGACTGCGGGGGTGGGCCCAGTCGCCTGTCCTGTTGTTGGCTCGGCTGTGGCCGTGGCTGTTGGTTCACCTGTGACTCGGAGGTGGGCCCAGTCGCTGGTCCTGTTGTTGGCTCGGCTGTGGCCGTGGCTGTTGGTTCACCTGTGACTCGGTGGTGGGCCCAGTCGCTGGTCCTGTTGTTGGCTCGGCTGTGGCCGTGGCTGTTGGTCCACCTGTGACTCCGGAGGTGGGCCCAGTCGCTGGTCCTGTTGTTGGCTCGGCTGTGGCCGTGGCCGTGGCTGTTGGTTCACCTGTGACTCGGAGGTGGGCCCAGTCGCTGGTCCTGTTGTTGGCTCGGCTGTGGCCGTGGCTGTTGGTTCACCTGTGACTCGGAGGTGGGCCCAGTCGCTGGTCCTGTTGTTGGCTCGGCCGTGGCCGTGGCTGCTATTGGTTCACCTGTGACTCCGGAGGTGGACCCAGTCGCTGGTCCTGTTGTTGGCTCGACTGTGGCCGTGGCTGTTGGTTCACCTGTGACTCCGGAGGTGGGCCCAGTCGCTGGTCCTCGTGATGGCTCGGCTGGGGCCGTGGCTGTTGGTTCACCTGTGACTCGAGGTGGGCCCAGTCGCTGGTCCTGTTGTTGGCTCGGCGTGGCCGTGGCTGTTGGTTCACCTGTGACTCCGGAGGTGGGCCCAGTCGCTGGTCCTGTTGTTGGCTCGGCCGTGGCCGTGGCTGTTGGTTCACCTGTGACTCCGGAGGTGGGCCCAGTCGCTGGTCCTGTTGTTGGCTCGGCCGTGGCCGTGGCTGTTGGTTCACCTGTGACTCCGGAGGTGGGCCCAGTCGCTGGTCCTGTTGTTGGCTCGGCTGTGGCTGTTGGTTCACCTGTGACTCCGAAGGTGGGCCCAGTCGCTGGTCCTGTTGTTGGCTCGGCTATGGCCGTGGCCGTGGCTGTTGGTTCACCTGTGACTCCGGAGGTGGGCCCAGTCGCTGGTCCTGTTGTTGGCTCGGCTGTGGCCGTGTCTGTGGCTGTTGGTTCACCTGTGACTCCAGAGGTGGGCCCAGTCGCTGATCCTGTTGTTTGCTCGGCTGTGGCCGTGGCTGTTGGTTCACCTGTGACTCCAGAGGTGTTCCCAGTCGCTGGTCCTGTTGTTGGCTCGGCTGTGGCCGTGGCTGTTGGTTCACCTGTGACTCCGGAGGTGGGCCCAGTCGCTGGTCCTGTTGTCGGCTCGGCTGTGGCCGTGGCTGTTGGTTCACCTGTGACTCCGGAGGTGGGCCCAGTCGCTGGTCCTGTTGTTGGCTCGACTGTGGCCGTGGCCGTGGCTGTTGGTTCACCTGTGACTCCGGAGGTGGTCCCAGTCGCTGGTCCTGTTGTTGGCTCGGCTGTGGCCGTGGCTGTCGTTTCATTTGCTATTCCGGAAGTGGGCCCAGTCTCCGGTCCTGTTGTTGGTGGATGTGTTGATGTGGCAGATCTCTGACCTGTAACAGATTTTGCTTTGTCATTGTTTTTTGTTTTTGTCCATTAAGTGTTTCACAGCTTTTCCATTCCCTTTTAAATATATATATATATATATACATATATATATATATATATATATATATATATATATATATATATATATATATATATATTCTTATGTATATACATATATTAAAATATCTAAATTCATTTATGTATAGAAGATATATGTCTATGTCTACAGTTGTTTGTACTTTGGAACAGTTTGTCTCAACAGTACAACAATGGTCAATTGTTGGCATGTTTTTATTTTCTTTCAAACTGATAACATTTGTTGAGTTCATGTAAAACTATCACGATTGAAGTTATGATTAAATTTGTTCGATTCAGACTGAAACTTACAGCTTCACTTTGTATTTTAAGTTTCATACTTATAAGACAGGACCAAAGTTAAAAAGGAGAGGTTACTTGAATTATTAACCCTCTGGAGTCCCTTGACGCGCTGGAGCGTCAAAATCACGTGACAGGTTTCAGACGTCATACCTGGAAGACACAGCCTCACAGAGTCACCGTTTCAACTTTTGTTGAAAGTGCAGACCTCAAGCTTTATATCAGTTTTTAAATTTTGTTAATAGGCCAAGTAAAACCAGAGCTGTGACAAATTATTTACGCCATAGTTTTTTGTGCATCTTTTTGTCTGCATGATCGGTGCAGGAAAAAAAATCAGAAGCAGCGGCGTAGTCTGAGTCTGAGCCAGGCTCAGGCAGCAGCACACATCGACGTGGTGGATGATCCCTATCTCTGGCGGCTCAGCAGCACACATCAGACCTGAGTCTTGGAAAACAGGAGAGGATGCTGACACTGCCCCAGCAGTAAGCATTTTCCAGCCTCGCAGACCAGCCTCGTTCACTTGTGATTCCGGAAGTGGGCCCAGTCGCTGGTCCTGTTGTTGGTTCGGCTGTTACCGTGGTTGTTGGTTCACTTGTGATTCCGGAAGTGGGCCCAGTCGCTTGTCCTGCTGTTGGTTCAGCTGTGACCTTGGTTGTTGGTTCATTTGCTATTCCAGAAATGAGTACAGCTGCTGGTCCTGTTGTTGGTGGATGTGTTGATGTGGCAGATATCTGACCTGACCTGTTTTCCCTGCCGTTCTTCGTATCACCTCATCCTCTGGAGAAGATAAGAGGTTTGAAGACCCAGCAGCAGCAATTGACTACATACGTGAGAAATTACAGCGTTAATATGACACTTTTTGAACTGTAAACAAACTGAGCGGTGACTAGCTGGTGCTAGCAGCTAAGTGGCGCTACCTGTTTAGCATTGGCAGCTATTAGAGCTGCCCAAGTTGGGGACCGATAATGGCTTACTTAGATGTTCACCTTAGCCTATATATCAAAGTGTTTCTACAAACAAGATTATTATATATGTTCAGACCAACACTGCAGATGTTTCCGACTAATTCAAAGAGTCCCTATGAAAAAGTATGCTGTACATTATTGCAAATGACTGTTTATACGCACATTCAAACTTCAATACTTGGGTTTCAATACATTTGCATATACAGGTGTATTTAGGGACAAAAGTTTATACACATTAAGTTTGTGGAACTTTTTTTTTTTTTACACTTGACATTATGGGTGAACCTCAGAGCCACCCCATCTATCAAGGGAGCTGTAAATACCCATTACAAGGTCAAGATACATTTCAGAGTGTTTTTTTTTCAGGTCCGTTGGACAATTTGTTTGCCCTGGTTGAGGGTTTATTAGAGGAGTTTTGTATGGCTTTATACTGTGATATACTGGCAAGTAGGGATGCGATCTCGAGGGGTTTAGTAGATCAGCATGGGTTTTCAAGGCTCTTTTTTCAGTTTGAAGTTAGTGGACAGGGTCTCTCAACTTCTCTTTTCCTTAACGATAATGACATTCAGCAGTTGCAATACAAGCTTTCTAAGATTTGTTAGTTGGAATGTAAAGGGAATTCATAATCCTGTGAAGCGTAGTCAGGTTTTTTTCCATCTTAAATTGTTAAAATTTGATGTCCTGTATTTGCAGGAAACGCACCTCCTATCAACCGATCAATCCAAATTAAAGAAGGCTTGGATTGGACAGTCGTTCAACTCAATGTATTAGAATAGATCAAGAGGCGTGGCCATCTTGATTAGAAGGGGTGTTCCATTTGTCCCACTGTCAACCATCTCAGACTCCAGGGGAAGATACGTGATGGTTACAGGTAGAATATATGGTTCAAGAGTGGCACTAGCTAATATATATCGACCGAATTGGGATGACCCTCTTTTCTTCACCAACTTTATAGCAACCCTCCCTGACCTTAACAACCACTTGTTAGTTTTGGGTGGTGATTTCAATTGCGTGTTACATCCTAATCCTGATCGATCCAGTCCGAGACCCAACACTAAACTTTCGAAAGCAGGAAAAGTCATCCAGTCATTTAAGGATTCTTATGGTCTTTATGACCCTTGGAGGAGAGAAAACCCCTCAGCCAGACAGTTCTCCTTTTTTTCTCCAATGCACCACTCCTTTTCCAGAATAGATTTCTTTCTAATAGATGGTAAACTTTCTCCAATGGTTAAAGGATGCCAATATAATTCAATTGTCATTTCCGATCATTGTCCTGTGCAGTTGGATCTGAGTTTTCCTGATTGCCCAAAACCTCATCGCACCTGGCGGTTTGACCCTCTATTACTCTCTAAAGACTCTTTCAAAAAAATTTTATCCCAACATATAGATGATTTCTTGGAATTTAACTTAACCCCATATGTGCAGATCTCCAGAGTTTGGGAAGCACTCAAAGCTTATCTCAAGGGCCAAATAATTTCATATACCGTACATGAAAGGAATAAGCGCAGCCAGTGTATGGCTGATCTAACTCAAAGTATTGCTGAAGTAGACCGCCAATATGCTAGTGCTCCGACTTCTGATCTATACAAAAAGAAACTATTACTGAAGGCAGAATTTGATAATATTTCTATTCAAAACACAAAACGACTGCTTTACAGAGCTAAGCAGACATTTTACGAGCATGGAGATATGGCAGGAAAATTATTGGCCCATCAGATCAGGCAGTCAGTGGCTGCTAACACCATTCCTGAAATTCAGATGTCTTCAGGTATGAAGACTACTAATCTAGAGGACATAAATGATCAATTTAAGCAATTCTATGCTACTCTTTACAGCTCGGAACCACCCGAAGATTTCTCACAGATTTCCAACTTCCTAGATAAATTGATCTTACCGAGAATTTCACCGGACGACTGTGCGGATATAGACAAAGATATATCTGTTAATGAAATACTACAAGCCATCAGGTCCATGCAGAGCAATAAAGCTCCTGGACCTGATGGTTTCTCAATTGAAGTTTATAAAGAATTTGCAATTAAATTTGCACCAATACTTCAAAAACTATATCAGGATATTTTTTCTCAGAAGACATTACCCCAAACTGACACAGGCAATTATATCAGTGCTACTAAAAAAAAATAAGGACCCTCTAATCTGTGGCTTCTACCGCCCAATTAGCCTGCTGAATTGTGATTACAAGATCTTAACAAAAATTTTAGCTTCCCGTATCGAGACTGTACTACCAAAGATTGTTAACCCAGACCAAACTGGTTTTATTCAAGGCAGACAATCCTTTTATAACACGCGTCGCCTTCTGAATATAATTTTCACTCCGACTGGTAGACCAGAAGTTGTGATCTCATTAGATGCCGAAAAGGCTTTTGATCGGGTCGAGTGGAGTTACTTGTTTATGGTTTTAGAAAGATTTGGATTTGGCCCATCACTCTTAACATGGATCAAAATATTGTATTATTCTCCTATGGCTGCAGTATGAACAAACTCCATAATTCCTGACTACTTTAAACTCCACAGGGGTTGCAGACAAGACTGTAGTCTTTCCCCTTATCTATTTGATTTGGCAATTGAGCCACTCACTATAGCTCTCAGGGGGGAAGATGGAATTAAAGGCATCTCTCGTGGCAGTAAACTACATAAAGTGTCATTATACGCTGATGATTTATTACTATATATATCCAACCCTCAGGAATCCATACCAAAACTACTATGCATTTTAAAGGAATTCTGGTGTCTTTCGGGTTATAAGATCAACTACTCAAAGAGTCTACTTTTTCCTGTTAACGATGTAGGTGAAGATTACTCTGAATTTCCTTTTAAAGTAGAAAAGGAGGCTTTTACATATTTGGGTATTAAAGTTACTTGTTCAATAAAGGGGCTGTATGATCATAATTTCACTAAAGTACTCGAACAAACAGCACTAGACTTTAAAAAATGGTCAGCATTACCCATTTCATTAGTAGGACGTATAAATATAGTTAAAATGACAATTCTCCCTAGGTTCCTATACATATTTCAAATGATTCCCATATATATATATCAAAAAGCGCCTTTCGAAAACTGGATAAATTAATCTCATCTTTCATCTGGAAGGGCTCAAACCCCAGGATGAAAAAGAGGTTTTTGGAAGGAAGCAGGGGGTCTTGGCCTACCCATATTTGTCTTTTATTACTGGGCAGCTAATGTAACAAAGCTTTTGTATTGGATTTACATATAAAAATAAGGAATGCATAGACTGGGCTCTGATGGAGCTTCTGTCCAATCCATTACCCATTCTCACTTCACCATTGATATGGCCCTCTAGTGCCCAACTAACAAACCCAGTGGTTAGATCCTCACTTAAAATTTGGCTCCAATTTAGGAGACATTTTGGCTTAAAACAGGTTAGTGAATTTCTCCCAATCGTAAATAACCATTTTTCCACACCTTCTATATTAGATAGTACATTTCAGTTCTGGTAGAGACATGGGCTGTTATTCTTCAGAGATTTATTTTCAGAAGACAATTTCCTTTCTTTTGAAACATTAATAAAATATTATAATTTACCTAGATCTGATTTTTTCAAATATCTTCAAATTCGTAGCTTTGCAAAAAAGACATTTCTCTCTTTTCCCCACTTGACACCAAGGAATCAGTTAGATCTGATTCTACAACTAGATCCCTGTGATAGAAAATGGGTCTCCACAGTTTACACAATGATACAAGGATTTAATAAAATATCTTGGGACAGAACAAAAACTGCATGGGAGACTGATTTGGGAGAGAGGCTATCGGAGGATGCTTGGCAGAAAAGCCTAATCCGTATACATACTTCCTCTCTATGTATACGTCATGGGCTGATTCAGTTTAAGGTACTTCATCGTCTACACTATTCAAATGATAAGCTTGCTAGAATTTTTCCTACAATAAACCCTGGCTTTCCGAGATGTGGCTACTGCCCTGCATCAGTTGGGCATATGTTTTGGCTATGTCCCTCTCTCTGTGAATACTGCAAACAGATATTTGAGGTGTTTTCCCATATCTGTGGACAGACAATAGACCCAGATTTCAACATAGCAATTTTTGGTATACCACCTCCAAATTGTAGACTCACAATTTAACAAGCAAATGCTTTTGCTTTTGCCTCTCTGTTGACCCTTAGGCTTATTCTTTTTAATTGGAAGGCCAAAAATGCTCCTTCTTTCTCACACTGGTTGAAGGAGGTGCTTTCCTTTTTACCTTTGGAAAAGCTAAGGCATGAAATTAATAAAACCCGCAAGAGCTTTATCTTGACCTGGAGCCTTTTCACTGATTATGTGGAGGGCTTTTCTTTTGATTGCAACTGATGATCATCTGAGTGTAGGTGAATGTGGATGAATTTGCCCTTTTTATATATATATGTATATATGTATGTATGTATGTATGTATGTATGTATGTATGTATGTATGTATGTATATATATATATATACTCAACAAAAATATAAACGCAGCACTTTTGTTTTTGCTCCCATTTTTCATGAGATGGACTTAAAGATCTAAAATTAATTCCAGATAAACAATATTACCATGCTGAGTTTGCACCGGTTTGCTGTCAGCTAGAGCAGCATCTCGTCATTTCCTCATCTCTGGTGGATCTGATCTCTGTGCGACGGGGCAGGTGCCTTCTCCTTGGAAGATCGTGCAGATGTCGACTCATGAATTGACGTTTTGAGCCGTCTGGCTCTGTTTTTACTTCGCTAAACTTCAGCGTGGGCGCTTCTCGCTGGAGTTCCTGTTTACCTGTGACGTCTTGCATCGTCACCCTCAGCGTGGAAAAGAGGGAAAACCTGGATTGGACTTTCGCACTGCTGACCTGGACTGTGGATTTTGTGTCTGCCCCTGTGTTCAGCTGAGAGATCCCGGTTACTCGGTTGTCTTTGTAGCCTTGGGGGCAGTGCTGAAATTGCGCCAGGTTTCTGCTGTTCTGTGTCTGTCTCTTTTCGCCATCTTTGGGGGTGGCTGTCACCGGACCAATAACTCCGGTCCAGCTTTCACAGACACATCTTACATGGGGACGAGCGCATCTGACTGTGCGCCCTCTGTCACTTTATCCCCTCAGTCCCCTTTTTTCTCATCTACTGTCAGCTTCTCCACACTGATCTTTCCCCAGGATGACTCTTCCACATTAACTGTGGACACACAAAATGGTTGATCCAAGACACGAACTCACTGCATTCTTACTGTCTATTAATCATCAAAATTCATTTTACACCTTGCCCTGACTCTTCTGCTGCACCATCCCCACCTGCTCCAGCAGCTCAACAAGAGAACTGCCATATTAAGTGCAAAATTTTTGTGCTGTTGCTGTTACTGCTCTCAGGGAATATTTAACTCAACCCTGGTCCAGACACTCCCTCTCAGTGTTTTACTCCGGCTGATTTTAAAGACAGAACTGGTCTTGGCATAATACATATAAATGCAAGGAGTATGCTCACCAAGATGGACATGTTAAATATCTGGATCACCTCAACAAATGCAAACATTGTTGTCTTATCTGAAACATGGCTGAAAAAGTCCATTCCTGCTAAGGACATTTTTATTGAAGGTTATAACGTCTTCCGTGTAGACCACAAGAAAAAAGGGGGTGGGGTGGCAATTTATACTAAATCTAAGTTTAGTGTGCAACCAGTTCTTTCAGAGTCGGTGAGTAAAGAGCTTGAGTTGTTGGCTCTGAATGTGGAAGTATCCAAAGACCACCACTTTACACTGGTGGGTTGTTATTGCCCTCCGTCTGCCCCCAGTTGTTCTCTGAATACCCTTGTTATGTTTCTCTCCAAACTGAAATTCAATGAACTTGTGCTGGTTGGAGATTTAAACTGGGATTGGCTGTCACAAACTTCTGAGGTTTTAAAAGCAAAATGTGACGATTTAAATCTGACACAGCTGATCCAGTTTCCCACTAGGCCAAACTTAAAATGCCCAGATAGATCGACACTAATTGATCTTGTTTTAACAAATCAGCCCAGCAAATATGTGTCTTCTTGTGTTTTTCCCAATGATGTCAGTGACCATTGTGTGATAGGTGTTGTTCGAGATAAGAGGATACCGAAAAGTACCCCTTGCCTCATTGAAAAACGTGTTATGAGAAACTTTGTTGAACAGGCTTTTCTCCATGATCTTTGTAGTTTTCACTGGGACAGAGTCATGCTTTTTAATGATGCTGAACTTGCCTGGAATTTTTTTCATATTTCTTTCTTGAAATTATTAATAAACATGAACCTATCCGAAAATTTAGAATTAAAGGGCGTGAAAACCCATGGTTCTCTGGGGAACTGTCTGGCCTGCTTCACGAGCGTAACTCTGCCCGGGCCAGAGCACGGAAGTCAGGTAATGATTCAGATTGGCTCTCTTTCAGACAACTAAGAAATTAATTTACATCTAAAGTTTTTAAGATCAAGGCTGAGTTTTATTTATCTTCAACAGCTGAAAGTCTAAATAACCCGAAGTTTTGGAGCACAATCAAATCCATGTCTAACAACTGTAAAACTGTTAAGGTGCGTTCACACCGCAAGCGACCCAGCTACCAAAGTCGCGTCGCCCACAGATGTAGCGTCGCGCGTCCGTAAATACCTGTTTGGTTGCCGTTGGCGTCGGCCGTCGGTCGGTGACGTCACGTCCGCTCGAGTTTTACCGCGATCATATCATATATCACATAAGAGGATGTATAAGCGGACATTATTCCAGCTGTGTCCTTTTCACTCACTTATCAGACACAAAACTCTGCAGCTGATGATGCAGCAGCATTATCTGTGAGTTTACCGCGGTCCGTCTGCAAATGTCCTCACTGAGATTGGTTCCGCCTAGAAGGAAGTCATCCGCCCTGTAGTCCGGATGAATAACTGTACCGTCACACGTACACACACCGCTGATTGGCTGTTGCTGCACAGCCACACACGACATCGCCTGAATAGATAAACTTTTTTTTAACTTTGACATCGCGCGACGAGTGAAGCGGTCGTCTTGTCGCCAGCTGTCGCGTCACGTCGCGGGAGGGTTAGCCCCCCCCCATCGCGGCTGTACATTGACTTTGCATGGAGAGTGATCGCCGAGGTAGTACAGGTAGCGTCCGGTGTGAACGCACCTTTAGCCTCCCAGTTAGTGTTTCAACCAATGGCCATAGAGTGACAAATAAAGTGGACATATTGAATGCTTTTAACAAACATTTTATATCCTCAGGATTTTTATTTAAACATGATCACATACCCCTGGTCTCTCCAATCAGTGAAGAGATTAGTTGTAAAATCCCTGCTTTTAACTTTGCTCCTTTTACAACTTCCGAGGTTTTAACAGCTCTTAAAAACTTGAACCCCTGCAAACCTGCTGGTCCGGATAAATTAGGGCACTTGTTTTTAAAACTTGCCTCTGATTTTATAGCTGAACCACTGTGTCATATTTTTAATCTCACTTTAAGTGGCAATAAAATCACTAATGTTTGGAAGACTGCCTTTGTCATCCCCCTTTTTAAAGGAGGTGATTCCACTGTTTTAAATAACTACAGACCGATTTCAAAACTGTGTTTTGTCTAAAGTGCTTGAGACACTGGTCAGTAATCAAGTAAAAGACTTCCTGGCTTCAAATTCTCTTCTGTCTCCTTTTCAGTCGGGCTTTCGGAAAAACCACAGCACTGCTACCACTGCCCTAAAGATAGTGAATGATATTCTGGAAGCCTTAGACAGCAAAAAGTGTTGCCTTTCCCTTTTTATTGATTTCAAAGGCTTTTGACACTGTGGATCACAGTATTCTTTTAAATCGCTTAAAAGCTTTTGGGTTCTGAGGGTACTTCAAATACATAAGGGTGTACCTCAAGGTTCAGTTCTGGGACCGCTCTTGTTTATTGTTTATATCAACTGCCTGGGTCAGAATGTTCCAAATGTTAATTTTCATTTCTATGCTGATGATACTGTTATTTATTGCTGTGCACCTACACCTGCATTAGCTTTTATCAATCTTCAGCATGCTTTTGATCAAGTCCAAGATCAGCTTTGGCATCTGCAGCTTGTTCTAAATGTAGAGAAAACTAAACTCAGGTTGTTTTCTTCTTCAAGAGCAACAAAGGGAACACTGTCGGAGAAAATTGTTAATTTTGACGATCAACAAATTGAACTTGTATCTTCTTTTAAGTGTTTGGGGTTCTTACTTGATGAAAAATTGTCTTTTAAAGAGCATATTCAGCATACTGCCAGAAAGCTGAAGGTTTTACTTGGCTTTTATTACAGAAACAAGTCCTGTTTCTCTTTGAATGTGAAAAAGAGACTGATTGAGTCCACATTTTTACCTCTTCTTGACTATGGTGATGTTTTATACATGAATGCCTCTACTCAGAGTCTTCAAATGTTGGACAGTGTTTACCATGGAGCTCTGAGATTTATCACAAACTGTGGATTTCTGACTCATCACTGCACTTTATACTCTAAAGTCAGTTGGACTTCTTTAAGTGCACGCCGACTTGGGCACTGGTATGTGTTCATTTACAAAGCAATCGTTGGTAAAATTCCTGACTACCTTTCCTCCTTATTAATCTTGAAGGATGGACTACATAACCTGAGATCAATGAGCTTTATACAGTTTGTTGTCCCCAGAATCGGAACTGAATTGGGAAAGAAGGCTTTTAGGTTCTCTGCACCTTCTGCATGAAAAAATCTGCAGACAGAATTTAAGCTGCAGAGCTTGGTGTCTCTGAATGTTTTTAAATCTGCAATGAAAGCTCTGGAATACAGAAGTTCTGAATGTCACTGTTTTTAACTGATGGCTTTTTATTGTTTTCCGCACTTCTTTGTTCTGTATTGAGTCTGTGTGACTGTTTGTTGAAACTGTGTTTTGCTGCCATTCTTGGTCAGGTCTCCCTTGAAAAAGAGATCTGCTGATCTCAATGGAACTAACCTGGTTAAATAAAGGTTAAATAAAATAAATAAAAATATATATGTATGTATGTATGTATGTATGTATGTATATATATATGTATATATATATATATATATATATATATATATATATATATATATATATATATATATATATTAGTGCCGTCAGGATATTAAAAAAATAATCTAATTAATTACCAGATTTGTAATTAATTCATCTAATTAATCTCATATCTGCTTAAAGTACCCAAATAAAGAATTTGAATTTTAGGATATTATATAATTGCAGTGCATGACTAATCAAATGAATACACAAAGTGTAGATTTGGAAATCCACATTTTTATAGGTGACTAAAAAAAAACAAAGTCAGAGCAAGTTGTCCAGAAAATTCTAAGCTCAATCAGGCAACTCAAATTACACTTTAAGTGTGTTTCATAAATAAAATTCAAAATAAGAAAAAGGTCGAGGACATCCAGCTAAACAATTTGGCCTGATGCATTATTAAAGAATGGAGTACAAATATAGATAAATAAATTCAAAAATGAAGTAAGATTAAGTCTTAAATATGCCATTCCTGTTGTCACCTGGGCTTTGTTTGGTTTGACTAGCGACGCATGTGTGAAGTGACATGCCACTGCCATGTACGGGTCCTCCAGCTGGACAATATCAAAGTGTTTGTGTGCTATGATTAATCTGTGATTCATTTTTTAATGCATTAATTTGTGTGTAATTAATTAATCTAATTAATGCACTAAAGTGACAGCCCTATTATATCTATTTTATATATATATATATATATATATATATATATATATATATATATATATATATATATATATATATATATATATATATAGATAGATAGATAGATAGATAGATAGATAGATAGATAGATAGATAGATAGATAGATAGATAGATATAGATATACAGATGTGTGTTTATATTAATATGACCCTGTCTTGAGAATGTTTTATTTACTTTTTTTTTTTTTTTTATCGGAGCCTTTGGGTGGGGGGTGGGGGTAAGTTGTTAGTTCTGATTTTGATTATGTATTTTTGTTTATTTACTTGTTTGAAAAATCAAAAATAAAGTTTGGAAAAGGCCAAATCTGAGTCTTGGTTTAACGAGGTAATTACGCGGCAAGACAAGAGCACTGCAAAGCTGAGTGACGCTGGAAGAAGGACAAGCTTCAGGTTTGGATTGTTTACACACCAAAATGCTGTTAAAGAGACAAGAGACAGTACCTGTCAATCCTCATTGAACCCAGTCATCATAACCCAAGTGTGTTATTTAAAACCACTGACTCTGTTCTTAATGCCCCACAGCCTTGGAGGCATCTGCTGAAATGTGCAATAGCTCTTTGAGACAGCTCTTTATAAATTTGAGCCTGTGTCTCTGCTGTTCTTGGAAGAGCTGGTCGGGCAAATTAAGCCATCAGGCTCTCCCTATGATGCTGTCCCTCCTAGTCTATTTAAAGAGGTTTTTCCTATTTATTAATTAAATAATAAATCAACTAAATCCTGGAAGATTAAATGTCCTAGACCTTCAAAACTTAAACTTAAAAATCAGAAGAATAAGGTAACCTTTGGATGATGACTCATTGTGACATTTCATCTGTATCCATGTGTCTAATGTGAACACTAAATTAGAATTAAACTGGAGCTGGTCTAAAAGAGACATTTTAAAAACCCTTCTCCTATTAAATTTGCACTTAAAGGTCTAAAAGGAAAGATTTTATTTTTCTTCTCCTGGAACCTTTTTTCATTATGTTGAAATGCTTAGTCAGCATTTCAACATATTGTTCTTCCTAAAATTTATTCTTCTTTTTCTTCTTTTTCTTCTTCTTCTTATTCCTCCAGATTTTGGCACCTTTCACAGGCTTCAAATTTGCACAGATTTTCACAGAAAAAAATTGACATATGCAGCATGTTCAGGAGAAGTGCGCTTGTATTTTTCACAGGTTTAACAGTTATACTTTTTACAGTAAAAAATAATTTCTGCATGTATTTTTACATTGAAATCAATGGGACATTTGTGCAGCTCTGCTGAAAACTTCAGCAACTTTGAAGCTCCACAGATTGGGCTTACTTCCACCTACAGACTTCATTCATGCGTTAAAAGCTGCAGAGACTTCTCAACTATTTTTACATATCTTCAGCTTTTTGCAGGCTTCTACAGTTTTTTAAATATGAATTTTTAAGCAACACCAAGTGTTGCGGATTTCTCTGGACTGACTGCATGTCACGTGAAAGATTAGACCGTAGCCCTCCTCCACACATCAAAAACTTCAGCAGAATTATCTTGTCATAACTTCGTCAAAACATCCTCCACAGACATGATTTATGCATCAAAACGTCGACTCACTTCTCCTCTTACACGTGAAATCTGCTTCAAAATCTAATCTGATATCACTTTGTCTCAGTGAGCTTCGGCTTTTGCGGTATGCCACAAAATCTTCCATCTGCGGTAATGCAATTCTTTACCTCCGGACAGCTGAGTGCTTCACTTTGAAGCGCTTTTTTAACTCGCCACTGTGTCGACATTTTCTACAGTGTGAACATAAAACTTTCACCCATAGTTTCAGCAAGTTCTTGGGATATTCACGGTGCAATCCCTTTTCTGATATCTATCACGGTTTTGGCCAAGCGAGCGTTTGTTTACCCGGAAGTACCAAGCGTTATCAGACTGCACTAAGACTATGCATGCGCACAATAACCACACGAAAAATACCATGCTTTCAAAAGCACAAACAATATGGCACTGTAGGTTAATCGTTAGTGTGCTGTCCTTTTGATCCAGTGATCGCAGGTTTGAAACCGGGCACAGACATTTGTACTTTTCTTCTCTACTCGTACAGATTTCTTCATTACAATTGGTAATCATGCTTGCTTTCACTCTCAGTCTTCCTTTGCATGTATTACACTGACTGGCCACTTTATTAGGTACATCTAGAAATATCACCACATTTAACCATGTTAAAAAAACATGTATTCATTTTCTGCTTTCTTTCACAACTGCAAACATTTTTACTGCACTTTTCACTATCTACTACAGTTTCTGAGATATAACTGTTGAAGCAGCATCAACTTTTGCACATTTCTTTGAAGTAACAGCGTGGTCATGTGACCTGCAGACCTGGGCTCCAGTATCTATAATGTTCTGCAAACATTTTATAGCACATTTCACACATTTTCAGCCGTGATGTACTGCTTACAACTATTCATGTCACACTTTCTACTTTCTTTGCATTACTTTTGGCAATTTCATTTCACAGTTTCAGCAGTCACACTCAGCATTTCAACGCATTTCCTGCATGGAAATGCAAATTCTCTAGTTTTTATTGATATCTTGTTTTATTTATAAGATCCCCATTAGCTGCTGAAATTAACAGCAGCTACTCTTCATGGGGTCTCACCAATCTCATCAACCAAAGAAGCAGTAAACATCAAACACTTAACATTATATCATATTGATACTAACAAATACACACGACTCACATTGCAGCTCAACACCTAAAAAAAGAATAATAATACTAAATAAATAAATAATGCTCACTTGACAATGCATTTTCAAAGTTATACATGTTGGGTAAACAGAAACAATTTCAACTTTTTCTTAAAGCACATTTCATTACTCTCAGAGACCAGAAAAAAAGGGTAAGGCACTCCATGCCACCATTGCTCTGTAACACATCATCCTCTGTTTAAAGTTGGTTCTACACCGGGACAACACCAACCAACGCTCCGATGACTGTTGGGTGAGATGATAATGAGTATCTGAAAAAAATTCTAAGGTCCTGTGCAGTATTTCTGGTGTTTTTGTTGTTATAATATTTTTGATAAGACATATTAGAGAATATTGCACCCTGCATTTAACACTTAACCAAGCTAAACTATCATTCATTAATCTAACATTTGTTCGGAATGGGTATTGAAGGATTAAAAAGGCTGCTTTATTTTGGGCCACCTGTAACCTATTCATGTTACTCTCTGTTGTACTCGACCAAATTATAGAGCAATAGTCTAAGTGTGACAGCACCAGTGCCTGCACCACTTGCTTTAGTAGACAATTAGACATTAAATTTCTGCAGCGTTTAATCACAGCTATACCACTACCCACCTTTCTAACCACATGATCTACCTGGGTGTTCCAGGACATTTGACTGTCTACAATAAATCCTAATAGTTTTACCTCTGTTACTTGTTCTACCTCCGTGTCACCCAAAGATATGTGAATCTTAGGTGTTTCTCTTAATGAATGTTTAGAACCTAGAGCTATACATTTTGTCTTGCCCCTATTTAGAACCAGTTTATTGCAACGCATCCATTTTTCTGTTAACTCTAATGCCTTATTTAATATTCTAGTCAGTTCATCTGTTGTATATGCTGAAGCATAAATTGTCAAATCATCTGCATATGCTGCAACAGTGGCATGATCCAAAATCAAAGGAAAATCATTAATAAACATGGAAAACAAAAGCGGGCCCAAACAACTTCCTTGAGGCACTCCACAGCTCACATCTCTCTGCTCAGAGTAACTACCATTGAAGTATACTCTATATTTCCTCTCAGTCAAATAGCTCTCAACCCATGCTACAGCAGAGGGTTCAAAACCGTAACAGCGCAGTTTATTCAATAACACATGGTGATCAAGAATGTCAAATGCTGCACTCAAATCAAGAAGTACAGACCCAACAGTTTTTTTATCATCAATTTCCTTCATCCAGTCATCCGTCATCTGAGCGAGTGCTGTGGCTGTGGAGTGTCCTTTTTTGTATGCATGTTGATACACAGAATTCAGCCCATTTTTACAAAAATAACTTTGAATTTGATTAAATATTATTCGCTCCATCATTTTACTTAGGGCTGGTAATACACTGATTGGCCTACTATTCTTCCCTGAAAATTATTGTCTGTTGTCCTTTGGCTATGGTAAAATTTTGGCTATTTTCCGTTCGGCAGGGCAAACACATGTTTTTAAACTCAGATTAATAATATGGGCAACAGGCTGAGCAATCAGATCAGCAACAGGTTTCAATATCTTCATATCTGGGTTGCTTTTTCTTTACTAACTTGGAGTAATTTCAATATTGTCTCAGGTTGAATACTTTCAAAAGTAAACTTACAAACATTATTATACATTATTTTGTTCCTTATTGGTTTACTTACAAAATCATCTTCATCTCTAGATTGCAAATTCTTGCGCATATTTAAATTTTATTCCTAAAATAACTACTGAGATAATTTGCAATATCGCATGGCTTAGTAAAAAACTGTCCATCTCTCTCTAAAAAATGAGGTGTAGATCCTCCTTTTCTTTTAGAGGCTCTAAATATCTTGCGTGTGTTGCTGACCTCTTGGCCAGGTCACCCTTGCAAATGAGATCCTGATCTCAATGGGTTTTATCTGGTGAAATAAAGGTTAAATAAAAATAAATAAATAAGTAATTCACAGTCTAAAGTATACAGTTTCAATTCCTTTGGCTGTTTTACAAAGCAATTAACCCTCTAACGGAGTGATTTTAATGGTCTTCAGCCCATGTTCCTTTATTTATACAGGATGTATCCAGGTCCCTCAGGTCTTTTTGGACAGCTCCATATGTATATATATATATATATATATATATATATATATATATATATATATATATATATATATATATATATATATATATATATATATATATATATATATATATATATATATATATATATATATATATATATATATATATATATATATATATATATATATATATATATATATATTTTTTTAATTTCACTGTGCAGTAACCATGAACCAAATTAAGGTGAACACCTGATGAATTTATGAATCTTACCATACACAGATCCGTCAGCAGGAGAGCAGATGAGAGTGAAGAAAAGCATCAGTAACGTCGAGGAAAACGCCATCACTCAGTCAGTCTCTCTCCAGCAGGAGGACCCCGCTGAAGAGCATCTGAAGAAGGAATCCAAAAACCGTCAGTCAGTAAAACAAATCCACACTTTGGTTCAAGTGGCTCCTGTGAGCAGCTCTGCAGGCTGAGATCAAGTGAAGGATCCTGCAGGTGAGGAGAGCTTTAAGTAATCACCTTTATGACACACACACCTTTCCTGTGGGTGTGAACTGATGTGATCTCTGCTGGACAGTAAAGATAGAATTCACCAGAAACCAAAGTCAGAGTCCAAAATGATAGACTGATGTACAAACTCATAAAAGCTTTTAAAGCCTGCAGCCACGGCTCCCAAAAGATTTCTAATTTAAATATCAGAGATTTTAGATGATGAAGTTATGAATTTATGAGAAAGCAAACAGGTGAGAGAGTGAATCCATTTACATTCTTATCCGTGTAAACTTTATGGTCCTGGCCGATGCACCTTTACATTCCGGCCAACACCCTGAAGATCAGCGACTGCCTCTGCTCCTCTTATATCTGGTCAAAGGTAACTGCTTATCTGAGTATCTGCTTATATCCCAGCTGTAGTTTAATCATTCAGAGGGATTTCCTCACAGCAGGGCATCTGATGAAGGATCGTTATGAGGAAAAGATTCACTTTTCATTCAGCACCATGAATCCATATTTATATCATAATGAAACTTATGAAACATTCACCACCATCTGTACAGCTCCTTCACTGCACCCTCTGTCTGTTTGTAGTTGGGTTGTGTTTCTGTGCATTTTTATATCTATTGTTTAATTTGTATATTTTTTATACATCCCCAAGTCAATTTTACCCTATTTTTACCATTTTATAATTTATTTTATTCCTCCTGACTTCTGTTCTTATCCTAATTATACAGTATGTTGATTGTTTTTGCACCAGTTTATTACGTCAAATTCCTCGTATGTGCAAAAAAACTTGGCGATAAATATAATTCTGATTCTGAATTTAATCAGAAACATGTCAGCAGATACATCTTCAGTCTGAAAAAGAGGAATAAAAACAGAGTCGGTTGGTCTGAAGTCACATTCCTGTTTTCCAACTTAGGTGGAATATAAAACAGATCTCTGAGAGGTGAAGGCTGGACCAACGTAGCACAGGCTAAATAAGTAAAGAGTGTGAACGTCCTAAGCTGACATGCCTGACAGCTTCATATTGGAAAATATTCAATAATCTGGGAGGAGCCGTTCAAAATGTTTTTCAGGGGCGAACCTTTAAAACAACAGCAGCTTGTGATTGGACAATCATTTGGCTCATCACAGACTAACCCATATCAAGCACTGCTATGACATAGCATATGTTAACGGCTAAAGGTAGCGGCTAACAGCTAACCATTAGCTGCTACAGCTAATGGCTTACAAGAGTAAACAACAGCTAATGATTGTTAGCAATAGTGGCTAACTGTTGTTAGCCGCTACTTCTAACAACTAACAGCTAATGGCCGTTAACTGTTGTTTGCCCTTGTTAGTCCATAGCCATAGCGGCTAATGACCGTTAGGTTAACTACCTTGAGAATATCTTTTCACAAATTATACCACACAGATGTATCATTTAACACTAATACGTGACATGAACCTCGTGAAACACAATCCCAATGTATCACTGAGTAATGGTTACATGGTTACCATGGGCTAACCGGCATTAGCTGCCCTTATCTCTACAATAGGAAGTGACTGACTTCCTGTCAAGTCACTTCCTGTTTTTTTCACGTCTGCTGCTCCTGCCGCTCTTCCCTGATTGGGCCATTAAGCATTTGGCCGAGTGAAACCGTTGGACAACGGAGGCTGGCAAGACGGAGATCTATGATTTCAGAATCATGCAGATCTGTCTGCTCTGTAAGGCTGTGAACGTCCCGCTTAAACAGAAAGCTAACAAGGGAGTCAAGTAAATCCCTGCCAACACTAGGAGAGAGGCATGATGCATCCTGGACTGGTTAGCAACCAATCACATGGCTGACCACATCCTGACTATCAGATCCAATGTGTGGAGCTCCCCAAGGCTCCTCCCTGGGACTTCTTCTGTTCCATGTCAGGGTCAGACTGCACGATCTATGTATGATTATGGCCCGACACCACAGACGGAGGCCACAGACAACCACAGACCGGTCTGGGACATTACACAAGTCCACGACCGAAAGTCCAGCAGGTTAGATTTTTGTCCTCCCATGACATGTCCCTCCACGTCAGAGACATCGACCAATGAGAGCACAGAGAGCTCTGCATGTGCGACGATGTAAACACCATCTCTGCTCGATGATGAAGAGGAGCTACCACAGACTGAAACAGAGGAACAGCAGAGGAACATGGAGAGAGACTGCTCACACTAACATCTCATTCAACTCCATGTTCGGAGACACAAACCAAAGTCCAGTCCCTCAACACTGTCTGTTTGTCTTCAGTGCTGCTCCTCCTTCTTGGGTCTATGACCTGAGCTGGGCTATGAAATAAAGTGCTTAAGTGACGTTAAGTTCAACAGTCTGGCAGCAGGACAGGGGAAGACATGGAGGCTAAATACATGAGGTGGTTGGAGGTGATCAGACACAGCTGTGGAAGAACAATCAGGGATCAGGTGAGATGATGCCAAACAGGAAGCAAAGCCCACGGAGACAAGAAGAGACAAGTGAGTTTTCAAAATGAAACAGGAAGCACCAGACAAAGCATAAAACACAAGAACAAAACAGGTGACTTAACTAAGGCATGATCATCACACTTTTTTTCTCTGAACCAAACTGGATTCATCTGTAACAGACAAGTCTTTTCCCCCTGATGAGAGGGTTCAGTGTGGTTTAGCTAATCTTCATCAGCCACATCAGAGGCCCTGACAGCTCTGGATGCTGAAAAGCTGTCTGACGGGGTGGAAAGGGATTATATGGTTTTATCTTGAGGAAGTTTGAGTTTGGGACTAATTTTGTTCCTTGGGTTAGGCTTTTATATGAGCTCCAGGCTTGTGTCAGGACCAACAGCATCAATCCTGAAGGTTAGAATATTATCAGAATAACTCAGCAGGTCTGTCCACGAAGCCCACTCCTGTTTGCCCTGTTATGATGGAGCTGTTGTCTGTTGCCTTAGAATCTCATCCTGATGTTTCTGATATACATCGGTATGAAGACAAAGGTCTCTTTGTATGTAAATGATATCTTATTTAAATCTAACTTTAGCCTGCTCTGTCCCAGCAGCTCTTCACTTCTTGAATCCTTTGGTAAGATTTCAGGGTTTAAGCTTATTTTAAATTCAAGTGAAATTTTTTGCTGTTAATAAGAAGGCAAAGCTGTATCCATTGAAAACTCTTCCATTTAAGATCTCTAAATCCAGCTTTGTTTATCTTGGTGTGCATGGAGCTGACACAACAACAAATCTTTATATGGCTTTATTTACCCAGGTAAAACTACACTTTGAATGTTTGACCCTGCTTTCTCTCTTAATTGCAGTCAGAGTCAATGTAATTAAGAAGAAGAGTTTCCAAAGTTTCCATGATTTATGTTGAGTCAGCATTTAATTGTTCTTCTACTATATTATTTCTCTTCATAGTTTTCTTCTTTGTCTTATTCTGTTGTACATGAATTGACAGCTTTCACAGCCTCCAAATTGTACAGATTTTCACTGAAAAAAAGTGAACAGTGCAGCATGTTGAACAGAGGAGTGTCTGTATTTTCACATGCTGAACAATTTTACTTTTTACAGTTAAAATGTTTCTGTAGATTATTTACATTGACATGATTGGCAGATTTCTGCAGTTCTGCTGTAACTAATGTAATATCAGAGCTGCTACAACACATGAACAAAGAAGAAAAACTTTTCACAAACAACAACAATGGTGAGTGGACGCACAGAGATGCAAGAGTTTCTTTTCTGGACAACAAATCTGTCTGGATAGTTTTGACTGGATAACAAACCAAGCACAGTAAGCAGCTCACATGTTACTCGGCAGATGGCCGAGGCTGTTTTTGTTCCTGGTATGCGCGCACAGCCTACTTCTGAAAGAATACTGCGCATGCGTTGACCTCAGCGTTTCACCCTGAAACTCTCCGATACGGGTTAACATGGAGCTGCATGGAGAGCTTTTCAGAAACTTTCCACCCTGGAGCCAGTTTTAAAAAGTTACAGTTTTTAACGGGTTTAAGTGTAAACGCAAGGTCAAAACGCAATGAAAACTTACCGGATTTGACTATTTTTGGCGTTGTGTAAACGCAGCCTATATCCACCACCTTAGATGCCAGAATCGCCATTATCGAGGCTCTCCACCAGGAATTCCAGCCCCCCTGCCACAGCTTGTATTTCACCTAGAGTCAGATCAAACAAATCACACAGGAGAATAAATCACTGCAACGCTCCATTTCTACCATGGCCACAGAACTTGCTACAGTCACATCACATCCGGCAACTGTCACAACAGAAAACAAGCTTATGAAAGAAACTTCCTGGACCTACAGGCTTGCAGTATGAGAGACAACCTCATCTTCTCCAGAATCCTGGAGTCACCCTCCGACGAACCTGAGAAGTCAGTCAAGGACTTCATGGTTAGAGGCCTCAAACTTCCCCAGAACACTGTCAGCAACATCACTTTTTTAACAGGTTCATTGCATGGGACAAAGGCATGTTGACACCACCCAACCCCAGCCCATGGTCGCCAAATTGGAACACTTAAAGCAGAAGGAGCTGATACAGCAACAGGGCAGGTAGTTGAAAGGGACGGACTATGGACTGAATGACCAGCATCCACCCGAAATCGTCCACAGACGGATGATACTACTCTCCACCGAAAACAGAAAATCAGCGAAGGCAAAAAAACTTTTTTCACCTCATCTTTCCCCCTCACACTCTCTCTCTTTATCACACAACCCCCTCCCACACTCTCACTCACCCCCACACTCTCTCTCTTCTATGCCCTCCCTCTGACTGCTCCTTTATCTCAGTTGAAACATAAACACTCTAGATCCCCTCTCTCTCTCTCTTTCTCTCCCTCTTTTTCGACCGATATATGTATATAAACAGAATTTGGTCTATCACATTTTTTGCACACTATGCTCAGCGCCCTGCACCGTCATCATGCTATGTTGCTCGTTGTTTGTTTTATTTGCTCTGCTCTGTCCTGTATTACAGGTCCTGCTGTGCACATCATACAGCACTCTCAAGGCAGTCCGCACTCACACACACACACACACACATAGAATCATCACTGATATCACTCAGCTACAGTCATCAACACGCACAACATGGCATCATTAACATTTGTAACCTGGAACATTAGAGGTATTGGCACCCAGACAAAAAGAACCAAAAAAATTTAATCATCTAAATGATCTTAAAGCAGATATTTGCTTATTAAAGGAAACGCAACTTCCGGATTCAGACCATGACAAATTAAAATCAGCACAGTTCTCTCACAGTTTCTCAGCCACTTATAACTCCAGACAAAGAGGTATATGTATCTTGATCAATAAAAAAATCTATTTTTTCATAACACAACCATCATCAAAACATCAATCACAAAAAAAAAAATCAATCAACAATAGTCTAGTAACAATTGGCAATATCTATGGCCAAAACAATGATGATCCTTCCTTCTTACATAACTTCTCTCATTCCTTATCAAATGTTTCCAACTGCCAAGTACAACCCCAAAACCAGTGAAGTTGGCACGTTGTGGAACTCGTAAATAAAAACAGAATACAATGATTTGAAAATCCCTTTCAACCTATTTTCAATTGAATACACAGCAAAGACAAGATACTGAACGTTTAAACTGGTAAACTTTGTTAATTTTTGCAAATATTAGCTCATTTGGAATTTGATGCCTGCAACATGCTTCAAAAAAGCTGGCACAAGTGTCAAAAAAGACTGAGAAAGTTGAGGAATGCTCATCAAACACTCATTTGGAACATCCCACAGGTGAACAGGCTAATTGGGAATCAGTGGCGTAGTTTACGTGGGGTTGGTGGGTTATGAAAACCCACGGGCCCTCTTCACCACACTTCCAAGGTTTTTTTTTTGCTTGTTTAAATCCGAGGCGGAATGAGCGCAGCAGCTGCCTTCTCTGCAGCAGCGGGTTAGTGCAGAGTGTAACGTGACGTCAGACTGGGTCACTGTATTATGTTGCATATTAAGAGGGGGATACCCCTGCCGATTTGAGCTGATCCATTGGCCCATTGAAATGTGATTGGCTCAGCCGCGTATTGAGTCAGACCAAAGACGAGAGATGAAAAAAGATGAAGAAAAGACAGATGCCACCAGAAAAAGCCGCTAGTGGAGCGGAAAAACGTATGGCTTGAAAAAAAAAATTTAAGAGAAGATGCAGCCAAATGCGTCAAACTTCCAGATCTTTTCCGCCACAGTGGGGTCTTCACTGGGGCGGAAAACATCCAGGTGGTGGCCCAGGCCTGTGACGATGCGGGACCGAGCACGGCAGCAGGTAGACATGCAGGTAAACATGCACTGTCTACTGCAGCGACATGGTGCTACATCATCTCAACCACACAAACGCAGCAATTTCACCCATATAAATGGAGATTAACGACTATTTTTAAACCGATAAAAAGTGGTTGTCAACAATAATTGTCCACATGTAACGGGCTATACTTGCACTTAAGAGTGTTTCCCATACATTTGTTAACTCGTGATTATTATTTTTTATTATTTTTATTTAGTTTCAAATCTGCATTTGCTTCTTCTGGACCATTTGACTGTGCTTGCTTATAATGCTCTTCTGTGCTATTTTAAATTTTTCTGAACTCCACCACCGCCTGGGCATGACATTTCAGGCCTCAGAGGTGATCGTTTACAGCTTTGCCATTCTGTATGAACAGAGATAATTCTGTGGTGTGGACAGAATTGTCTCTGACGAAAATATCCACTAAATACATCCATAAAATAATCCATATATGTGTAGTCCAGATAATTGTTCAGGGCACAGACAGAAAAGCCATACATTATAAATCATTAATTTTCTTTGTCAATAAAAATGAAATCCATAGGCTTTATTATAACATTTATTATTAAGGATATATTGAGGGAGAGCATGAAAGTGAGGCAGCATTAGGTGCACAGGCAGAGCGCACTTTCAGTCACCTTAAACTGATCAAGACTTATCTGCACTCAAAAATGAGCGAGTCTCGCCTCTCAAGCCTGACATTACTTTTCATTGAGAGAGAGATGTCTGGGAAGACTAACTTGGACAAGGTCGTTGATACATTTGCAAGAATGAAAAAAAAAAACAACACATCTCAAATAGTGACAGTAATGAGAGGTTGTATTCAGTATTTTACATTTTTTTAATTTTACTTTTTTTCTGTCCTCTATTCTTGTGTGCAATGCGGCATGCCAAACATGAAGGCCCCTTTGACACATATGAAAACCCATGTGGAATACATCCCAGCTACGCAGCTGTTGGGACTGTGATGGTATGGGGTGTATTAGTGCCCAAGGCATGGGTAACTTACACATCTGTGAAGGCACCATTAATGCTGAAAGGTACATACAGGTTTTGGAGCAACATATGTTGCCATCCAAGCAACGTCTTTTTCATGGATGCCCCTGCTTATTTCAGCAAGACAATGCCAAGCCACATTCTGCACGTGTTACAACAGCGTGGCTTCGTAGTAAATGAGTGCAGGTACTAGACTGGCCTGCCTGTAGTCCAGACCTGTCCCCCATTGAAAATGTGTGGCGCATTATGAAGCGTAAAATACAACAAGGGAGACCCCGGACTGTTGAACAACTTAAGCTGTACATCAAGCAAGAATGGGAAAGAATTCCACCTGAAAAGCTTCAAAAATTGGTCTCCTCAGTTCCCAAACGTTTACTGAGTGTTGTTAAAAGGAAAGGCGATGTAACACAGTGGTAAAAATGCCCCAGTGCCAACCTTTTTGCAATGTGTTGCTGCCATTAAATTTTAAAGTGATGATTACTTGCAAAAGAAAATAACGTTTCCCAGTTCGAAAATTATCTTGTCTTTGCTGTGTATTCAATTGAATAAAAGTTGAAAAGGAGTTGCAAATCATTGTTTTCTGTTTTTATTTATGATTTACACAATGTGCCAACTTCACTGGTTTTGTGTTTTCCAGAGCTCTGGAACTAGTCCTCTTGAGAGGGCTTCTGCTCTGGAGTTGCAGTTAGTGAGATTGGTGGCAGTTCTTGTCTCCCCTACGCTCAGGGCCTTGAGGTTTACCCCTGTGGAAGAGAGGGCAGCCTCCCTCCGCCTTTGGGTGGGGGACGGAACCTGATGGTTGTTTGTGCTTATGCACCAAACAGCAGTTCAGAGTATCCACCCTTTTTGGATTCCCTGAAGGGAGTGCTGGAGAGTGCCTCTTCTAGGGACTACCTTGTTCTACTGGAGGACTTCAACACTCACATCAGCAGTGACAGTGAGACCTGGAGGGGCGTGATTGGGAGGAACAGCCCTCCCGATCTGAACCTTAGCAGTGTTTCGTTATTGGACTTCTGTGCTTGTCACAGCTTATCCATAACGAGCACCCTCGGCCGCAGTTTGATGATAGAGTTTTTAGTCATACCATTGGACTTGAGCAGCATGTTTGCTGGGGTCCATCTGGGTCATTGCCTGTGGGTCCTGGGGCCTGCTGTTTTGGGGGCTATTTGGCACCATTCCAATGATCCCCCTTTGTCATGGCTGGTCGTGGTTGGCCCTTAATAGCATAACCTCTAAATTTGCACATCACTGCTCACATATTGCACTTCTGTGTGAGTAGTGATGTGCAAAAGTGTTCTTCATGGACGTACAATAGTGACCCACCGCTCAGAGTTGTCAAGTGTTTCCTTGTTTTTGTTTTTTGTTTTCCTTTTTTTTTGTTTGTTTGTTTGTTGTTTTTTGGATGCCATTTGCTGTGCCTTGGCATCCAGAGGCAATCTCACTCAGTTTTCTCTGTTGGACCCATAGGGGGCACCCTTGACTGGGCTTCTTTGAGGAGTGAGAAACCAGTAAAGATCCTTCCACATGACTGACCCCGGCGGAGCTGATCCAAGGAACTCACTAAACCATCCCTTGGTAGTAGCCATGAGTTAAAAAGGCAGGGACTTAATCAAAGCCAGCTTATGACCTTCGCTTACAGGGAATTCCTCGTTCATGGGAAATAATTGCAATCCCCAGTCCCTATCACAAGTGGGGTTCAGTGGGTTACCCATGCCTCTCAGCGAAGGGTAAAAACACATTGATCCACTCAGCGTGGCACACATGCAACCGAAATTATCTAAGGGCATCACAGACCTGATATTGCTCAATCTTGCATGGCTCAATGCCACTTGTTCCTCTAAGAAGTTGGACACTGACCACATAGGGCCAGAGTCTTGTTCATTATTAAACAGACAAATTGCTCCACTGACGAAGTTTGGTAATGCACCACCACTTACAGAATCGAGAAAGAGCCATCAATCTGTCAACCCTTTCTGTGTCTGGGCAGGAATGTATTATTATTTTTATTGTGTAATTATTGATGTTTTTGTTTTTTATGATAAAAAACAGGGGTTTTCTGTTAACATACTGGCATTTAAAGGGTTAAAACCCTATAACATAATCAAAAATAATCTAACAGGCACAAGAAGTTTTGAAAGATTGAGTTGTTTACGGTAAAAAGAAACATTTATAAATAATATTTTTATAGAACTTTATGGGAAGGGGACTGATTTGGCCCCGAGGATCAAATGTGTGAGGTTTTGTTTCAATCTGACTCTGCCGAAAAAAGAACAATGCATCAAAATCGTTCTTTCTGCCAATCATTGACCCCTCCCAGGGCCTAGTAGACATTATGGCCTAATAGTCATTTGAAATGTATATTTTGGAAGTTATTGGTGTTTTTTTACAATAAAAACAGTGGTTTTCTGTTAAGCTACTGGCATTAAAAGGGTTTAAAATCCCATTATATAATTGAAACTTGATATGAATATTTCAGGCTCAGGTAGTTTTAATAGTTTGAGTCATTTAAAGTGGAAAAACATATTAATTTAAGCTGCAAGCAGGTCCCTCATACCTGTTTGACCTTCATTTTGAGGGTTTCACCTCTTTTCATTTCTTTTAACAGCTCAAAGATAGCCAAAGGGGGCCCCCGAATCACCCCCACAGAGCAGCGACCCACAGGCAGCCACCCATGCCGAGGTCCTCAAGAGGCCAGTGCCACCCCGAGATCCCACTGACCACACCCAGGCCCAGAAGCTCCCGGGCGCAGGAGGCAAGCCACAGGCAACCCAGCATCCCATAAGGAAGCTGCCAGGCCAGTGGGCCGGACAGGACAGTGGGTCAAATCTGGGTAACTAGATGGAAAGATTCCCTTGGCTACCATCACCAGAGTATACTCACCAGAGTATACTTACTGTCTCGGGGTCCCAGGGAACTGTGCTATTAAAATCAAGAAAAGATGACCAGTGGTCTTGATGTTCTGCAGTGTGGTTTAGAGGGGATGCCAGGTTTTCCAGGGAGACATACTCAGAGAGGAGATTTTTCCACTGGGCTAAATTTAGGGAGTTCCTTGATTTCCAGCTTAAGAGGATCGTTTTCTTGGCAATGGCTAGGGCCACAAGAAGGAGTTTATTTTTGCTTGTGTCAAACTTAAGTGAAGATATATCACCAAGTAGGCAGAGGGGGAGGGAGATAGTGGGATGTGGCTTTCCAGAATGAGAGATAGGGACTCTGTGACTTTTATCCAGAACTGTCTAACAGGTGTGCATTGCCAGGTGGCGTGAATATAGGTGTCAGGACAGTTCTGTGTGCAATATGAGCATAGTTCCATCCTAAAACCCATTTTAAACATTTTTTGTGCAGTATAGTGAGTTCTGTAAATGATTATTTACTGTATGAGCTGGAGATTTGCATTTTTGGTGATAAAATAAATGTTTTCTAAGATTGTAGTCCAGAAATCGGCATCAGGAGCAATAGAGAGATCTTCTTCCCATTTACTGGAGGGTAATGTAATGGATTTGTCAGTCGGCTCTCTGGAGATCTTGGCGCATGTGACTGCCTGTGGGTTGTTGCTCTGTGCGGGTGGTCCAGAGCCCTCCTTGGGCATTTGGGTCTCTGGTGCTTTTCTTGGCCTCTGCTCTGTCTGGGAGCAAGGCGTAACCTCGACCTCACCACCATGCACACATCCTGTGCACATCCTGCCTCACCTGGCCTTGCTGCAGCTGGTACCCAAAGCCACATAGGATTGGCCCGTGGGCCCCCTTCCACTAAGGGGGGGCCCTGTTCCCTGAAGATTTGGCTCCCGGGGGCTGGGGGCCTCTGGCCTGCCATGGAGGGTTGGGGCTGGCTGAGTGCTGGGGATGGCCATGGGCCGCTTAGATGGGTGGTTGGTGGGGGCGGGTGCTGTCTGCTGGGGTTGCCGCCCTAGACCTCCTGATGTTGTTCTTGGTGCCTTTAGGGAGGTGGGTCGATGCCCCCTTTAGTACTCGGGCTGTTCCTGGATCCAGTAGCTTTTGATGCTCATGTGATGGGTCTCGGGTGCCCTGTTGGTTCAGGAGTGCCCTTGGCCAATGACTCCCTGGGTATAGGCAGTTACTTGGGTATTCAGTAACCACCTCACATGGATGCCGATACAGATACTCTAGCTTCTGTCGAGACTAACGGTAAAGAAGTGTTGTCCTGTCAGAAAATGTGAAGTTGGGCACTCTTACACATTTTCTCACATCCTGTGATGCATTTACCCTCCATATCTCATCCCTGTGGGCCCACCCCCTGCTATCAGGACCTCACATCTCTGATGTCCCTGGTTTCTCACAGCATTTACTTCCTGTATGGACTTAGGTTAGCACAGCACTTGGACTGCTATCTCAAAATAAAAGGCTGTTTGTCCTCCTTTCCATTTATCTTGTCTCATCCTTTCTGTCACTATTTCCCCCTCTTTTACACTGTGGTGTGGCACGGCCCTCCCCTTCAGCTCAAATCAGGGATTAAATAAAGTTTGATTTGATGGAGTAGCCTACAGGTTAGGGTGGTTATGATCACTGGTAGCAGTGAATCATATTTACATGTCTCTCAGTGCTAAAAAAAAAATGCATTGGTCTTTTCAACACTGTCATTGGACACAGTGCACAGCTGAAAAGATAATAAAGACAAACGGAAAAAAGAGAGAGAGAGAGAGAGAAAAGGACTCCTCCCTTAGGCCCTGCATCGACTTCTGGGGTTTCAATGAGATTAAGGTAAAGGACAAGTCCCTAATACTTCTTATTGACCCTTCCTTTGAGCCTCTTTGTTATGCCCAGATCTTCTCCAAATTAGATCTCTGCAATGCCTATCACCTCATCCAAATTAGAGAAGGAGATTGGTGGAATGGAAAACAACTAAGTTAAGTCTGTAAAATTTGAGTTTCACACTCCATTGGAAAGCTCCCTGGGCTTCATAGTTGAGGCTGGCCGACTCTGCCTTGATCCTTGTTAGATTCAGGCTGTGGCTGAGTGGCCCACTCCAACCACTTGAAATGAGCATCAGCAATTTCTGGGGTATATCAGCTTCTATCACTGCTTCAATCAAGAGTACAGCAAAGTGGCTTCCCCTCTCAATAGCTTAACATCCATTAATGTCCTCTTTCTATGGCCACAGCAGGCTGACAATGCTTCCCTTAGACTCAAAGAACTCTTCACCAGAGCACCGGTTGTCCTCCATCGCAACCCCTCACTCCAGTTTGTGGTGGAGGTCCATGCTTTGGACTCGGGCCTTGGAGCTATACTCTCTCAATTTGACCCAAAGACTAAAAAGCTTCTTCACTGCCCCTTCTTCTCTCGCCATCTATCTCCAGCAAGAAGGAACAACAATGTGGGCAATAGGGAGCTGTTGGAAGTGGTGGGGGCTCTTTAAGAGGGGAGACACTGGCTCAAGGTTTCACTGAGCTGCCCTTCATCATCTGGATGCTCAGCCAAGAGATTGAATCCCAATCAGGCTAGGTGGTCTCTATTATTCAGTCGATTCAACTTCACCATCTCTGATTGACCGGGATCTAAAAACACAAAACCTGACAGTCTCTACCAAGTGTTCTCACCTCCATCTGGGTCTTCGAAACCTGCCCCCACCATTCCATCTGCCTCCTGCATCCTTCTGCGTTCCTTCTGCACCCTCAGAACTGCTCGCTAGTTGGGAGGCTCAGTGGTATTAGCACGATCTGGGCACAAGACCCCTCTGTTTGTCCTGGATTCTACCAGTTCCGAGATGCTTCAGTGAAGTCATTCCTTTAAACTCACCTGTCATCTGTCAACCGAACCCTCCAATTCCTCCAGCAAGTTTGTCACTGCCAGAGGTAAAACATCTCTCACATCCCCTCCTGGACTGCTGCATCCCTTACCCATGCCTAATCAACCCTGGTCTGACATTGCAGTGGACTTTGTAACTGGACTTCTTCCCTCTCAAGGTAACTAAGTCATTCTTACTGTTATTGACCGTTTCTCCAAAATGGTCCATTGCATCCCTTTAGCTAATCTACCTTCTGCTTTGGAAACATCAAATTTATTAGGGTTACATGTCTTCAAACTACATGGTATCTCAAGTGACATTGTTTTAGACTGAGGTCCACAATTCTCCTCTCGAGTTCAGAGGGAGTTCTGTAAAGCCTTGGGTGCAGCAGCCAGCCTATAATCGGGGCTTCATCTCCAGACAAAAGGCCAGACTGAGCAGGCCAATCAAGACTTAGAGAGTGTTTTTCCGTTGTGTGGCTGCTCATAAACCCTGCTACCTGGAGTGTTCAACTGCCCTGGATTGAACATGCTGTTACGCCCAGCCTAGGGGTTACTGAATGTAACATAAAAGGACCACTCCTTTGTCACTCCAAAGGACACACCATTACAAAAAGACACGAAAACAAGAATGTTTGCAGTCCAAATGAATTGAACATTTAATTGTTCTTTGTTTTCTTAACGAACCAAAATGTATCTTCACCTCAGGGAGAGCAAGCGTAACAAAAAAATACAAAACACTTTTATAAATCAAAAAACTTTACCTGACTTCTTAATGAAAAATAAAATATTACAAACCTACTCCCTAACTGAAAAACAGGAGAAAACAACAAGATGCTGTACTCTCCCCAGCTACCGGACTGCCTTTTAATTTACAATTTGTCTTTAAACCAAGCACATTTACTTTTCACACAATTTCAACTTTCTTAAATACAACTCAAGCTGCTGCTTTGTGGCAAACGTTGGGAGTGAGGAAGGAGGAGGGTCGGCGTCTCCGCTCGCTCTGTCTTTTTTAAACAGCCAGCCATCAGCTCCCAACCAATCGGCTGCCACCCCTCCGCAGCACTCCTCCAGTCGGCGTCAGATGAGCCATTTCATCATTGCCCAATCAGGACGCGCCACACCTGAAGAAGGCTCAGAGGGAGAGCACAGAGAGAGGAGGGAGGGAAACACAAAGCTCCTCTACAATACAAATTATACAATAAATAGGCATAAATGACTCACAGTCATAACAATGCCCACAACTCCCTCTCCTGTTCAGCGACAAGTATAACCCTGTTCATGGCCTGTTCTGGTTTTCAACTTCTCATTATTTTGGGACAGGAGAGGGAAGTTGCTGTCCTATCATTTGGTGAGCATCTCCGGAGGATCAAGGAGATCTGGAAGGATGTTAGGACTGCTCTAACCAGCTTTGCAGAGCAGAACAAGTGGCAGGCTGATCAACATCGTTCTCCTGCTGCTGATTAGCAGCCTCTTGGGACCTTCCTCTCCAAATTAAATTAAGCTTGTTCCCCGTTATTCTGGTCCATTTCTTGTGGAAAGGATCATTAATCCCTCTGTTGTGAGACAGCTTCTTGCATCCCTCAAGATCTATCCCACCTTTCATGTGTAGCGACAGAAACATCAAACAAGAAAGAACAGGGGAGTTCTTCTTGTGAATTCCCCAAATGTCTCTCTGGGCATCCCCCCTTTGTGTCCTGCGACACCAACAGCTCAAATCATTAACTGTTCCTGATTCCTGTTGTTGGTGCAACCAACAAATGATCCACCATATGCACTCTCCAGGACCAAACACTCTCTTTGATTTAGGATACCCTCCGACACGTTGGGGAGAATCAAGCAGTATCTGATTCGTCGAGACTCCAACTGCCGCCAGCCAGTCGCTGAAACTCCCCTCTGAACTATTCCTCACCTTTTCAGATTTACAGGGCCAGTCACACTTAAACAACATGGGTAAACAATCCTAATCTCCCCTATCTCCGTGAACGGCGACCTGTCCCTTGCAGCTGCAGGTCGTAAACCTCTCCATTTGTTCCCCCAGGATCTGGACAATTTCCTGCATTCCAAAGTATGCAGAACAACCTCAGATTGTAAAGGATCCTTAAAAAGACTGTTATTAAGGTTCTAAATCATAAACTGTGTATTGGTTTGAAGTCAGTGTGTGATGTACATTCCAATGTCCTTTCAACGGACTTCTTACCATTTTCCTGAGTGAAATAGTAATTATAAATTAAGTAGTAATTCTCTGTAAAATTTGTAAAAAGGACAGCTCCATCTAGCGACCTCTGTTGGCAAAGCACAACGGTAGGCATGTTCATACATTCCGAAACAGATATCAGAAATTTACTGACAATGTAATCAACATGTGCTACTAGGTATTCTAGCAGTGCCTATCAGTTTTTGTTTTTTTATCCAACATTTGTACACAGCAATATGTTTGTGAGTCACAAGTAAGATAGTAACTGCGCCATAATTACTGTGTGTCTTTACTAATGTGTTAGAATTGTCTGATATCATCCACTTATCATTTAGTTTATGTGTCGTTTAAGACCTTATACCTATGGTGAGAGTGATATGAGTTCGTGCATTAAAGTTAAAACTTAATTGTAAAGTAATATAGGCGAGAGTCGTCATATGACGTTACCATCCGCCCCTCTAATGGGCTTTATAACCTCGCTCTGTCGACTCTATAACTCTCTGCTCTTCTTTCCTCGTTACGCTCTCGTTACTTTCTATCTCGTTACTCCACTCTCTTGCTCCGCTCCTATATCATTTTGGCTACACGGTTAGGCCTCTGTCTTATTTGCCATGTAGTTTCTTTTCTTATGCCGATGCACATACATATATATATAAATACATATATATATATATATATATAGATAGATATATATATATATATATATCTTCCTTACTTCAGCCTTTTCCTCGAAACTTTTACTTTTCCTTCCCTTCGATGTGGACGGTAACAGAAGCGGCCTCTCAGTTTCGGTGCTGGTCTTCTCCGGCTCCATGACGCTTCAGTAGCTGTGCAGCTAGCTGCTCCGCGGTATATGAGGGAGGTAGTGGGGAGGAGGCGGGATGGTGCGGAGCAGGGGAGACAGGGGATTCGATTGACTCACAGACCAATCCAAACCGCCGTTCCCCGCAGTTCGGATTGGTCAACTGCTGCTTTGCAGTGGATATACTGAATGGATTTTTTCATTCTTTTTGGTCTTTATATTGCGTGGATCGGACCATAGGACCATAACAGCCTTATAAACGGTGTTATTAAGATGTGCCAAGCTTCCAAATCGTAGACCATAGCTAGCTTTAATAAAGACACAGATCAGTAGCAGTTTAAACAGAGATGCCAATCAGTAACAGTTTGTATGGGGCCTAGACTGTCTTTGGCTGTAGATCATAATAAGTTGTAAAAGTCTTTGATTGTGGACCCCATTATTCTTCAGACTGTCTTATGTGCAGACCACACTTGGAGGATTCGCTGTCCTATGTTTTGTAATGATTATTTTCTGGATATTATTAGATATTAATTAACGAAATTAACATTCATTTCATTACCAGTTTTGCTCTCATTAATTAAAGGGGCACCATCCTTTTGATACAAAAAGGCAAAATTTAATTAATTAATTGATCTATTTATTTTATATAAATCAGATGAATCAATTAAGTCAAACTTTATCAGTTTAATCAATCTCAAGTCTAAAGACAGAACTCTCATGCAGTGATGTCAATCTTCCAAATAGAATACCAACAGACAGAACTTTAAATATATAAGGGTGATTTATTAAAATGAATATATAAGACAAAATAAAATAAACACTTTAGAAAAAATAAATGTCAGAGTTGTACTGATCAATGATGCTGTGAATAAGGAAAGAAGATATGAACCCTCAAAGAACATTTAAGTATATGGAGTGGTTATCGAGGATAATTTAATGAATTAACCTACTTAAGAAAGATCAAATCAAGGGGAAATTATTGGAGAATTAAACCAAGACACACTCGAGCCCATCTGAGGGAATTCAGAACTGTCTTACTTCGGATCGGATCTCAAACTGGTCAGGAGCTACTGGAGAGCCTGAAGGACTGTTCTGGTTTGGGGTCATCCCAGAGGGAGTCCACACTCTGTCCAGGGTGATGGAGGATGTTCCGATGTGAGCAGGTTGGTCCCAGGTTTCATTGGAGAGAAGTACCGTCTTAGATTGGACTGGTAGATTCTGTTTTAGGTGAAGCTGGAGCTTGGAGCGTTGATGTCTCGATTATATATATATAAAAAATTGATTTGTAACTAATTCCAAAAATTAATAATTTGTTGGCCAGACAAATACTATTCTGAAATAAATAACCTAAGTCCATTTACTGTGAAGCAAATCTTTGAAGTCCTGTAGCTTACTGGCTTCTAAAGAAAATTGGCGGGTGTGTCACAAAACTTAGACAAAAGAGGAATGATAAATAGGGGAGCCGAATAGATATAAGACAAAGTGTAAGGATGAAAGTTAAAGAAGAAGAAGAGAGTGAAACATGTGTCTCTCTGGTTTTAACTCCTCACAGGGAGAAGGACCTTTAGATGGGTAACAAAAACTTTTATAGACTTGTATTTGGCCAAAATTGAGTTGTATTTTGATTAAACATCCAATATAAGCACTCCAAATGGGTAGGAAATCTTATGGTAATCAATTTGATACCAAATACAGTACTATATATCTAAAGAATAAGAAAGAATAAACCAATTTCGATCTTATTAAAAAGTCAAACTAAATATATGTGGTTAAAACTTAGACATATAAGTTATCATGCCTTTGGGATGGTATGCTACCAAAACTTAAGGTGCAAAAATCCTATTATAAGCATTCTTCAATAAAACTGAGTAAATGAAATAATGCAGAACAGGTGCATTCCTGGAGGAGAAGATCTCTTCTCAGTTTCCACTGAGATGCAAAAGGCTTTCAACAAACAGTTCAACTAATTTATAACTTTGGCATTTTTAGAGCTAAAAACACACAAGTCACAACATTGTTAGATGTGTCTATTGTTTCATTTAAAGAGTTTATAAGGTTTGTGGTTTTCTGTTGGCTGAAAAACATCTGGACAGAGATAAGAAGGAGCAGATGAGAGGTCAGAATGAGCAGGGAGGTCAAAAGTCAACTTAGATGCCACCTAGGAATTATTGACTCTTCAGAGACCTTGTTAGGTCTCAGCCAATCACTGTTTAGGAAGAAGTCCAGAGTAATAAACACATCTCTAGCATCCAGGCAGATGTCTGCTCGTTGTAGTTGGAAGAAAATACAGGCAGACTTCATGGCGCTACCTCTCTCAGTGAATTACAACCATGGTCCGTGGAGACATTCTTGTCCTTAAAGATTTTTTTCAGTTCATCTTTCTACAGTTTTCAACAATATATGTCTTTTGTTCAAGGCCAAAATGGAGTCTGGTGCATCTAAGGTGGTGGACCATGCCATGGTGCAGATAGTTCTTTATTGGAGTCTACATTGGACTGCAGACAGTCTTAGTCTCTGGCTGCAGATCATTTTATGATTCAGACACTTTTTGGTTGTGGTCCTTATTTGGGTGCAGACAGTCTTTTCGCTGTGGACCATACCAGTGCACAGACAATCGTTGGTTTTAAAACAAATCAGGGTGCAGAAAGTCTTTAGAAGTTGACAATATTAGGGTACGGACTCTTGTGAATGTAGACCATATTTGGCAGCAGGCAGTCTTAGGTTGTAAAAGATATCAGGGTGCAGACAGTCTTTGGTAAACAGATGTTTAAGGGTGTAAACAATTTTTGGTTTGAAATCATACTGGTGTGATAACAGTCTTTGGCAGTCAGCAATATAAGTGCAAACTGTCTTTGGTGCTGGACCATACCATGGTGTTGATAGTATTTGGTTGCAGGTAGACATTATACTGGTGCAAACAGTCAGTGGTTGTGGACTCTATCAGGGTGCAGCCAGTCTTAAGCTGTAGACAACATCAGGGTCCAAACAGTCTTTTGACTATTTTACTGATAGTAACATGGGCAAAATTTGGAAACAGACTGTCATAGTTGGTAGATTACACTAGGGTGCAGTCAGTCTTTGGTTGTGGACCATATTAGGGTGCAGACATTCTGGGACTGATGGTCTTATAAAGATACACACAGTCTTTGCTTGTAGTCCACAGTAGAGTACAGACAGTCTTTTTCTGTGGACCATATCATGTTGACTATGTTGGCTATGGGCCATATTTGGGGGCAGGCATTCCTTGGTTGTAGAGGATGTTAGGGTAATGTTTGGAACCGTTTTTGGCTCTAGACCATATTAGATTAGACCACATTAGAGTGCAGACAGTCTTGCTGTGGATATTTTAGACTGAGAACTTTCTTTGGATGTGGTCCTTGTATGGAGATGGTTTCCCCTCTAGATGTAGACCTTCCTTGGTTGAGGACTCTCTTTGGCTGTGGACCTGTTCCCGATGCTCTTCAGATGTTAAACTTCTGTAGGTCGTGCCGATCTTCTCTACAAATGCACTTTTTCAGATGCAGGTTGTTAATCTTTTTTTTTAATGTTACCTTGTCTGCATGTTTCTATGTCCAGGTTTGACCCAAACTTTTACCTATATCTTCAGGGATCAGATCCATGATGGTGCAGATTTATCTTTATGAACTTGATCTTGGCTAATGTTTCCACAGACCATTTCCATGACGTAGCAATGACGTTCTTTCTTGAGTGTGGAAATAAATTTACTTTAATGGCATGGGCAGGTCAAATAGAGCACCCTCATGAAGGTCTAAGTCTGAGTTTATGACCCTGGGGTGTGAAGTGAGCATGTCTAGAGGAGGAATGATCAGGATTTATTGTCTGATCCGATAAAATTTTTTAATGACCCCTCGATGAAGGCTCAAAGTTGGCTGTGCTTTTCTGCGTTTCTATTTGATCAACAAAAGGCAGGATGGAAGGGACAAGGCTGCAGCTACAGCCTCAATTACAGGTGTCTGTTGCATTTTAGGTGTGAGGGTGACCAAAGGTTCCTTTTTATGTGAAGTGAAAAGGGGCATCAAATATTGCTTTATTTGTGTGAAGAAGTCAAAGGTCTTCAGCCATTTTGTAGACCTAATCAGTTTTTTAGCAAGTGTCTCTTCAAAAACACAATAACACATTAAAATTCACAAGTAAATATTTTTATGTTAAAAAATGCAAAAATCATGTTTGCATATGTTCACAACAGACCTTATTTTAAGCATTTATCTTGAGGGGGGGGGGACCGTAAGTGTTTAATATATAAGTCTAACTTTTTACATCAACCATTTAGCAGGGCTGCAATTGCGCGTTTGCTGCACATAGTTATGTAACACTCTTAACGACTTTATGAGAGGTTAAAGAATAACTTTAATGTTGTGGAATAAGATAGCAGAAGCATAAAATGGGAGCAGCAAATTGGACAATGTGCCACGCCTTTTAACACAAAAGTGAAGTTCAATAACTTTGTTAGGCCTAGTTCAGCACATACGTGTGCCTTGCCCACGCGGCGCACCTGACCTGCGCCATGCTGACGGGGTGTGTCCAGTGCACTTTGCAAGTTTCCTGCATGGTGCACAGAGGCGCATCCACGGCAGAGGCACATCCTCCTTTTCCAAGGGAGGAGACAAGACTTGCATGGGTTTAAGACAGCCGAGTGTTGTCTTCATCAACCAAATGAACATCTCTCCTTGCCTATTAGTGTGCTGCAGGTGAGGCACAGTGACAATTTCAATCTCTCCTTCATTGACTCCAGCCTCAGTGGGCTGGCGGATGCAGAAATAGAAATACTTTAACCATTTTTCTAAGAACAGAAACAAGAACATGAATAGAATGTGGTCTTCCTAAAGGTATCACTAAAGATAATACCAGCAATCATGAAAAAAGTGAAGTTAAAGTGCCCTTGATAAGGTGTTGAAAACCTTTGACCAGTAATTCTGAAGAGATGGGCAGGACCACAACATGTGAATTAAGAAGCGGGTGTCTGTTTACATCTCTCACGGACTGGATTGACATCAGGATATATTTGGTAAAGTTTGAGTTTGGTCCAATAAACACGATGCATGATTTTACATTATTCAGCTGAATGAATTTTAAATTAACATTACATTCTTGAGAAATTTCAATCTGGATTTAGGAAGAACCACAGTACAGAGACAGCACTACTAAAAATTGTTAATGATTTTAGGTGCAACTTGGACTTGCACAAGCTCACAGTCCAGACTAAGACACCTTGTAGGCCTCTCTGATACTGCCTTTCAGTGGTTCAGTTCTTATCTCACAGATAGAAAATTTCTGGTAAGGAATGAAATGTGGTGTCCCCCAAAGCTTAATTTTAGGCCCCATACTTTTTAACGTGTACATGATCCCTCTGGGAGACGTCATCAGGAGACATGGTATTATGTTCCACAGTTATGCTGATGATACACAGCTCTACATATCCATGTCTCCTGATGACACAGGGCCCATTGATGCCCTTTTTAATTATATTTTAGAAATTAAATCCTGGATGGCAGAAAACTTGTTACGGCTCAACCAGGACAAGAATGAGGTTTTAATTATTGGTCCTAAGGCTCAGGGAGAAAAACTTTTATCAAAGCTCTAAACCCTGTCTTTAACTCCATCCAATCAGGTGAAGAATCTGGGCATCATTTTTGACTCTGAGCTCAACTTTATTCCACATATTAAAAATGTAACAAAAACAGGGTTTTATCACTTAAAGAACATCGCCAGAGTCCACCCGTTTCTCTCCTGGGCTAACACAGAGATGCACAAAGACCAGCGCTAACTGCCACACGCCGTGAAGCAGTGCAAATTAGCCCCAGTGAGACCTGTGTATTAAATCTACGCAGTTTCTCTTTCTCCCTCTCTCTCTCGCTCAAAATGTTTGGAAATTGCCCTGAGTTGGTTGTAACTGTGGAGCAGAGCTTTTATAAGGTCTGTCATGCCAGGACTCTTCGGTAAACATGGCTGCAGTGATTGTAGCCAGATGAAGGCACTGTGGCAGGTGAGATGGCAGGTGCGCACAAAAAAGGATTTATCAGAGGAGGGTCTCACTTTTTGATTGAAAGCAGCACAACGGAAGATCCCCGCTTGACCGGAGAGAGAACTCAACAACCTTTGAGCTCTTGTGCGCGCATACTGTCGTAAGGATACAGATCTGCCGGTCGCGTGCGTTTGTTTTGTAGGCGAATCACAGAAGCCAGGAGTATTGTTCTGTCTTTAGCGGCTGTATTTTCGACTGAATGATGATGTTAAAAATCGCTAAGTTCAACTTGGTTTTATTACCGTGAAGTCGCCCCCGTCCTGTTGAAGCGATAAAGTGAATAAAAGTAAAGACAACGACGAGCTGGCGATATCACACACTTGAAATAGGTTTGAACAAAACTACATACTGGTACGTTCTGGATTTGTTGTGCTGTACTTTTTTCCTGTCAAGCTTTTTTGAGGAACTTCATCATAAATTAGTTGCCCAACATACCTGATAGTAGTCAGACATCCCTCCTCGTCTTTTATTTCATGCCAGAGAGTGAATGCCGAACCAATGTTTATTCTGGTCCGAGCATTCAGCTTGTTTTTCTCTCGCTTTCTTTGTTTTGTATCCTACGACAAAACTTTTCTCTTCCTTACGTTCTTTGTTGCCTCCGCCATGGTTACAGGTCTACATTTGGCTTTCGCCGAGACTTTTGTGTTTTAAACGAATCGGTTATCGGGGAAAGTGACGTATGCCGTAAAGCAGTCCAAACGTGTAGTTTTTTAGTGTGGCAGGGTTCCCACCATCCACCTCGAAGTTACATAGCGCCAGTGAAAGGGATACAGACCATGACAGAGGTGTCATTCAACTCATTGTAAAGTGGTGGACCATCACAATGAATATTGAAGGATTACATTATGTTTGAAAAACTACATAGTGTTGGTTTAAGTGACAAAACATTAAAACATTGGCAGGTTCCTTGAACATGTGATCCTTGCACTACAGATGACATCAGTGATGACAGTAATAAAGCCGACTGTGTTCGTCTCAGCGAATATTCCACTATTTAAAGTAAACATGAATAATTTTAGAACTCCAAGGACTCCCTTGCCCACTTTTTGGTCATTTAAGTTGTATCTTCCGCATTTATTTTGGCTGTTTGAATAATAAAGGCCAAAAGAATTTTTAAGAAAAGAACTGGATGAACAACAGAAAAAAGACAACAAAAAACAACACTTGTGGACTTATGGTCTTTTGACCACTTCAGACCACTTTGTGGTTACAATAACTAATTTGAAGTTTTTTTCTTAAGGCTTCACTATTAAGGGAATAAAACAGTAATATCCAAACAAACCTGAGAAATAAACGCAAATCAGCTTCTCATCCTGACAACAGTAATTCAGCGGCTTCAGTGGGAGGTCAGGTTGGGCTTTATGTTGACCTAAAGACAGGACCACAGACATATGGAGATAATTTTGCTTCTTTATTATTCAATCAAAAAGAATAGATTTGAAGCCAAAAGAAGAGATTTGTAAGCAAAAGAGAATAAGTGGGAATTTTAAAAAAACGTTGCGATCAAAATACAACAGGCTGCAATTGAAAAAAAAAAAAGTTGCGATCAAAATACAACAGGTTGCAACTGAAAAAAAATACCAAACTGAGAACATATTTCTTTCCATTTTGCTTATAAATCAGTCCTCTTTGCTTTCAAGTTGAAAATCTTCCCTCGCAAATCACTCCCCTTTGCTTGCAAACTCCAAAGTTTTGCTTGCAAATTCTTTCACTTAATGGGCGGGGCCTACTCTGGTGGATGAGAGAATAGTTTCTATTGGTTGGTTTGACCTGACTTTACCCAGTGGGAGCGCCAGCTACCACTTCCCTCTTACACAACGCCTGGATGTAAGTTGATAGTGAGTGATTAAAACATTTTATTCCACGGTACACGCGGTGTCATGGTTCCTACACAACAGTACAGGGTTTCCCCCAGTGTATTACAAGTCTGGTGGCCCGCCAGGCTGTACTTGCCCCCCCACAGCAGGCTAAGAATTGTTTATTATTTTTTTAATTCACTTTTCGCACTCCATCAACACATGATCAGGTGTCTTTTTCATCACCTGACAATGTCACAACTTTGTTGAGCATAGTCGCTCACGGGTCATGTCACAGACGTCATCTCATCAGATCGCTGCTTCACTGGCTGACCGAGAGGTCTGGACCGAGCGGACCGCGTTGCCGTTAACGAGAACCGAGCCGCGGCTCCTCAAAACTCAGCCAGACGCTATAGCATGGCTGCTAGCTGTTAGCACAGAGCTTAAAGCTTCTGTGAGCTAAGATGCTTTCACCACATGTGAAAATGATCCACAATTTTTTTCAGCTGCTGTGAGGCTTGCGTTTACAAGGTCCAAACAGTAGATCTGTAGAGGTATCACGTTATCATGTAGCCACCAGACTTGTAATACACTGGGGAAACACTGAGCCCTGTGCTAACAAGTGCTAATGGAGATTCACAATAATTAAGGCAACCTGGGAGCCAATGGGAACAAAATGAATGTTATTTTTTAATGCAGCCTGCTGTATTGATCTCAATCCCTTATTGTACTTTTCCTTACACAAATGAAACTTACAAAGCATTAAGGGCGGGCTCCGTAAGCAAATCCCCAGGTCAACCATAAACCATCTTTTCAATTGCAGCCTATGATCTCCAACTTATTGTCTTTGCTTACAAGTGCAGTAAAATTTGCAAGCAAAACTTTGGAGTTTGCAAGCAAAGAGGACTGATTTGCAAGGGAAGATTTTCAACTTGAAAGCAAAGAGGACTGATTTATTAGCAAAATGGAAAGAAATATGTTCTTAGTTTTTTTGTTGTTTTTTTTCAATTGCAACCTGCTGTATTTTGATCTCAACTTTTTTTTTTTTTTAATTTCCACTTATTGTCTTTTGCTTACAAATCTGTTTTTTGGTTTCAAATCTATTCTTTTTGATTGAATAATAAATAACAAAATTATCTCCATACAGACAGCTCTGCTGTAATGTAAACATATCAGCTTAAAAGATTCAGGACCATGGACAGCTCTGCTGTAATTTAAATATATCAGTTTAAAAGATTCAGGACCATGGACAGCTCTGCTGTAATGTAAACATATCAGCTTAAAAGATTCAGGTCCACGGACAGCTCTGCTGTAATTTAAATATATCAGTTTAAAAGATTCAGGACCATGGACAGCTCTGCTGTAAAATAAATATATCGGTTTAAAAGATTCAGGACCACGGACAGCTCTGCTGTAATGTAAATATATCAGTTTAAAAGATTCAGGACCATGGACAGCTCTGCTATAATGTAAATATATCATTTTAAAAGATTCAGGACCATGGACAGCTCTGCTGTAATTTAAATATATCAGTTTAAAAGATTCAGGACCATGGACAGCTCTGCTGTAATGTAAATATGTCAGTTTAAAAGATTCAGGACCAAGGACAGCTCTGCTGTAATGTAAATATGTCAGTTTAAAAGATTCAGGTCCACAGACAGCTCTGCTGTAATATAAATATATCGGTTTAAAAGATTCAGGACCAAGGACAGCTCTGCTGTAATGTAAATATATCAGTTTAAAAGATTCAGGACCATGGACAGCTCTGCTGTAATGTAAATATATCAGTTTAAAAGATTCAGGACCATGGACAGCTCTGCTGTAATGTAAATATATCAGTTTAAAAGATTCAGGACCATGGACAGCTCTGCGACTTGTTTATTTTGTTATTTATTTATCATATATTTATAACATTATTTAAGATCCTCAAGACAATATAATTAATAATAAATAAATCAACATATAAAGCCTTAACCTTTTCTGTTGACATGTGAAAATGACAACAAAATGTGAATGTCAAATAAAGTCATTTTTCTTTCCTGCCTCTTAATTGCCATCATGTGGCAGGCAGCTCAGGCTGATTTCTCCCCTTACAACAGAAGCCTTTCTGGCCTCAGGAGCAGCAGCAGTCCTCCTCATGACCTCCATCATCTCAGCATGACTCGCCTGCATTTGTGCTTTCAAGCCCAATTTTTTTTTGGACCTGCTAGAGCACTATTTCCTGCTACAGCTATTTCTGCACAAATGATGCTGCTATTAAGAGGAGCAATCCATTCTTTGTGGATCTGGTCCATGATGGGTTAAGCACGTCTGTAATTAATTAATCGCAATTAACACGATAATGTGTCACCCCTACATCTAATCACCAGCTGCTCTGGTATTTTAAGGGTTCTGCCCTCTGAAAACACCAAACATAGAAATGAGATTATAAATGAGTTTACGGAATAAAAAAAAATAGCCGTTGATTGCATCTATAATTAATTAATCACAATTAACGGGATAATTTGGCACCCTCTTTAAGGGGGAAGAGGAAGGAGACACAACTAAATACAATTTTACTTTCTCATAAATGATTTTGTTTATCTTTAATGCGTAGCTTTATTTACATTACTGTCTCTGATTGCATCACTCACCCTGCGTGGTTACAGGTCTTCATCAACACTCTACAGACGATACTGCTCCTGCTCTGAAAAGCAGCTGAGAGGAAACCCAGCATGTTTCTGCCCTGTGTTTACACAGAAATCCTCCATGAAGGGATGAAGGGATGAACACAGGAGAGGTGTCGGCTGCTGCAGCTCAGTGCTTTGGACATGTTACCAGGGAGGAGTTGCTTTCTCAGGCTCAGCCAGTGAGAAGATACTCAAAAAACCTGACGTCAGGCTTCAGCAAATCTCTTAAAGATGTTGTAAATATCTCACAAGAGGGGTTTTCAGAGACAGAAATCTCACTCCCGGATATCAAGGAGAAGAATACATGTGATGCTGTGGAATTTTCTGGAGGTGTAGAGTCGGGTATACACCAAACAACATTATTTGTAGGCAGTAAATCTGGTATCAGAATGATAAGACCACTTAAGGTATTACAATGAGAACGTTTGTACAAAGATCTCACAGGGGCTGTAACTGCAGGTCAAGTCTTTGTCTCTAATGGTGAGGATTTAAGATTTATTTATTGTTTTTAAAATGGCACAGAATGCATTAATGAAATTTACATGTAAAAGCATAAGATTATAGCCAAGTGGCTAATTTCCACCCCCAGTCCCATTAGCAGGTTGCTGTCAACACACAAAATCAAAACAAACATTAATTCTAGGAATAAAACCCACAGAGCTTATTAAAATACACTAACAACAATACAGATGACATACAGTCCAAAAATAAAAACGGGCTGAGAGTTGGGGGACCATGGGATGATACACCATGAATTATAAAGAGCTGGAGTGCTAACTGAAATGCTAATGGGCCAAATGCCAAAAGTGCACAGTGCTAGCTGCCTGGGAGCAGGTCCCTATTTTATTGCACATTACCCATTTTACACAGCGATATAAGGTGCATGTTGCATTGCACTTTTTTAAGAAGTCAGAGTAAGTAGTTCACGTATTGACCCTGGTATTTGTTTCCAGGTCGAGGACACATGAAATACGAACACTGATTGACCAGAGGCACTTTCTCAAAATGGTATAGCACAGCTACCTCTAAGGCCTGCTCTGGTTGATCTACTCAAGCTTCTTTCAACAAAATGTTTAAGTGGAGGTGGAGCTTGATCATTTAAGATTTTATAACCAACCACAGAATCAGTTTATTTTATTATGTTGTCCCAGTTTAGATGCTTGTGCCCATGCAGTACCAGGCAGTGGTGGTACGGTTTAGGCTTCCTATCCAAAACTTTTAGTGCCTGTTTATAGACTGTTTAAACAGGCTTCAGGGTCGTTTAACAGGCAGATACCCCACTGGTAAGGCAGTATGATATGTGTGGCATAATCATTATATCAAAGTATAACTTTGCCCACCTGGGTGTTAAATTGTTTCTAACAAATCTAAAGTTAGACCTCTTAAGTTTTATTCTATTTGCAATCTTTTGATTGCACATAGTACTTTCCCTAGCTGGGGCTGGGGAAAGCAGACATTATGCTTGCTTGTGATCCACCTGCATTCCTGGTCTGGCTCACCAAATAGCAGAACCTTTGGTGATCTATCCTCTCATGGTATCTTCTCCTCATCCTCCCTGCAATAATGTACTCCATCTTTTTGATCATGTTATGAAATTGTTATGGTTTGTTGGTAATTGGACCCAGAGCAGAGGCAGAGATCAGTAAAAGGTGAAGAACCAAGAATTTATTCAGTGTCCAAACACTCAGGTGAGCAAACAAAGTGATATATACAGAAGTGGTGGTGGTGGCAGGAGCTCGTGGAGACCTGGAAAAAACAGAAGAGAGATTCTGATTAGACTTGAGGCCGAGTGAGCAGCACATTCAACACACAAGAACAATAACTCTGCGTGTCGGAGAAGGGCTTAAAGCCAGCACTAACTGTGAGAAACGAACCACAAATTCAGTGCAATCAGCCGGCCAGGAGAAGAGGAAGCCACCGGCTTAAGTAGGGCAGGTAATCAACGTGGATGAGGAACAGGTGAGGACTTCAGGTGAGAGCAGCTCCAGAGCGCCGCCCATGCCAACCGCCCAGGAGAGGGAGAGAGAGAGAGGAGACAACCCGAGAGGGGAGGGAGAGAGGACCAAAAAACTGGTGCATGAGAGTGCAGTCCTCACAGAAATATGGGAAATCACAGGTAAATCCTTAAGACACCGAGTGACACATTTATTTTCTCTCTCTTTTCTTTGAATTTAATGAAATGAGAGAAGTTGGATATATACTCTGGATGGGATGATGAGGCTGTTTGTTGTTGCCTTGAGAGATGTGCATCACACTCCAGCTGCCGTCAGGTTAAGTTTCCATTATGACAAACGTCTTTAACATCAGATGTTACGGAACAGTTAATATAGATACAGATGTGTATGCTGGTATAGACGGTTATATTAAATAGTGATTGATGTGATTGTTTGTAGCATTGAAATGCGCCTAACACTTTATACCTGCCTCTGAGGCTTTTATGATGTGTGCTCACTGTGCGCCTGTCAGCAAATTACAGCTGCAGCGAGTGCTCTTCGCCTGTGCTGAGAATAGACCACCCCCCTTGTTCATCTTCAATGGTCAGAAACCTATGACATGGTCCTGGTTTTCCTCGAAACTCATCATTATAAAGTCAATGTGTTAGCTGCAGCCTAACACCTTGACTTTATTCAGCACTTCATCTGCCTACCTCAAGATATATCAATGCTACTGAGGTTTCACAAGAGATCCTGTCTGCTCAAAGCTCATGAGTTCCTGCATTTAATGTTTAAAAAAAATGCATCTATGTTGCTGCATGACATTGTATTGCATATCATATAGCTGGCGTTTAGTATGTACCAATTCAGAATGCTTAGATCTGCATTCTCTGGATAGTATATTCCTCTTACAGCAAGATGCTGGGGGAATGGCCACTCATAGTAGATCTCTCATCAGCAGCACCAGGCTCCAATGGGTTAAGTTTTGGGGGTGTTCAATATGTTTTGCTAATCACTCCTCCATGCCTTCATGTAAACTTTTCTGCAGGGAGTGATGAGACCGGAGCCTGGGAGCCAAACTGAGCTGACTGACTGAACTGCTAGTGAACAATAAGAGTTCTCTCTACATAAACATACTTCCTGGCCACTTTATTAGGTACACCTTCCTAGCACCAGGTTGGACCCCTTCCTTCTGTCCCACATGCTGTCTAAAAGAGAAAATGAGTCTGTGAATGAAGGTTTGTTTATTTTGGAGAGGATATACTACCTCTTTCATACATGTGCGTCAGACTCTGTCCTCTTGTTTCAGTCTTTATTCAACCGTTTGGCTCTCTAATACCCTTCAGACCCCTCAGTGCCCCGTCCTTCTCCCCGCCTCTCCACACTCTTATGAACACAGTGATGCTGTACCATCTCGTTACACAAAGATCCAAAGTTTCAGAGTTGCTTTGAACAAGAATGGGCGGCAACCTGAGGGCCACATCAGGCCCCCACAGCCCAGCCTCCACATCTATCAACAGTTTTTTTATCCATTGGTTGGGCTGTTCTTGAAACAAAAAATACATTCTCAAAACAAGATCATTTGGCACAACAGTCTTACAGTTCAGCACAACACCATAGCTAACTTGCAAAAGCATGTCTCTCCCAAAAAAGTTCACTCATTTGTCAAAACTAAATTCCTCTCTCATATGAATATGAGTGAGTGATATGAATGTATCATCCCTTTGGCATGAGCACTGCTGATCCAAATGTTTTGATGTTGTGTCACTATGGCAGAGGGCCATTTAAATGTCCTTCATGTCCACCTCTCAGTCTGAGCCCAGTCCCTCACTGATAGATAGATAGATAGATAGATAGATAGATAGATAGATAGATAGATAGATAGATAGATAGATAGATAGATAGATAGATAGATAGATAGATAGATAGATAGATAGATAGATAGATAGCCTCCAAGGTTTGACACACATTGCACTCATACTGCCCGGGAAATTATGACCATAATTGCATTTTTTTTCTCCAATAGGTACAAATTTTGCAACAAAGGCTGTTTTTTTAATTACAGTTTCTAACCATTGGTTTGGCTCATTTCTTGAAACAGAAGTTACATTCTCAAAATAACATGGACAAAGCTCCAAACCACTTGTTCACAAAAGACTTGTTGCAATTGTTCACAAAAGAACTGCATTTTTCATTCAAATTACAAATGTTTTAGTACAGGTAGCCCACTGTTAGCACAGTTAGCCTACATTTACCACAATTTCCAAGTGAATTGCTCTTGTTGACCAAACTGATTCTCAGTCTAATGCTGCGTTCACACCACAAGTGACCCAGCTACCAAAATCGCGTCGCCCACTGACGTAGCGTCGAGCGTTCAAAAATGCCTCATTTTGGTCCGTCACTCGTTGCTCGTTCAAAAATGCCTCAATTTGGTCCGTCACTCGTTGCTCGTTCAAAAATGCCTCATTTTGGTCCGTCGCTCGTCGCTCGGTAACGTCACGTCCGCTCGAGTTTCACCGCGATCATATCATATATCACATAATAGGATGTATAAGCGGACATTTTTCCAGCTGTATCCTTTTCACTCACTTATCAAACACAAAACACTGCAGCTGATGCCCTGCAGCAGCATTATCTGAGTTTACCGCGGTCCATCTAGGAGGAACTAATGTCCTCACTGACATTAGTTCCGCCTAGACGGAACTCATCCGCCCTGTAGTCCGGATGAATAACTGTTTGTCTAGGGTACCGTCACACATACACACACCGCTGATTGGCTGATGCTGCACAGCCACACACGACATCGCCTTAATAGATTAACTTTTTTTAACTTTGACATCGCGCGATAAGGGAAATGATCGTCTTGTACGCGGCTGTCGCATCGCGGAAGGGTTAACCCCGCCCCATCTGTACATTGACTCTGAATGGAGAGTGATCGCCGAGGTAGTACAAGTAGCGTCCGGTGTGAACGCACCTTAATGGTCTTTCTCTCCAAAACATGTCAGCATCATTTTATTGTATATGTCTTCACATGCACAACAGTCTGTTCAATTATCAAAATTAGAGAACAACATGGGTAACTGGTTTTGCTCAGTGGTTAGCACAGTGGCGATTGCTCTAAGACTGCAAGGGAAGCTCAGCTTCCCCTAAAATGTCCCCCAAAAAAGTGGTGATATGTCCTGCTGTGTGTACATTTCATTGACTAAATATGAGCTAGAATACCTTCATCTTTTGTTCAGAATCAGCTACTTATCACAGGTAACTGGAGCGACTTCCTTCTCATTCATCCCCGCAGCGTCTCAGCGCTTTAACACAGTTGGACGCTGAGCGTCTTCTGACTTCGATGGGGAAGCGTAGAGTGGGTTGTTCCACTGTGGAAACTGGACGGTCATTGGATAAACGCTGGGCTTTGTCCCGCCCATCGGACGCTCAGCGTCTCTGGGGGTCTATGAGGCAGTGGGCTGGCCTGGACGCTCAGCTTCTGCGTGGTGATTGGATGATCTGTCTGAGGCCGAATCTCTTTTTGATTGACAGTGAAATGAGCCAATCAGCAATCTTGAAGTGTAACTCTCCACCGGGGCTTCTAAGTTTTACACATTCAGTTGTTCTGGACTGATCCGGAGGCTTTATGGATCACAAGCAACTTTATCTTTCTTAAAAACGACTGGCGTTGTGTTTGAAGATTCTCTCCTGTCACTTTTTCTTTTCACCAACGAGCAGCTGCAGCTCTCTCCCTCTCACTCGCACTCACAGCCTGTCAAACAGTAGTTTCACGTAGCAGCTCCAGCTGCTAGCAAGCTGCACATAATGACAGATAGTATGAATGTTGTCGACCGGATTTTGGCGAAGCCATCTGATAGTCTTCCTTATGAAGAGAAAATTAGAGTTAAGCAGCAGGGCCTAAGATAGATTTAGTGCAAAAGGTGGGGAAAAGAGACAGGTCTTTTCAGCATTCCTGTTATGACAAGGTGAGCTGGGTCACTGGAAGTGCTGTCACAAATAAAATGTGTTTTCTGGTCAAAAGTGGGTTTGGGGGAATAAAATCCCTGGAAAAGACGCCTAGTTGGTACAACAGGGTCACAGATCATTTACAAAAATAAATAAATAAATAAACACATTTATGATGTAGGCCGGAAAAAAAATGAGCTTCCCCTCCTTGACTGACCAGCAGCCGCCACTGGGTTAGCAGCCATGCACAACCAATATACATACTTCTGCCGGCCCAGGTTCAAAGCCAGCCTGTGGCCAGTTTGCAGTGTCCTCCCTTACTCTCTCAAACCCTTTCACAAGTCTATCCACTGTCTCTCTGTCTCCTATCAATAAGGGAACAAAATTCCCATAAAATAATCTTTAAAAAAACATTCAAGAACATAGTAGCTTTAGTCTAATTATAGTTCTGAAACTCCAGCATTATTTACTGCACTGAAAGATACATGTAACTTTCTTTGTTTTTATGCAATTTCTGTTACAGGAAATGAGCCGTACCAGTGGAGAAAAACTAACTTCAGAGTCATTAGTCAATCAAATTACAATGTAGTTCTTGCATACACCACACATTTGTCACTGTAGCCTATGTGACCAGCAGTTCTTACAATTGCTGATATTCTGCCTCTTTAGGCCCCATCTCATCATCATCATGGTGCAGAATATTGATTGCAAAAAATTCAGTCAATTAATTTACACTGTATTTCCTGCAAATTTCCCTCATAAGCAGTGATGGCTGGGGCTGAAAATTGTAAGTGGGGCGCAGCTTTGGAGGAAAGAAACTAAAAAGAACTCCATACTACTGTAAAAAAAAAAAAAAAAAAGATAAAGACAAAACATAATCACCTTGCAACCTACTTTGAACAGTGCACTATTTAAACAGAAATTCCCCTCCTCTCCTTCTGGGCTGTAAACTCCTCAGTGAGCCACTGACTGAAGTCCATCCTCTCCATCTCCAGCCTCTCTTTCTCTGACAGCATGGCCTCAGCCTGTCCTGGTTCATGGAGTTTCTCAGGAAAGTTTTGATCCTCTTTAAGTTTGAGAAGCTCCTCAGCTTCTGCAGTGGTCATGGTGTGGTGATGAGGATCTTTAGCAGAGTGACAGTCTCTGAAAATACATGTAGATTATTCTACAGTATTATTCTGTAGATTCAGACTGAGCTTTGTCTTCAGCTTCTGTTGAGCTTTGGGTCGACCTTCAAGGAAATCTTCAGGAAACATGGCGTGGTGCTCTGTGAACCTGTGATCCTGCAGCAAAGAGGCTCTGATGAGATGGTGAAGGAGAATCGTTCTCTCAATATGGTGGAGAGCTACAAAAGAATAAAACATACATCAAAAGTTAACATCAGTGTTTACTGAAAAAAAAATAATACAAAGTTTAACCTGCTCACAGAAAATAAAGCTGTGATATATGTTATTTTAACTTGAATAGTGTCTTATTTCATGCATGTCTTTTGTCCCATAAACACAAACAGAATCTTATGTGCCATTGAAATTTGTAAGTTGTAAGAATTTATTGGATGGGGTTATAAGCTCTGTGAAACACTTAACCCTGTAAGACCCAGCACTGTAATATTACAACATCAGGTTTAGGTACCTGAAAAAACAACAGCAACATTTTTTTTCTTTTTAAAAGACTTTGTTTACCTGATCAGGGAGTCCTATTGTTTAACGCTGCATTGCCAGTCGATGGTAAATGTGTTTATGGGTCCGGCCTTTAGGTCACAAACTCACACTACTTAAAACTTTTTCTTTGGACTCACCTCTTCATTTTACTGGACTGGATTTCTCAAGATTCAAGTAAGTAAGATGCCTTAAATATTTATTTCTATGTTGATTACAACGTCTTCAACATGACATTTTTTTGTTTTTGTGAAAAAAACTTCATTAACTGTGGTTTTGAGCCTGTTATGTCTACGTTGTAATATTACAACGCTGGGTCATTGTGGCTGCAAAAACCAGGTCCACCTTACACATTACATCAGGACATTGGTCTGCTCTCATGTTCTCATATGGTCAGGTATACTGATAGAAATAAAATGTTTTTTGATGGTTATTATTATGAATAACTAATAAATGTGTTTTCTGTTAAATTCTTTAGAGTCTGGACCATACAGTATTTAAAACTATGTGTCAGTATTTGAACATGTATTCATGTCATAAATTTTGAACTGAGCCTGTTTTTGGGGCTTTGTCCAAATACAAGCTTGTTGCATTGCTATGGGTAAAACCAGTTTTTTTTTTCTTTTTCAATATATGCTTTGTTGATTTTTTGCGGACAAGACAAATAAAAATAAGCATAGAAGGGTAATCAGAACAAAAAACAAAAGCGAGAAGGAAAAAAACAACAAATAATCACAAATGTATAACATGTATGAAAATATAGACAGGCAAGTAAAAAAAAAAAGCCACAAACTAGAAAATACAAGTAAAAATCAATTCATATTGGATCATCACATCACTTCACATCAAAGGAAGTTGACTGTCAGTGTGTCAGGGTAGCAAGACTGGGAGAGTAGCCGCGTTGGCTCACCGGGTTGGTAAGACTGAAATCGGCTATAAAAGGGGACCAAGCTGTGTGGAAACATTCAGGTTTTCCACGAGAGCTGTATTTAAGTTTTTCTAGTTTAAGGCAGCTCAGTAAGTCCCTGATCCATTGGCTGTAAGTAGGCAAACAGGAAAGTTTCCAGTTGAGCAGTATGACACGTCGATCCAGCAGCGTGGCATATGCTACTGAGTCAGACTGAGAGCAGGTTAAAGGACTGCCCACTGGCACAATCCCAAAAATAGCTGTAAGGGGGCAAGGTTTAAAATCAAAATTAAAGACCTCAGAGAAACATTTAAAAATAACTCCCCAAAAGTCTGAAATCTGTGGACATGTCCAAAATTGATGTATTAAAGTGGCTGGTTCCAACTTGCAATGAGGGCAGATCGGGTCGGTATGAGGAAATACCCCACCAAGTTTGGCCCTGGACCAGTGAGTGCGGTGAACTACCTTAAACTGAATGAGAGTATGTCTGGCACTAAAGGAAGAAGAGTGAATCCTATTTAAAACAGAAGTCCATATCTCCTCATCAAATTCTACCTCCAAGTCATTTTCCCACTGGGCCTTGAAGGGAGATGGAGGGATCAAAAGATTAGCAATTATTCCATAAATACCTGAAATAACACCCCTAAGAACTTTAGTTAAATTCAGTATATCATCTAGAGGGGTTTCTCCGGGTCTAGTAGGAACTCGAACTGTATTTTTGTTCATGAAATCTCTTACTTGCAAGTAGCAGAAAAACTGAGATGTGAGTAGTTGGTACCTATCTTTCAGCTGTGCGAACGAGGCAAAAATGCCGTCAATATATAGTTGCGATAAAGATGTGGGGCTTGTGGGGGTGGGCTTTAGGGCGTCGGTGTGGTTGGATCGTCGCTTGGCCGGCCGGTGTGTTGGTCTGTATCGATGGATCATCACATCCCTATTAATATGTTGGGTGGATGTGCAGTGTGGAATTAGTGTATGTCTCTGCATTTGGTGTGTGGGTGCCAGGGGCTTGGTGACCTCAGGCCGACGCTGGCCTCTGGACCAGGAAACATTGGGGGGGTTAGATCTGGGGGGGGGGATCTCCATGGTCCCTGGAGTCTGGCTGGGGGGCGCTTGGAGCGGGTGCTGGCCCGCAGTGGGTGGCGGTCTGGGCTGGTTCTGTCCCCCTGCAGGGGTGGATGGGTTGCTCTTGGGCTCGCGGTGCCCATCTCCTGCCCCCCTATGCTCGATCGGGGGCCTGGCGTCTGGCGGGGCCTGTGGGCCTCAGCCCCCTGGGCCCCTGGGGCCCTTACCCCGCAGAGTTGGGTGTCTACCTCCTGCTTCCCCTTGCCTCTTCTCCCGGCCCTCTCCTCGGTTGGCTCGCCCCTGGCTCTGTGGCGGGCTGCCTTTGCTCTGTGCTCTCTCGTGGCGCTGGCTGCATGGCGCTGGGGGCCCTCTCAGTGTGCGTCTGGCCCCTAGAGGCAGTGGGGCTACATCTGCATGATCACTCTGCATGATCACTAAACACAAAGCACAACTTAATCCGAATAATCTGCACTTTCAGCCGCGCCCCTACAGATGCCGATATCTGTGTGTTTATGTATATATATGTCTATGTGTATATATATACATCTACAATTGTTGTTGCTGTGCTCATTGTTGCTAACGATCTCTCCAGTTCTTCTCTCCTCAGGTGCTCCTTGTGATTGTAGTGTCAAAGACCTCAGGATACGGTTTCTTCTCAGGTTCAGCAGCTGGTTGTTTGGTTCTCCTGTTTGTATGCATCTGCTCAGTTATTGTGGTTGTTCTTTACTGTTGTTTTGTTGTTTCTCTCTCACTTTCTGTCTATTTTCTTCCCTCTCTCCTATCTATTATCACCCTTGTTTGGTCAAGCAATAATCTCCCAACTTGGCAACATACGGCGTTGACAAAAATAAAATAAAATAAATAAAAAAGAATTGACAAAAACACTAATAAAAAGTTTCACTTAAAACTCAAGGGGAACCTTATATACAAACGGCTCCTCTTGGCAAAGTAAATGTTTTCTGCACAATATGGCAGCCAGACCATAATTCTGCTGTTGCAATGCTGGACTCAACAAGTTAAAAAAAAAAAAAAACAATGACGGGGAGAACGTAAAGTTCTGAAATATCGGACCTGAAATAGAAAAATGCTTAAAGTTAAAGGTTAATCCAAATTGTTTCCAGATTCTAAATGAATGTTTTACCACTGGATTATTGCCACATTTTTTTAAAGGAAAAGGGAGAGTGCAACATTGCAACGAGGAGAGAGGGGCAGGTTTACATGATTCTGACTCTAGCTGAACGCAGAGAGGTGTTATATTTCCTGGGTTTGGTGCCGTCCAGGGTAAAAGACTGAAATCTGCTGCCCAGTAGGATGATTGAAAGTTAGGTAGTGCGAGGCCCACCAGGTCCTTCGATTTTTGCAAGTGCCTCTTGCCAATGCGTGGTGTTTTACCATTCCAAATAAAGACAGAAAAGTTTGTTCAATCGAAGTGAAAAAAGACGAGGGTATAAAAATAGGTAAACATCGAAAAACATACAAGAATTTTGGATTTACATTCATTTTTATAATATTGACCTGGCCAATGAGTGAAAGAGGTAGAGACTTCCAGTATATAAAGGATTGCTTAAGACTATTGACTAGAGTTGAGATATTCGCCTTAAATAAATCAGAGTAATTTCTTGTTACTTTTACTCCTAAGTATGTAAACTGATCAAGGACCACTCTAAACTGAAAATGTGAAAATGAGGTGATCAAGGCGGGATTGTTGACTGGATACAGCTTGCTCTTCCCCATGTTCAATTTGCATCCTGATATTTTGCCAAATGCTTTCATGGCTGTTAAGGCCATAAGTAGGGAGTCATTCAGATTGGAAATAAACAGCAATAAGTCATCAGCGTACAAGGAAAGTTTAAGCTTCAGAGTCCCACGAGAAATACCCTGGATATCACTATTAGCTCATAAGGCTATGGCAAGATGCTCAATTGCCAGAGCAAACAACAAGGGGGACAAATGGGGTAAAACCAGTTTTGAAGGTTGTTTCATTGTTCAGGGACAGGTGAGAGTGGTCAGGAACGGTCAGGAAAGTGGTGGTGTGTGAGATGATAAGTAGAGAGCATACTAGTGTAAACATGGGTTAATCTGGGTGTGAATGTTTTTCAATGGAAACTTGCTGCATTGTTCAGGGACAGGGGAGAGTGGGGATGCCCACTCTCACCTGTCAGCCCCCACTTATCATCCCTCTAGGAGAATAAATGCTCAAATATCTTACTTGCATATTTACTTATTTGATTCAATTTTTCCACTTCATAATGATACCAGCAAAGCTATGTGTTCTACACACTGTGCAGAATGTGAAAGATGCCATCATGAATGGAGACAGTGACTTTAAAATCAACTCAGACACTGATTCAAGTGATGAGGAGACTGATGTAGATGCCCTTAAAGGGACTGTGAGGAGAATCTGTTTCCAGCGACATAAAGACTCTGCTACCCATGAGCACGCGTGGCGACTGTCATAATGCTGCGTTCCAGTAATCTCGGAACTGGGAGTGACATCATCTCTGACTTATCTGCGTTCCAGTTGAAGTTGGAAAAAAACATGCTGATCTACCAGGCTATTGTTAGCTGTTGTTAGCACGCCCTGCGTTGTTGTTCACAAATATCACATGAAGAATGTGATTATCACTATGGCAGCATTTTTGTAAATATAAGTCTAACAATACTATGTAGACAGCTGATCTAGAGCGACACACCCCAGTCAGAAGTGCAAATAAATGGATTATTACAGGAGCTAAATAACTGTTCACACTGGGGGCATCCATCTTCCATTGTCAACTACGGGGTGGCGAGGTTTCACCGAGTTCCCAGAAGGAAATTCAGACTTTGGGGAACATTCCAGTTGTAGTCTCCTACTTGGAACTCAGAAATTCCTACTTCCGACTACTACTGGAACGCATCACAAGCCAAAGCGTGTGTTTGTTGTGATGCTAAATGAATGAAACACAGACCTTCCTCAGAACTCTGCATTGCTTTACAACTTCCGATCCGAAGGCTAAGGAATAGCATTTATAGATAACCTATTTTGATGCTATAAAACTCATCTTAAAGTGTGTATTTCCATCAGGCATATACTGTATCTAAAAGGGAGACTTTTTTGCAATTATTTAGAAAGTCCTCACAGTCCCTTTAAAGCTCAAAAAGAAAATCTACTGTCCACTGGCTGTGCAGTTCATGACTATGTGGACAACACCTTATGCAGCAAGTGTAACCTAATTTTCAGAGGAAAACAACTGTTTCTGAGACTATCATTGAAAATGAACATAGCTGAACACTGGACAATATGACTGAATGCTTGGGGAGACTTCTGACTTTTGTAAATACAGTTTATCTTCTTATTACCTCCGCCAAGGAGGTTATGTTTTTGGGAGAGTTTGTCTGTCTTTCTGTGAACAAATAACTCAAAAAGTTATGGATGGATTTTGATTATATTTTCAGGAAATGTTCAGCATGGGGAAAGGAAGAACTGATCCAATTTTAGTGTTGATCCGGCTCAGTGTCTGGGAACTGTGCTGCTTGGCGGAGGTCTGCACTCTCCGAAGTGCTTACCTACACCGTAAAAAATTACCAGGATTTCACAATATTCAACTGTACTTTCTCACAGTAACTTGCTGTATTAAAACTTTACAGGACTAAACTTTAATGTTTACAATATAAGACTGTAATTTCAAAATTTACAATAAAAACAGTGTGACTATAGTCAACTGCTGCGATATTTATAGTTTCAACTATTACCAGGATTTTACAGCATTTTATTACATTATTTTACCACGAAATACTGTCTTGAGACTATCCACTGCAAAAACACAGCAAATTCCATGAACCGCACTGAATTGTGGGACCTGCCATGGATTTTCACCATTTTCACGGTTGATACCACGAGGAAAAGAAGTTAGTTCTACATATTCTGTCAAGGTAATTTACCCTTGTTTTCCACCTTTGCTTTCACTACATATCGTAATTTTGAACAATGTGATGTGATGATGTGATTTGATTTACAGATGCTTCTTGAGTATCAAACCAGAAACGGGCTCCAAGGCAAAGAGGAAGCTTGGAGGCATCAACCCACATGTGAGCACAGGTAACTTGAGTGGCAGGCAATGTAGACCAAATGATTTTTTTTTTCTTTTAACAACTTAAGGGTGTCCCTTTTCGTTTGTCATGACCCCTGGATTCGGTTTGGCAGCCTTTTTTATTTCATTTACATTTGAATAGCAGAAAACACAAAATGTCAGTATTCCTGATCCAGGCCACGAGTTTATTACTTTATTGTTTAAAGTATCAGGTCTCCAACCTGATACAACCACGCTGATATTTGTTAACTTTGTCAGCATGAAAACATCTTAAAATGACATCTTTAGACCACCACATAAAAAATAAGAGCCAACAAAATCTATTTCTCCTTTCTGACTTTGAGGTGTTTTACTGTTGCACATTGTATATTACATTGTTTTTAAAAGTGTTTGTTGAGATGTTTACATTTTGTTCAGAATATGTGGGCATGTTTGCCAAGGGAACCTATGTCTTCTCCTTGTTTTACTTTAGAATTGTTTTTGAAATGTTTATAACTCTGTAGGAGTTTATTTTATTCAATATAATGCAGTGAAAAGTAGCATGTATTCTGTTGTTCACATTTTTATTCATACTGGCTTGACCAAAAAAAGGCACATCTGCCATGTTTGTGGAATTCAGTGAATTCTCTGCAGTCTGCTCTCCCCCTCCCTCTCAGACTCTGTCTCTCTCTGCTCCTGCTGCAGGGGTGGAGTTTCTCTGTTCTGCAACCTGCACACCTGCCTCCCATCAACTCATCAACTCCCCTATTTAAGACGGCCCCTGTGGGAGCGGGAGTATTGCACTCAGAGCCTCGGTTCGAGCTAGTCTCGTCCTCGTGTTCTCCTGTGTCTGGCTTTTAGCCTTTTGCCTTGAACAGAGGCATTCTCATGATTTTTGAGATCTCTCTGCACTAGTGTGTTTTTGGTAAACTTATCTTTTCTCTGCTCCTTTTTCAGGTGTTCTCCACGAGTCCCCGCCACCACTGATGTCTTTTATTTGTTTTTTTGGAGCCTTTTGGTTTTTGTTTTCCACAATAAACTGTTCAACTTTTCCTCCTGCCTGCTGGTTTGAGCTTTTGGGTCACACATTAAAGCCTGTGGTCATATACTGACAATGTTCCTGTTGAATGTCATTTCACTTTGCACTTACTGTAATCAGTTAGATTAAAAAGTTTAAATACAAATTATCATGTTTTCTCTTTTCTTCTTTTAATGAGCATGTGAAAGCATGGTTATGCAGGTGCAGTAAAATCACAATAAGTGAATTTAACAGTATCTTACAGTGCGAGTTCAATTGTAAATTTACAGTAAATTACTGGTTAATAATTGCATTACTTTTACAGTAATTAATTGTGAATATTTTCACAACAATTTACTGTGTTTAATTCACAGCAATTTACAGCAAGTCCACATCTAAATACTGCTGTATTACAGTAATTCCTTGGGCATGGCAACTGTGAATTTACCATAAAGTGTTGTTGTTTCAATGTAAACTACTGTGAAAACTATTACAGTAAACTACTGTGAATTAATTACAGTAAATTGCTGTGAAAATATTTACAGCGACTTGCTGTGAAAGTAATGCAATTATTAACCAGTAACTTACCATAATTTTAGAGTGAAAATTTTTACAGTGTAGTTTTTTATAAATAAATGACAAAAAATGAAAAATTATAAAAATAATGGTTGTGTATTTATTATTCATGACATGGACTGTGATTGGGAAACAAGTGCTCAACCCTGCAAATGGGCCCTTATTTGTTTTTTATATCTGTTTAAACAGTGGGAGTATTAACACTGAAATTCTGTTACCAGCAAGGCCCAACGCTGTAATATAATGAGGTCCAAAAAACTTACTAAAACATAAAAAAATCTAAAACCCTTTAATTTCTGCTCCAGAAGCCCCCTCTAACATCTGACAGGTGCAAAAAATTTTGCTCATGTTTTCCTTTATTTGGGTTTTACAAGGTTAAGAGGTAAATAATGTGTTGTTTACACTTTTGAGACAAAAAACTTAATTGTAATCAGTAAATTGTAACACATAATTTGATAGCTTTATCAGTTCTTTTTATAATTTCTCAAAGGCTTTTACACAATGTAACATAGTATTTGATGAGTGGTACAATGAACCTCTGATATTTCTGATGTTTCTATGAACCTCAGGCTTTGTGTGTATCTATTTGTACTCTTCATCAGTGTGCATTGTTCCTGCTTTGCCATGATTTAAAAAATACATATTTTTATGTGTTCCTTTATATAATATTTTCAACAAAATAATGCATCTTTTTTGTCAGTTAAATAAAAAATAATTTCAAGTGGGGTAAAAACAAATTTAGCCACACATCAAAAGCCCCAATTCTTTCTAAAAATGTTCTTCTTGTAAAAAATATGGACTAGTGTAGTTTCTCGATGATTGATGTGTAGATCCAGGTGATGAAGAAGCTTTGCCGACACAGACTTGTTTGCATATAAGAGAAATTTATTACAACCAAACTCATGTGTCTAAATCAGGCACTCTGGACAGCCTGAGAGGCCCAAGCCAAACGAACCTCTCGAGCATTGTAAGAGGACATGTATTTATATTGTTTGAACTATACAACAACAGAGACTTCCTAAGGAAACTCAGACAGGCCTCACTTCCCACCATCACCCTCACCACCTCCTACAGGGGGGCAGTGGAGAGCCTGCTGACTTATGCCATCTCCAGCTGGTTCCCCAGCTGCAGGGCAGCAGACAAAAAGGCCTTACAGAGAGTGGTGAGATCTGCAGAGAGGGTCATCGGAGTCTCACTTCCCTCTGTCCAGGACATATTCTGGTGCCGCTGCAGAAACAGAACCCAGAATATTGTCAGGGACCCCTCACACCCTCTGAACAGCCTCTTTCAGCTCCTGCCCTCTAATGCTGCTTTCACACCGCACGCTACTTGTACTACCCCGGCGATCACTCTCCATGCAAAGTCAATGTACAGCCGCGATGGGGCGGGGCTAACCCTCCCGTGACGCGACAGCCACTTGTCTCACTACCACATAGCTTGTCGCGCAATGTCAAAGTAAAAAAAAGTTAATCTATTCAGACGATGTCGTGCGTGGCTGTGCGGCAACAGCCAATCAGCAGTGTGTGTATGTGTGACGGTCATGGTGACGGTACCCAAGACAGACAGTTTTTATCCGGACTACAGGGCGGATGAGTTCCGTCTAGGCAGAACTAATCTCAGAGAGGACATTAGTTCCTCCTAGACGGACTGCAGTAAACTCACAGATAATGCTGGAATAATGCCCACTTATACATCCTATTATGTGAAATATGATATGATCGCGGTGAAACTCGAGCGGACGTGACGTCACCGAGCGACGGCCGACGGCAACGACCAAAATTAGGTATTTATGGACGCGCGACGCTACGTCAGTGGGCGACGCGATTTTTGTCACTGGGTCGCTTGGGGTGTGAACGCAGCATGAGAAGAACTTCCGCAGCATAAGATGCTCCACCACCAGGCTGCTGAACAGTTTCCTGCCACAAGCCGTCCGGATGTTAAACACAGTCTGGCTTTAATCTCTGAGATGGTCTTGATTATTTAAATTGAATTATTATTATTACTATTACTTTATTTTATTTATTGTATTATTATTGTGTGATTATTAACTTATTATTATTATTATTATTATTATTATTATTATTATTATTATTATTATTATTATTATTACTATTATCATTATCATTTTTATCAATCAATTCATTTATTTTTTTTCAGTAGGATGTATAAATGTATGTATGTGAGTTGTTGTGATCCTGGAGAAACGCCTTCTCGTTCTGTTGATACATGTGTATTGACTGAATGACAATAAATTTGAATTTGAATTTGAATACAAAGACATGCATGAAGAGTGGACTCTCATTGGACCAGAGCATCTTAGATGAATGACCAGTGACCTGAAGGCTGACCCATGATAGCCTGAAGTGACGGCCTTTAACCTTTGACACAGAGTTTATCACCTTTGGTATCAGTCTTTAAGTCCTCCGCTGTTTACCTAAGCCCAGGGGTTCAGTTTTCTAAGAAGTAAAAATTTGAAGAATGCTTTTGTTAAGCATCCTGGGCCTCACATCTGGCCATCTGTGCCCTGAGTGAACAGAGAAGCATTCACATCAGATAACTCACTAAAAAAAAAAACTTCATAGATGTTTTAGAACTGAAGTCTGCTAAAGGATACTGTTCTAATGAACAAAGAATTTATATCCTCTTGGCTAACTCAGTTTGTGGCTCTTAATCTATAGTTTAGTGTCATGTGTTACATAAAATGGAAACTTGACCACTGAATCATATCATGTCTACTCTGTAAACACATCCTAACCTAATCTTCAGCCTCTTACTGATTTTATTTCTCCACTGCAGTCTCACCTCGACTGTGATGTTTCTCTGGACCGAGGACCTGAAGCCTCTCTGATGCAGGAACATTAGTCCATCTCACACACCGTATTTATGCATGAGTAAATCCAGCACTGCTGTGGTGACGTGTTGATGTGATTGACAGAACAATGCTAATTCACTGTCAGTCAAAGTGGGAGTGTGCAGGTGCACTTCTCTTTCTCCCAGAGACGCCTCAGGACACGTGTTGGACAAAAGTTTGAGGACTTCCATGGACAGTCATTAGACCGGCGCCCCTCTACGTTAACTCCCTATATTGAATTGGGCCAGGTGCTGCTGACAGACTATTACTGTGTGGTAAAAATACATGTGTTCATCAGTTATTTTTTATAACTTAATGATACATTATGTTGTGTTTAAGTAGACTTCCTCTGTCAAATTTAGGAGTGGGCGGCACCCCATTGCCCTTTACAAACTGCCACTGCTCATAAGTGACCAACGTGGATGATCTACTGCTGTGGACCTCCACAGCTTCAGCTACAACATTTTGACAAAACTTGGTCTTTCATTTATTTGTTTTGAATTATCATTACAGTTCTTTCTTATAATTCCAGAATGATCAGTCGATTAAAATTCAAATATCACACACATTACTGTAACCAGGGCGGCACGGTGGTGCGGCTGGTAGAGCTTGTGCCTTACAGCAAGAAGGTTCCTGGTTTAATTCCAGGGTCGGACAGGGGCCTTTCTGTATGAAGTTTGCATGTTCCCCCTGTGCATGTGTGGGTTCTCTCCGGGCACTTTGGCTTCTTCCCACAGACCAAAAACATGTTCATTAGGTTAACTGGTGACTCTAAATTGCTCTTAGGTATGAATGTGAGCGTGAATGGTTGTCTGGCCCTGTGATTGGCTGGCGACTGGTTCAGGGTCAACCTGCCTCTTGCCCAAAGACAGCTGGGGTACACACACACACACACACAAGCACACACACACACACACACACACACACACACACACACACACACACACACACGCACACACACACACACACACACACACACACACACACACACATATATGTTATGTTTTATATTTTTGATATAATTGTTTAATGGCATCTGTTTCAAAATTCCTTTTCTTTTTTAAAGTCTTTTTTACCTCCTTTATGTAAAAAATGTCTGCAGTACCAGCTGGAATGTTTTTATATGTAAAAATATTTTTCACAATAAAAAGTCTACATGAACTGTTTTGTGTGTTTTCAGTTTTAAATGTTACATTTTATGTTAATAAGTTAAAGATAAAAAAAACTGTAGAAAATGTAAGACGAACAAAAGAGTGATGTACATTTAATCCTTACTTTTTTGTTTCACAGTAATAAAAGCTTTTATTAGCAGGACAGCACGGTGGCACAACAAGAAGGTCCCCGGTTGATCTGCGGGTCAGGCAGTGTCTTTCTGTGTGAAGTTTGCATGTTCTTCCCATTCATGCATGCATAGTTTTTCTCCAGGCACTCCTGCTTCCTCCCACAGACCAAAAACATGCTCATTGGGTTAGTTGGTGACTCTAAATTGCCCTTATGTATGAGTGTGAGCTGGAATGATTGTCTGTCTCTCTATGTGCTGAGAACTGAGAACTTTGTTATCCCAAAATGCTGCAGCACATGTACTGACTAGAACTAGGAGAAGAGACCACATTACTCCTGTATTAGATTCTCTGCATTGGCTTCAATAAAATCTAGGAAAGAATTCTAGATTCTTCTCCTCACCTATAAAGCTCTCAGTGGACAGGCACCGGTTTAAAAGAACTTGTAGTAACGTACAACCCCTCTAAAACATTACGCTCCCAAAATGCTGGCCTGCTCATGGTACCATCAGTCTGTAGAAGTAGTATGGGAGGTAGAGCCTTCAGTTATCAGGCTCCTCATCTGTGGAACCATTTACTGACCACAGTTCAGGAGGCAGACTCCCTCTCTACCTTTAAGGTTAGACTGAAAACATTCCTCTTTGATGAAGCTTTCAGTTAGGGACCAGCTTATAGTCCAGAGCTTAGACTCATAGTTATCTCTCTCTCTCTCTCTCTCTCTCTCTCTCTCTCTCTCTCTCTCTCTCTCTCTCTCTCTCTCTCTCTCCCTCTCTCTCTCTCTCTCTCCATATCTGCCTTTGCCCCTTTTGTTTGCTCCTGTACTCGTCTCTGGCTCTGGTCTTGTAGGTGATCTGGGATCCTTGGTGGAGACTGCCTGCTGCTGTGGAGTCATGAAGCCTCAAAAACTACAATTACAGACATGACACATAGTTGGCATATTAGGAACATTCCAGTTCATAATCATTATAACTGTTAATGTAAATATTATCATGATCTCTCTATCTATGGTTGATACATCTATAGTATCTATATTCAGCACCACATAGTCATGAGGTCCCTCTGAAAATGGGATGTCACATCTCAAGAGGCCTTTAACACATTTATACTTAACAGAGACAAATATGGTCAGGATGATCTTGTGGTCTGGGCACCCATGAGTTCATCACTACCATAAATTCTTATTTTCAGTAAGAATATCTAAGATTATACTTCTAGAAAATGATCACCAAAACCATCCAGACATGAGGACCCTCCTGAAAACCAGATGTAGCATCTCAAGAGACTAACCTCTAATAAATCAGACGGCAGGTTTATGGTTCATGGATCTGTTACTAACTTTAGTTCTTACTTTAGTAGGGCTGAACGATTTGAGAAAAAAATCTAATTGCGATATTTTTCCCCAATATTGTGATTTACTCTGCAATTGTTTTAATGTTCCTCATCTTATGTATTCTTAAACAAACATAAGCAGTAGATCTTTTTGTAGTAAAACCAATATGACATTAAATTAATCTAAGGATAAAAGATTTAAGAAAAAGTGGAGAAGTGAACAACAGAAGCAAAATAGGTATGAAATTGTAAAAACTGGGTAAAATAAATCGATACGAAAGCGTCAAAAAATTAATCTGTGCAAAAAAAGGTATGAAATTTCCACAATAAAAGGCAAAATAGAATCAAAAGTGACCAAGGAAAATTGATCATAGCAGCAAATTTGGGATTAAATTTCAAAAACCATGTAAAAATTCCAAACATGGTCTGACAGTGGCCAAAAGATGAATTGGAGCAAGATAGGCATAAAGTTGTAAAAACTGGGTTAAAAAAGGTTAAAATAGGCATGAAATTGCAAGAAACTACATCACAATGCCAAAATGTTCAACACATTTTGGATTAAAAGAATTGCACTGTCTGCGATTTGAAAATTGAAACAAGCCAGATTGCAATTTAATCTAATTTGCAATTAATTGTTCAGCCCAAATCTTTAGTCCACTTGTCTCCTCTTACCTCCCTTCCTTCACCCTCACACCAACACAGCATGGTGTGGATTTGCTGTTCATCATGAGACTGGGATCCACATTCAAGATTTCCTGCTGCTTAACAGAAGGTTTTTTTCTTGAGCCATGATGGAGGGATTCATGATTGGCTATGGGATGCATGTACAAGTTGTTGGTGTTCTTGCGTTAAAGAAACAAAAACCCAAATGTTAAATGAAATAACTTGAAACTGATAAAAGTTATAATAAATAGAAATGTACTGAAAACTAACTCATGAAATCAGACATTGCTTTTGAATTGTACTTTAACAGAATCATCATAAAAACAACATAATGAAACTGGCCTGAACAAACATGATGGTTCCCCTAGAAAAGACTGAAAATGGTGTGACCATAGGGACATGTTAAACTCAGGTGTGTCCTGTAATTATCATCACAGGTGTCTTCAAGCTTGTAATCAGTCAGTCTGCCTATTTAAAGGCTGAAAAGTGGTCACTGTGCTGTTTGGTATCATGGTGTGTACCACACTGAACATAGACCACAGAAAGCTAAGGAGAGAGCTGTCTCAGGAGATTAGAAATAAAATGATAGACAAGCATGTTAAAGGTAAAGGCTATAAGACCATCTCCAAGCAGCTTGATGTTCCTGTGACTACAGCTGCACAGATTATTCAGAAGTTTAAGGTCCACAGGACTGTAGCCAACCTCCCTGGACGTGGCTGCAGGAGGAAAACTGATGACAAACTGAAGAGACGGAGAATACGAATGGAAACCAAAGAGCCCAGAACAAGTTCAAAGAGATTAGAGGAGAACTCCAAGGTCAAGGTACATCAGAGTCAGATCACACCATCCATCACTGTTTGAGCCAAAGTGGACTGAATGGAGGACATCACTGTTGAAAGCAAATCATAAACAGTGAGACTGGAATTTTCCAAAATGCATATTGACAAGCCACAAAGCTTCTGGGAGAATGTCCTTTGGACAGATGAGACAAAACTGGAGCTTTTTGGTAAGTCACATCAGCTCTATGTTCACAGACACAAACATGAAGCATACAAAGAAAAGAACACTGTACCTACTGTGAAACATGGAGGAGGCTCAGTTATGTTCTGGGGCTGCTTTGCTGCATCTGACACAGGGTGTCTTGAATCTGTGCAGGTACAATGAAATCTCAAGACTATCAAGACATTCTGGAGTGAAATGTGCTGCCCAGTGTCAGAAAGCTTGGTCTCAGTCACAGGTCATGGGTCCTCCAACAGGATAATGAGCCAATCACACAGCTAAAAACACCCAAGAATGGCTCAGAACAAAACACTGGACTATTCTGAAGTGGCCTTCTATGATCCCTGATCTAAATCCTGTTGAACATTTGTGGAAGGAGCTGAAACATGCAGTCTGGAGAAGACAGCCTTCAAACCTGAGACAGCTGGAGCAGTTTGCTCATGAGGAGTGGGCCAACATACCTGTGGACAGGTGCAGAAGTCTCACTGAGAGTTACAGAAATCACTTGATTACAGTGACTGACTCAAAAAGCTGTGCTTCAAAATATTAAATTAAGGATACCATCATTTTTGTCTAGGCCAGTTTAATAAGTTTATTTTTAAAAATAATTCTGTTAAACCACAATTCAAAGCAATGCCTGATTTCCAATAGTTGATTTTCAGTAAATTTTAATTTATTACTTTGGTCAGTTTCAACTTATTTCAGTGACCATGTGGGTTTTTGTTTCTTTAATGAAAGGGTACCAACAGTTTTTGCCATGTTTGTATTTGTATAGATACGTATGTGTCTATTTTATATTTGTTTATGTGTATCTATAAAATGAAAAAAAGAGTTTATGCTCTGTTGTAAATTATCTAGAGGTAACACCTGTTATGATTTGGTGCTATACAAATTAAAAGTGATTGATTGACTGAAATGTTGGTGTGATGAATTCATTTCACAGACATATTTGTTCTTTTGTTCAGTCTTGAGTAACAGAAATCATTACATTTAGATGATCCCACAAATCTCAGCAGGTGGCCCTGTGGCCATGAGGACAGGATTGATGAGGCCCTTTGGGAACCAAAGTCTCCTGTCCCTGCTCTGAGTTTGATCAGATTCAGGTCTGGATGAAGATCCCCAATTCACAGACTCTTGTCTTAATCTGGTGAGTGTCCCTCATCAAGGGGTCAAAGGTTACAGCAGACATGTCAAACAGAAGCTGCGCTGAGATCAAGTTTGTTGTCCTGGAGTCATTAAAAAACTTCCGTCTTATCAGACAATAAATCCTGACCACTCCCTTCTCTGGGCATGCTAAGTTCACATCGCAGGGTCATAAACTCAGATTTAGACCTTCATGGGAGTCTTCTATCTGATCTGCCCAGATCATTAAGGTTAATTTAACCCCTCACTTCAGAAAAAACATCATCTCTACGTCATGGAAATGATCTGAGGAAACATTAGCCAAGATAAAGTTCATAAAACAAATCTGCTTCATCATGGATCTGATCCCTGAAGGGTGAGGTTTGGGTCAAACCAGGATAGAGAAACATGTAGGACGGAAGACATTTGGCCGAGGTTTTTGTTGTTTTGAGAGGGTCTGTACTATCCAGAAAGGGTCAAGGTCCACATCCAGAGAAGGTCCCATTCACAAAAAAGATTAACAGCCCGAAAGCTTCCAGGTGACGTCGGAATGTAGATGTCTCGCTCTCCTGTTCTATCTTTTCAATTTTTACAAACCTCTTTAACTTTTGGAACACACTATAGGCCTTATAAAAAATAGTTTCAAGCATAACGTTCAAAAAAACTATGTCTAAGAAAGTTGACGGCGACCTTGATCTGACAAGCGACAGCTCAAGCTTTGCGGACAAGCCTAACTTGCTGGAGGAACACCGAACTAGCATCTTGGCAACAACAAGAATTTTTTTATTTTATTTTATTTTATTAAAGAAATGATGCACACAAATATATATGTCTGTATATACACAACATTTTCTAATATTATTCAACATTATTTTACAACATCAGTCTTCTCTTTCCCTTTTGTTCTTATGTGAATAAACGCACGCCAGCTGACAGCCTAAATTTAAAATTGCCTCCTTTCCCCACATTTCTTTAGTGTAAAAAAGCGTTTTCACTCTTTGCATAAAAAAGGGATTGTATAGTGTAGATACAGGTTTGCGTGGAGTTAACTCAATGGGAGTGAGTACAGGGTCTTGTAAAATCTTTCAAAGATTTCTTTTATTTTTTTTCCCCTGTATGTTCAATCATCTCTGTATTAGGGTAATTTGCTAATTGTTCCGTCTGCCTGTTGTTTGTGCAGTTTGTATGCTAAGATCTTTGCTGATCTGGACCCTATATCATTATTTTTCTGTATTAAAAAATATATCTTTTGAATTTCCAGAGTGTATATATCATCAATTTCTTTCAACAAAAAACTTCATAGCCCTTGAGAAGCAATGAAAAAAAATCCAGAATAAGAGAGCATGGAGAACGCATTGCATTTCTTAAATCGGCTGCCAACGTACAGGAACAAAGGATTTAAAAGTTGGAGGTGCGTTGTATGGAGCTGGCTGATAGCAACAGTAAGCTTATTAAAGCTGCAAGCAGCATTGGACGGGTCCTCGCTCTGTCGCAGGTCCCTCATGGCCCGTTGACCTCCATTTTGAGGGTTTCATCCCTTTTCACCCCTTTAAAATACTTTAAGTTAGACTGATATGTGTTTCTGCAGCTCTGTCTCGAGCCAGTCTTTATAATGGCTGTGTATGAGACATTCTATTGCTCCTCATTTAGTGAAGATCAAACACAGAGGAGAGCTCCATCACTTTTGGCCTTTGGCCAAACTGCTCTCAGAGACCTGCGCTCTGAGTGGCAACATGAGAAACAACTCCTCATAGATGCCACAATTTGACTCAATCTCTCTAAAAATTAGATATTTTAACAGCACATGTTGTCAGGAATTCAGTCATGTAATTTATAGAGCTGTGTTTTGTCTCTCTCACATTCCTTGGCCCAACTCCTGCCTTTATCCCTTTCTAGCTTCAGCACCCACCTTAGGACAACTTAGGCACCAAATCCACAGACCTCAGAACATCTCTCAGCTCTGGAAACCCCATCAACTCTGCCCTCTGGACACCCATTCATTCTTGTTGTCTTTTGTTTATTTACTAATTACTGTTCTTGTTTTGTCTTCTTTTTAAATATTGTTGTTTTATTCCTCATTCAAACTGTTAATTCTTAAAAGCATTTTTCTTTTTCTTTTATGATCTTTTTAAAAGCTAGTTGTTGTTATTTGTCGTTGTTTAGAATTTTCTGTCACATTTCAATTTTATTTTGTATTTGCCATTTCTTTTTAGTTATTAGAGATTAAATTATAGATATTTGTCCTTTTACATTTAGTTTTTGTTTTTGATTCTGTTGCTGATAGTTTGTTTGGGCCCTCTGTACACTGGAGTTGATCTTTGAAAATGAAGATGAACAATAAAACAGGAAACACGGCGGTTAAACAGATTAAGACGAGTCAACAATGACCTTTAACATTTTATTAATTAATGAAACAAGAACACATTTCTGAGCATCAGTATTCAGGAGCTCTGTGACGTCCTTAAGAAGATTTTAGGGACAGGTTAAATGATTAAACTGTCGGCTTCATCCTGAGCTACACCTGAGTCAGGAGTGTGTCGGGGGCGGAGCCTGTAGGGCCCGAATCATTCTTACCTGAAGGATCTGCCCATCAGTGTCACTCTGCTGCTGCTTACACCACTACAGCGGTGTGACGGCTCGACTTGTCACCCTGTGTGTCAGTTCGGTTGTGTCTTCCCTGCAGATGAACCAATGGCAGCGAGCAGAGACCACCTCTTTCAGGAGAGCTCGGCTGTTTCTGGTAAACTGATCGATTTCTGTGTTCACACAAACCATGCCGAGCGTTAACGACCTAAACGAGTCACATTCAGCTGGTCTGAGGCTGAGCTTCTCTGCACTTCAGCAGCTTCACAGGAACCATGAACGAGTTCAGGGGGGACACCTGCTGCTGGCTGATGATTGGCTGTTGGCCTCTGAGGGCTGTGGTGGTCCAATGGGGTTCTCCTGGGTGTCAGGTTGGTCCGTATGCGGAGCAGGGGGAGACTCCATTTGGGATCTGAGTCACTCATGAAGGTCCCTGAGAAGGTCTTGGGCTGCCGTGGTGTCAGAGCGAGCAGAGAGACCCTGATACACCTGCAAACAGGAAAGGGGTGACAATCAAAATCAAAACACATCCATTATTACAAGCATGTATGTCTGCTTGCCTTATGTCACATATAAGCACACATCACATCCAACCTCCACACGCATCGAAAATTAATCAATACCTAAACATGCCAGTCTGACTACAAGAAATCAAGTAGACATTAACATGCGGAAAAAAAACTGAGATAATAAAACATGCAACAACAAACTAGTCAATGACACCACACGTGTATGACCATCATAGATCAAAGAGATCAACCAGACTACCTACAAGAAGTAGCATCTCCTCAGCAACATCATACACAACACAGTGCTGACATGTAAAAACACTGTTGCTACTGATTAGCCCTTACCTTAATACAGAAGCTCAATCAGATTCAGTACTGAAATTGAGCGGCTCTGACAGAAATGGTCCAGGGTGGCTGTTTTATCATTTCCGATGTCTAATTTAAAATGACATTTAAGAAAAGCCCCCACACTTACATGGTGACGACAAGAAATGAATGTAGGCCACCATCTTTACTAAAGGTCCCATATTATGCAAAAAACACGTTTTTAAGGCTTTTGAACACATTTTTGGGTCTTTGGCCTTCCTCCTAACCCATAATGTATGATTTGAAACAAAACCTGTATTTAGCAATCTCCATAAATGTAAACTCATGGTCTTCAACGAGCTGTTGAGTCTGTGGATATACTGTTATGTGACTGCATATTTTTAATTTGCATGTCTGGCCTGATTGGTCCACCCGAACAGACCCCCCCTCCCTGCTGTCGGAGAGATCTGAGGGCTCTTCTGTGTGAAGAGCAGCCATGTTGTTTTTCCTCTTAGTGAGAGGTCTGTGTTCAGCATGTCTGAGCTCAGAAGCTGTCTCTGCTCTGTTGTTGACTGTAAACAGTTTGATGTAACTGCACATCCCAGTGCATTAATTTTATTTTTGAAGGGAATGAGCAGCTACCGTGGACTAAAACCTGTATGTGTGTGCCAGTCACAGTCAACAGCTTTTTCAACTTCAGTCTGTTCAACACAGGACTGGACACCAGACTTTTCCTGAATCCAGGCTCGGTATCTTAATGCTGTGTGGTATTTATTCTGCTTATTGCTATGAGCTAATGCCAACAGCAGAGGGAAGTGGGGCAGATGTTAGAGTTCAAGATTTTCGTCAGTGTTAAAGTTACTCTGAATGTATGAATGTTCCCACATAAGTCAAGAGTTTAACAGATGAGGGGTTATAATCATTCCTCATACAGTCCCCCCCCCCTTTGTTAGCTTCAGGCGGCTAAGTCTAGCTACGGTTAGCCTGTTTTTTTAGCCTGTAATGTTACGATAAATGAGCTTTGCTGTTTTCTTGACATGAGGACTTAACAGTCGTGTTTGTTCAGGACTGTAATATTAGTTTCTCTTGTCTGTTTCTTTGCTGGCTGCTGTTAGATGTACAGAGATCTGAGGATGAGGCCTGCTGCTTTGCACTCACTGAGGCAATGTAATCGCTAAATTATCTCAGAAGGTATCAAAACTCATTTCGTGTCTAAACTGTGGACGAGGGAAACGATCAGTGAAGGCTGTGTTTCTCTGTGTTTTGCAGCAGGCTATGTATAAATATTTAAAACAACAGGGGAAACTATATAACGTGTAATGCTAATGTCGGCTCAGATCAATGTATCTGCAGATGTGATCACTGGGTTTTCTGGCCTCTGTCGTTATCACCAAACTAATTTAATCAGATTTCTGTGAGTTTAAACACTCAGAAATGTCCACAGAATGTTGTCATACGAGCTGTGTGACTGGGGATAAGTTACAATTACTAACACGTCAGTGATTTACGAAAAACAGAGGGAGGCAAATAAGATAGTGATTTAGTTATCCTCCCATTTTATTTTCGAACAATATATAGGCATAGACATTTTATAATGCATCACATAATGTGACATTTTTAAGTAAAAACCCATTAACCCCTGAAAAGTCTGTTGTATCTTATTTGAGATATACTTTTGATACATGTGTCTGATCAAAATGATCAAAAAATATCACCAAAAAAACCCTCAATGAATACAGTCAGATAAATGATAAGTATAAAAGTCCTCAGCTGAATTATCAGTTGCCAGAAATACCTAATGTATCTAATGAGATACAAAAACTATGTGTAACATTGCATGGAAATTTTCATTTTTTAATTTTTTGGATTTCAGTGAAAGTGAAATAAACATTTTGGCTCCAAAATATAGTAAAATTTTATGGCTGTTATTTGTGTTTTTATTCTCTAACAGGTTAAACATTTTTCTTTCTTGTGTCTATGCTGGTCGACTTCAGGCAGCATCTTCTGATGGTGAACCGCTGGTTACAGTCAGCTTCTCAAAATCCAAGGAGGAAGGATGTACAGCAAAGCCAGTGAGAGCAGAGCCAGCTTTCAGTAAGTTAAACAATTCTTTATTAAAATCAACCGATATTCCCATTGCATATTAATATATTTTGTATTGATACTGTGTTGATATGCATTTGTTCAAAAAATAAAAAAAAAAAAAGATTTTTTAAAGATTCAAAAGATTTTTTTTTTTTTTATTACCACAATATATAATAAAAGCTTCAGCCAAATGGTAATGAAAAATGCTTCAGAGAGCAAAAAAAAAAAAAAAGGAAACTGCATGGCAAACCCTTCTGCATGCCCAACAGACTGCATGTACAGACAGACCCATATATCAGTGGTGCTAAAATTGATGCTGTAATGATGACTACTAGGGCTGTCATTTTATATTAGATATTCAAATAACTGTTTGAATATGGGCATAAATACCCGTAACTGAATAGTAAATATTCAAATGTAAAATCTTGAGTGTAGCAGCTCATCAGGGTGCCTGGAGCAGTGGACCGTCTTATCCAACCGAGGGCGCTGTGAGTGCCAAGACTTTCTGCTCTGTGTGGGCAGTAACAGCACCTGACTACAAACTCGACAAAAAACTTACCGTAACTTGACATAGCAGAAACAAAACCAGGTGCCGACGCCACGGTGCTGCAGTCTTTAGTGTTAGCCGGGCTGCTAACTCTACTCATGTTGCTATAGCAATCAAACAGCCAGCACTCCTTTAGCTTTATACTATGCGCGCGCTCCAAGTGTTTGGTGATGTTGCTCGTATTTCCCTCCTTGGATGCAACTTCTCTCTGACAAAGATTGCATCAAACGAGTTTTCGTTTACTTTGCTAAAGTGAGCCCAAACCTTCAAGCGCTTAGCCCTCACCGACATGTTTTAGCCAGTCAACGGTGGTAGTGTCATAACTACGTGACAGTTGAAGAGACGTTCAAGTAGTGATAACAGTACCGTTTTTCCAGATTCTTAATGGTATTCAGGTACTGACCCAATTAGGGGCCGGTACATTAAAGTACCAGTTTGGGGTATACATCCCTAATAAGGCCATTGTGTCAATAAAAGATGATGATATACAGTGTACAACACTGCAGTGAGGTGTTTTGATTTTAGTGCCATTTCTTTTTTGTAAACATACATGTTTGTGTCTTGCATTTCAGATCATGCAGATGCATTGTTGGGCCTTGTCTTTGAGAGGATTTTCCAGGACCTTGCTTCATACCTGAAGGAGCTGTAGAAAATACCAGACCCAGAAGATCTCTCTAGGCCTTTTCACACAATTGCAACAGGAGCACCTATGTGAAGAAGAAGAGTAATAACAGGATGTTCAGTTGATTTTTTGAATAAATAAAATGTACTAGATAAACAATCATGATGTCTTGTTTTTGTTTAAGAAAATATATAATGCTATACAAAATGGTCTGTCATAATAATATACAATAATGCAAGTGAAGAGGTTTTTAAGACAGCTACTGTGTGGCATATAGAAAAGAAAATAACCTTGTAAAATAAGGTTCACAGAAAACTGCTGGCTGCTCACAGTTACAGGTAATAAACGTTCTCAGTTACTGTTACTGTCACTAAAGGCTATGGCTCTGTTAAATGCTGTATTCTGATGGGTCAGTCACATTACTAATGTTATTTCTGTAAAACAGACTGTTGCTCTGATCGGCCCTGAAGAGCCCAGACATTATTTACACATCACAACAACAGAGAAGACCCCTCTCTCTGTCTTATTTCACTACCAGGAGCAACGGCCCCTTCAGTGTTACTCAGAAGTGAAAGTTATTTCAGTCTAAGTTTTGGTAAGCACTGCATGTCTATGAGAGCTCCATGCTTCACATCGACATCAACAAATGAAGGGGGAGAGGGAGAGGAACATTCGTCTACATGTTAGCATTGAAGTAACAAACTTTATATACAGACCACTGAGAAACATCCTGGTTCATCCTTGGCTCTCGACTCTGTCCTGGTTCCTCTTCATATTTGGGGTCTGAAACATGAACGGCTGCACCAAAGTTAATTTTCCGGCAGCCATTTTCTCTCAGAGCTCAGTCGTCATGGTTACGTGCCGCCGTCCTCTCCGTCACGGAAGTGCAGGGCTGTATCAGCGGTGGCTCATTAACATATGAAGGTCACGCCCACTAAATCAGACCTTTCTGAACGGAGGGGCTGTGAGAGCCTGGAAACAAAGCTGCTGTGCTTGTTTTTATTGGATTTTTAGACCAAAGAATGCTACTAACATCTCATGAAGACATCAAGGATCCATATTACACTGCAGAAAAGGAGCATAATATGGGATCTTTAATGTGAAATAGCAGGAATCACTCTACAGCACAAAACACACATTAAAAAAAGCCTAATTTTACACATGATCCATTATTATGACAATACAACAAGCTAAACAAAAAGGAAATGCATGGGGAAAAATATTTGCCAATATTTTAAGAACCCCCCGTATTGTACAAATCATGTTTTTAGGGGGGCTGAAACCGCCCGGCCCCCCTGAAGCTTGCACTACAGCAATAACAATAATAGCAAAGGTAACCGACAAAGGCCATATCATGAGGGACAAAAGGCTTCACAAAGCTACGGTGAAGTCTTCCAGAGTAAAAGAGGCATTAACTGGACACTTTTGCTGTTGTATTTGCCGCCTGGTCACATTTAGGAGCATCCTGTAGAACAGTTAATCTCTTCGATCACCACACATGACCACAACATTCTTGTAAAAGATTTAGAGGTTTAATGTGGTAGTTAAACAAGCAGAGGCATAAAACTGGGAGCAGCAGTGGGATAAACATGTCAAACCCTAAATAACTGAACTAAAACACACAGTGGACATTTTTTTATCAAAGACATTTTTTAAACATTCAACCTTCAGAAAACTTCATTGGTCAAACACCCACACCTCCTCTTATTCTTTACTGTGTGACCTCAGCACGAGTTTTATGAATGACTAAAGGAAAAGTTTGGAATTTACTCTGATTTGTAACCTGACAAAAGGATCAGATCTGTGGAATATATCACAGAAACTCAATAAACGCACTAAAACAATGACTTCAGTAAAAAAAGACTGTCCATTGTCCAGTGAGAGGGGGTGAATATCAGGCCCTGCTCATGAGGAATCTCATTCTGGACGCAGATGAAGCATCAGAAAAACTTTCATCCCTCTGAGTTTGTTTTTATCAGGAATCGTTTGTGATCACAAAAAGTCAAAACTGTAAATGAAAATTAATTAATTAATTTAGAAAACAATTAGAATTTGAAGGTGAAGAGTCCATATTTTGGGATCAAATTCGGTATTTCAGTGGAAAAACTTTGAACTGTTCAGCTTCTTTTTTTTAAGCTTTCTGCTCTAAAATGACATCTTTATAAAGAAAAGAGTGAATCTCTGCAACCACAAGGTCTGTTTGAATTATTCTGGTGTCATAATAAAGTAACACTTGAGAGATTTGTCCAGATGTGGGATTATCAGTATACAAACGTGGACAAAATTGTTGGTACCCATCGTTTAATGAAAGAAAAATTCACAGTGGTCAGAGAAACAACTTGAATCTGACTAAAGTAATAATAAATAAAAAGTCTATGAAATTCAACCAATGAAAGTCAGACATTGCTTTTCAACCATGCTTCAACAGAATTACTATAGTAAAAAAAATATACTCACGAAACAGGCCTGGACAAAAATGATGGTACCCTTAACTTGATATTTAGTTGCACAACCTTTTGAAGCAATTGTTGCAATCAAACGATTCCTGTTACTGTCAATGAGACTTCTGCACCTGTCCACAGGTATGTTGGCCCACTCCTCATGAGCAAACTGCTCCAGCTGTCTCAGGTTTGAAGGCTGTCTTCTCCAGACTGCATGTTTCAGCTCCTTCCACAAATGTTCAACAGGATTTAGATCAGGGATCATAGAAGGCCACTTCAGAATAGTCCAGTGTTTTGTTCTAAGTCATTCTTGGGTGTTTTTAGCTGTGTGTTTTGGCTCATTATCCTGTTGGAGGACCCATGACCTGTGACTGAGACCAAGCTTTCTGACACTGGGCAGCACATTTCACTCCAGAATGTCTTGATAGTCTTCAGATTTCATTGTACCTGCACAGATTCAAGACACCCTATGTCAGATGCAGCAAAGCAGCCCCAGACCATAACTGAGCCTCCTCAATGTTTCACAGTAGGTAGAGTGTTCTTTTCTTTGTATGCTTCATTTTTGTGTCTGTGAACACAGAGCTGATGTGACTTACCAAAAAGCTCCAGTTTTGTCTCATCTGTCCAAAGGACATTCTCCCAGAAGCTCTGTGGCTTGTCAATATGCATTTTGGAAAATTCCAGTCTCTCTTTTTTATAATTTGCTTCCAACAGTGATGTCCTCCATTCAGTCCACTTTGGCTCAAACAGTGATGGATGGTGTGATCTGACTCTGATGTACCTTGACCTTGAAGTTCTCCTCTAATCTCTTTGAAGTTGTTCTGGGCTCTTTGGTTTCCATTCGTATTCTCCGTCTCTTCAGTTTGTCATCAGTTTTCCTCCTGCAGCCACGTCCAGGGAGGTTGGCTACAGTCCTGTGGACCTTAAACTTCTGAATAATCTGTGCAGCTGTAGTCACAGGAACATCAAGCTGCTTGGAGATGGTCTTATAGCCTTTACCTTTAACATGCTTGTCTATCATTTTCTTTCTAATCTCCTGAGACAGCTCTCTCCTTAGCTTTCTGTGGTCCATGTTCAGTGTGGTACACACCATGATACCAAACAGCACAGTGACCACTTTTCAGTCTTAAAATAGGCAGACTGACTGATTACAAGCTTGGAGACACCTGTGATGATAATTACAGGGCACACCTGAGTTTATCATGTCCCCATGGTCACATCATTTTTAGTCTTTTCTGGGGGTACCATCATTTTTAACCAGGCCTGTTTCATGAGTTAATTTTTTTAAATAATTCTGTTGAAGCATGGGTAAAAAGCAATGTCTGACTTTCATTGATTAAATTTCATAGACTTTTTATTTATTATTACTTTAGTCAGATTCAAGTTATTTCTGTGACCACTGTGAATTTTTCTTTCATTTAATGAAGGGTACCAACAACTTTGTCCATGTGCGGATGTGCTACTGGGACAGAGTAAATGAAGACAGAAGTCAGAATCATATAAACATTTCATCCTTGCTTAAAGAAACAAGTTCTTACTGTGAATATCTCTTTGGAATGATGCAGCAGTTGCTGTAAAATGAATAATAAAATATTTTTACATGATCTCAGGTGTTATAAAGTGATGCAGAGCAAAGTAAGAGAGGTTTTAAAACAGAATGATCAGGTGAGGATTTTGAAAACAGTACACATTGAGCAAAAGGTCAAAAACATATGCATTTTGTCAAATAAAAGCCAAAAGTAATAATATAATATTTAACACTGCTTTGTGCTGTCGTAAAATCCTGAGATTAAATGAATATTTGTGTGAAAACAAGTCATAACTCTGAAATTTAAGTAAAATTTAAGAGGAGATATGCAAGAATTATAAGAATGAAGACATACTGTATTTGGGCTGCCAGTTGCTGATCACAGCTTTATGGTAAGTAATTTCACTCATGTAAATATTAATCAAAGTATTTAACTTTATCCTATTTTATCTCCTGCCTGCCTCTTTGCCCTGAAACTCTAATTGCTCTCTAAATCCATAAAGTTTTATCTTATCTTATTCTATCTGTACACAAATCAGTGGTGGACAAACGATCAGGGTCAGAGTCTAAAGACAAAATGATTTTGGCTACAGCAGGGTGTAAAGGCGAGGCCTGATGAGTGAAGACGGGTCGGGGCTGCAGCCAATCACAGCTGCTATGGTGGTGCAGCAGGTAGTGCACGTGGACAGTGCTGCACCAACCCTGCTGAAGTCTGACTCTGCAGAGGAGGGAGCGTCCTCTCTCTGAGTTATCATCCTGACAGGGCTGACGTACCCGGGCTAAAGCACCGGGCCCTCCCATCAGCCAGGGGCCACATCAGGCCCCTCAAAGGATATTATACAGGGGAGGATCAGGGCCACAGTGCAGAGTTATTTTAGACCAATGGTTATAAAACATTTTAAAAGACATGTTTTCTTTTCAATCCGTTAAAATAACGCTTTTGATAGTAGAAGTAGCAGGAGCATATAAAAGTTTTGTAAACCAGTGGCTTTTTTGGTGAAAGGAAAACATCATGCCTGTGTCAGTAAACTCTCGTTCAACTTCCTCATCCATCGTGGCTCTGGCAGCTGTTGCGAAGCTACATAAACTTGGTTACGTCCGAGGGTCGCCTTCTTCCGGCTGCTACTGCTGTTCCGCTGAGCACTGCGCATGCGCAGGTCTGTGTGTATCAAAACGTTATTTTAACGGATTGAAAAGAAAACACGTCTTTTAAAATGTTTTATAACCAATTCAGATTTACTTCACATGCTAATACGCCCTCCACAGGACCACTGTAAGGAGCATTTTGTCCACTTTCGTCAGTCCGGCTCTGACTCCTATTGACCTCCAGCCATTGAGCTAAGCTAACTACGATGCTAACAGCTGGGAGCCAGCCACTGGACGCAGAGACACAAAAAAGGTATTTTTGAGCTTGTCTCACTTTGTCAATGATAGGGAAAGGGCGTGGGTCCAAAATTGTCAGAGTATTCCTTTAAGCAAACATAAGCAGTAGATCTTTTTATAGTAAAACCAATAAGACATTAAATTAATCTAAGGATAAAAGATTTGAGAAAAAGTGGAGAAGTGAAGAACAGAAGCAAAATAGGTATGAAATTGAAAAAACTGGGTAAAAATGGTATGAAAGTGGAAAAAGGTTAATAAATAGGTGCATAATAGGTGTGAAATTGCAAAAAAATTGGGAAAAATTGGCAAAAAAAAATCCAAAAGTGGCTTAGGAAAATTGATTATGGCAGCAAAATTGGGAATTAAATTTGAAATTAAATTTCAAAAAACATGTAAAAATCCCCCAAATGGTTCTGACAGTGGCCACAAAAAAAGATGAATGGGGGCAAAATAGGCATAAAGTTTTAAAAACGGGGTTAAAAAGAGGTGAAAATGGTCCGAAAGTGGAAAATAAAGTGTATGAATAGAGGTAAAAAATAGGCATGAAATTGCAAAAAAACTACATCACAATGCCAAAATGTTCAACACATATTGGGCTAAAAATACTGAGCCCTCTGAGATTTGAAAATTGCAACAAGCCATATTGTGATTTAATCTAATTTGCAATTAACTGTTCAGTCCTTTAATACATAAGTCAGAATATTTTGAATAATAGTCAGAAATCTAAGATTGAAATAAGAATTCTCAGAGTACGACTTCATTCTAATAATTCTCACATATCTTAAATTTTTCTTCAATGTCAGAGTTATGACTTGTTTTCACATAAATACACGTTTAATCTTCAAATTTTTTTGTTGTTTCCTACAAAATACTGAATTAAATTTCAAATTTGGACTATTTCTCTTAAATTGTGACATTTTAAACAGACTTAAAACACGTACAACATTTATTTTCCTGTTCTGTTCCTCATTCTTTATTTCTTTTTCAGGGTACTTTGCAGTTTTCATTTTTACGAAAGTGAGAAAATATCTGTTGTTGTTTTAGGATCAGCTTTTAGCGACTATTAACAGCAACTATTAACATGGCTGGCCTCAGGACTGGTGATAGGGACTGATAACATGTTATAATTTAAACATCATCACTGTTTTCTAAAGTCTGGCCCCAGCGCCTCTGCTGAGATAAAACCTGTAGTTGATGATTCCTGATGTAAACCCAGCAGATCTCACAGGTCTGGATGGTTTATTAACTTTAATAAATCAGAGGAAGGTTTATTGATGGACGGACTCACAGGAGTCCAGAACCATGTGCAGTGTTTTACCTGTTTCAGGTGTTTCTTCAGGTTACTGCAGTCCAGCTTTGGGAGTTCATCCTGCAGAGACATCATCAGATCCAGCAGGATAGCGCCCTCTGGAGGACACAGAGACACACAACAGATAACTGTAGAGGAGGGAGAGGCTTTTAGGATGAGCGGGTAAAGTTCAGAGGCGAGGATCATCACTTCAGAGGCTCTTAAGTCAGAAGAGAAAACCAAACCCTCGTCACGATTATAGAAGTCCACATATGTATCAGCCAGCCGATGTATTGGTCGGGCCCTAATCTGCATAAATACTTAAAAACAACGTCACAGGTGAGCTCACAGCTAAAGGTGCAGCAGCGTCCTGCTGTCACTCTGCTGCAGGTCACAGAGGTCACACAGAGGTCACACAAAGGTCACACAGAGGTCATGGGAGGTGCACACATGACACAAAGTTGACTTTGTAAAAAATGAAGAGTCATCTAATAGAAACATAATGTTTGCAGATGGTGCTAACTGATGCAGAAATAAATGAATTCAAGTTTAATGAAAGATTAAAAACCAGTTTGGTTCTTTTCCGTCCTCAAAAGAGCCTCATGTGGCTCTGGAGTTGTGGGCTGCAGACCTCTGTGCTAAACCCTGCAGTGTCCTCGAGAGGACACCCTGCAGCTCTTAACTCATGAGGCTCAGATCCTCCTGGTGGTTCCAAAGTCGAGGTTCAAACCAAAGGTGACAGAGTTTTCTCCATCAGAGCTCCTGGACTCTGGAACGACCTGCCAGAGGAGGTAAGGCTGCAGAGTCTGACGCTTCTTTACTTTGAAATACTCACTTTTACAGACTTGCTTCTAATGGCTCTTTTCCGCTAGCTCGCCTTGGCCCTACTCTACTCTGCCCTACTCGATTAGCAGCGTGTTTCCACTAGCCTGGTGCCTCCTAAAACAAGCTAGTTTTAGTACCTACTCCTTTCTGGTTCCAAGCAAGCTGAGTCCATACTAAAAGATGACGTCACCGAGTGCCGGCTGCTGATTGGTCGGACAACATTGTCATCAATGAGTCATGAGCGCGACAACCTACCATGCTAGCGGTAGCTACCATTAGCTTACCCTCATCCATCTTTTCTTTGCAACTGGATTGCTCTCGTCCTCGGCTTCATTCTGTTGTATAGCTTCCAAAACTCTCCTGTGCTTCTAAAGGGGTATTTCTTCTTACCACCTGCAGCCTTCTTCTGCTTTCCTTTTTTACTGTTTGTGAAAAAAGCCAGAGATTGTTGTGTCACGCTCAAAATGACGTTACCGCAGAGCCGCTCAGCTGTTTACAGCCACACTGCACCCCGTTGGGCAGGTGACTGGAGCTAATGGAAAAGCAGTACAAGGCGAGTAGAGTAGAGCCGGGTAGAGTCATGTGGAGTAGCAGTGGCGTAGTTTACGTGGGGTTGGTGGGTTATGAAAACCCACGGGCCCTCTTCACCACACTTCCGATGATTTTTTGTTTGTTTGTTTAAATCCGAGGCGGAATGAGCGCAGCAGCTGCCTTCTCTGCAGCAGCAGGTTAGTGCAGAGTGTAACGTGACGTCAGACTGGGTCACTGTATAATGTTGCATATTAAGAGGGGGATACCCCTGCCTATTTGAGCTGATCCATTGGCCCATTGAAATGTGATTGGCTCAGCCGCGTATTGAGTCAGACCGAAGACGAGAGATGAAAAAAAGATGAAGAAAAGACAGATGCCGCCAGAAAAAGCCGCTAGTGGAGTGGAAAAACGTATGGCTCGAAAAAAAAAAATGTAAGAGAAGATGCAGCCAAATGCGCCAAACTTCCAGATCTTTTCCGCCACAGTGGGGGTCCTCACTGGGGCGGAAAACATCCGGGTGGTGGCCGGCAGCAGGTAGACATGCAGGTAAACATGCACTGTCTACTGCAGCGACATGGTGCTACATCATCTCAACCACACAAACAGCGATTTCACCCATGTAAATGAAGATTAACGACTATTTTTAAACCGATAAAAAGTGGTTGTAAACAATAATGGTCCACATGTAACGGGCCATATGCTTGCACTGAAAGAGTGTTTCCCATACATTTGTTAACTCGTGATTAGGGCTGAAAAATTAATTGCAAATTAGATTAAATCGCAATATGGCATGTTGCAATTTTCAAATCGCAGACAATGCAATATTTTTAACCCAAAATGTGTTGAACATTTTGGCATTGTGATGTAGTTTATTGCAATTTCATGCCTATTTTATTCTTTTTTAACCCAGTTTTTACAACTTTATGCCTATCTTGCTCCCATTCATCTTTTTTTTTTTTTTGGCCACTGTCAGACCATGTTTGGAATTTTTACATGGTTTTTTAATTTTAATCCAAATTTTGCTGCTATAATCAATTTTCCTTAGCCACTTTAGAATTTTTTTGCCATTTTTTTTTTTGGCAATTTCATACCTATTTTGCACCTATTACCTTTTTTCCGCTTTCGTACCATTTTTTTTACCCAGTTTTTACAATTTCATACCTATTTTACTTCTGTTCTTCACTTCTCCACTTTTTCTCCAATCTTTTATCCTTAGATTGATTTAATGTCATATTGGTTTTACTATAAAAAGATCTACTGCTTATGTTTGTTTAAGAATACATAAGATGAGGAACATTAAAACAATCGCAGAGTAAATCGCAATTGCAATATTGGGGGAAAATATCGTAATTAGATTATTTTCTCAAATCGTTCAGCCCTACTCGTGATTATTATTTTTTATTATTTTCATTTAGTTTCAAATCTGCATTTGCTTCCCCTGGACCATTTGGCTGTGCTTGCTTATAATGCTCTTCTGTGCTATTTTAATTTTTTTCTGAACTCCACCACCGCCTGCATGACATTTCAGGTCTCAGAGGTGATCGTTTACAGCTTTGCCATTCTGTATGAACAGAGATAATTCTGTGGTGTGGACAGAATTGTCTCTGACGAAAATATCCACTAAATACATCCATAAAATAATCCATATATGTGTAGTCCCGATAATTGTTCAGGGCACAGACAGAAAAGCCATACATTATAAATCATTAATTTTCTATGTCAATAAAAATGAAATCCAGAGGCTTTATTATAACATTTATTATTAAGGATATATTGAGGGAGAGCATGAAAGTGAGGCAGCATTAGGTGCACAGGCAGAGCGCACTTTCATTCACCTTAAACTGATCAAGACTTATCTTCACTCAAAAATGAGCGAGTCTCGCCTCTCAAGCCTGGCATTACTTTTCATTGAGAGAGAGATGTCTGGGAAGACTGACTTGGACAAGGTTGTTGATACATTTGCAAGAATGAAAAAAAGAAAAACACATCTCAAATAGTGACAGTAATGAGAGGTTGTATCCCAGTAGTTTACATTTTTTTTTAATTTTACTTTTTTTCTGTCCTCTATTCTTGTGTGCAATGCGACATGCCAAACATGCAGGCCCCTTTGACACATATGAAAACCCATGTGGAATACATCCCAGCTACGCCACTGTGGAGTAGAGTAGGGCTAATGGAAAAGCGCAGGCGGGCGCACTTCTCTTTCTCCCAAAGACGCTTCAAAACACATGCTGAGCTAAAGTTTGAGGACTTATATGGCCACCCATTAGACCGGGTCACATAAAACAGTCCAAACTGTGAATTTCAACCTCCTTCACAGTTAAGTGCACTGTAGCGATTATTTTCTGGAAGTTACTGGAAATTAATTAAAGAAATTAATATTCATTTCATAACCTGTTTTGCTCTCGTTAATTAAAGGGGCAACATCCTTTTTAAACAAAAAAGGTAAAATTTAATTCATTGATTGATTTATTAATTATTTCATTTAAATCAGATGAATCAATTAAGCCAAACTAAAGACAGAACTCTCATGCAGTGATGTCAATCTTCCAAACAGAATACCAACAGACAGAACTTTAAATATAAGGGTGATTTATTAAAATGAATACATAAGACAAAATAAAATAAACACTTAAGAAGGAATAAATGTCAGAGTTATTCTGATCAATGATGCTGTCAATCAGGAAAGAAGATATGAACCCTCAAGGAACATTTAAGTATATGGAGTAGTTATGGAGGATTAATTTAATTAATTAACCTGCTTGATAAAGGTCAAATCAAGGGGGAATTATTGGAGGATTAAACCAAAACACACTCAAGCCCATCTGAAGGAATTCAGAACTGTGTCTTACTTTACACAGCTTTTAGATCAGATTTCAAACAAGTCTTGAGCTACTGGAGAGCCTGAAGGACTGTTCTGGTTTGGGGTCGTCCCAAAGATGGATCCAGGGAGGTTGTTCCAATGAGAGCAGGTCCCAGGTTTCATTGGAGAGAAGTACCGTCTTAGATTGGACTGGCAGGTTCTGTTTAAGGTGAAGCTGGAGCGTTGATTTCTCGATTGTATAAAAAAAATGATTTGTAACTAATTCCAAAAATTAAGAATTCGTTGACCAGATGAATACTATTCTGAAATTAATAACGAGAGTCCATTTACTATGAAGCAAATCTTTGAAGTCTTATTGCTTACTGCCTTATAAAGAAAATCGGCGGGCGTGTCACAAAACTTAGAGAAAAAGATGAAGGATAAATAGGGGAGCCGAATAGACGTGAAAGTCAAAGAAGTGATGAAGAAGAGTCAACAAAGAAGAGAGAGGACGAGCACATGTCTCTCTTGTTTTAACTCCTCACAAGGGGAGGGCCTTTAGATGAGTAACAAAACTTTATTAACTTAGGTTTTGGCCAAAATTAAGTTGTATTTTGATTAAACATCCAATATAAGCACTCCAACTGGATAGGAAATCTCGTGGTGATCAATTTGATACCAAATACTATATCTAAACAATAAGAAAGAATAAAATAATTTTGATCTTTTTAAAGAGTCAAACAGCAAAATATATGTGGTTAAACTTAGACATATGAGTTTACATGCCTTTGAGATGGTATGCTACCAAAACCTAAGGTGTAAAAATCCTAAAGCATTCTTCAATAAAACAGTGTGAAATAATGCAGAGTGCTGAGTACAGCTCCCCTGGAGGGGAAGATCTCTCCTCAGTTTCCACTGAGAGGCGCTGTTAGTTCGTTAGAAGCTTTCACAAGCAATCCAACTTTTTCATAACTTTGGCATTTTTAGAGCTAAAAACATAGAAGTCACATCATTAGAATGCATTTGTCATGCCCTACCTTGCACACCTTTACTTATTCAGTGAAGTGCGCAAGCATTATTTGGGTATTTTGGGTCAAGTTATGTGAAAAGCCCTTTGTAACCACACATGCATCAATGTTTTGAAATAATGACTCAATTTACATCAACAGCATCAATCTGAGTGGCCAAATAGTTAATTTAGTAATTTAAAATAGTGCAGAAAAAAATCCACAGAATATCAAAGTTTAAGGAATTAATTTTCATATTGCACAATAAAAGTACATCGTCAATATATTGTTTTAAAACAGGCATCAGTACTTTAGTCTTGGTCATCCCTACAAAATGTGTGTTAACCATACTTCCACTTGCTGTAGGAAATAGTCCGCTGGGGCTCTGGCAAAGAGCTAGAGAGCACTGGAATGTCTGTACATGCATCTTTGGGTGCTGGGGTGACTGCTTCAGGGGTAGGTCAAAGTTCTTCATCAGTGGAGGAGCTACTGTCCAAGTTTTTCTCATCATCAGTGGAGGAGTCATCCAGAGATGATGCCTTCAATCCCGAAACATGTTGGTATGTTGTGCAAGCAGCACCCTGCTGAGCTTGAACTGCAGACATTCTTTTCCTCAGCAGACAGAGTAGCCCCTCGCGTCCTCTCTCCATCAGTTCAGTGTCTCAGTGCTGCCCGACAATTACATCAAAAAGAAAAAGCAAATTAATGCTGAGCTCTGGAGATCCATGCAAACTGTGAAAGAATATTTAAAGCTATGGTCTACGATTTGGAAGCTTTGTACATATTAATAACACCATTTATAAGGCTGTTATGGTCCTATGGTCCTATCTACACAGTATAAAGACCAAAAAGAACGAAAATAATCCATTCAGTATATCCGCTGAAAAGCTGCATACTAGCTGACCAATCAAGCCTAAGAACCTGCAACTATTAATTGGTCCGTGAGTTAGTCCATGAGTCCATCCAATCCCCTGTCTCTCTCACTACACATTGTCATGCGATGCGTAGTGCGTCATGGTCCCGTCTCCTCCCCTCCACCTCCGGTGAGCAGCTAGCAGCGTTAGCTACTGAACTATCATGGAGCCGGAAAAGCCTAGCACCGAGACCGAAGCCGCCTCCCTCTCCCGCGGGGCCCAACGGAGCTCTGCCCGTGGGTTGAGGCCTGTTAGCGGGCTAACGGCTAACGGCTAACGGCTAACGGCTAACGAATAGCCTCAGCCAGCCGTCAGACCTTCAGCATCCACCGTTTCGCCCCTGGTTGATCAGGTAATGGCTTTGTTTACTACAGTGGGAGATGTCTGCTGAATAACTGTGGTTAGTTTGTGCCTGTACGGGCTAATAACTTGCAGGGGAGCGGGTTAGCCTGTTAGCCGCTAATCGTTTGCACTGTAAGCTGAGCTGGGAGGACAGGCTGAGAAAGATAAATCCTCCCCACACTCGGCTCCGCTCTGGCGGCGCCAGACCCGCATTGCCGCCGGGTCCAATTGAAATGGCTACTGCTGTGTGTTACAAGGGGATGTCTGTCGTGTTTGATACTTTCAGTTGAGCTGAGCTGTTTTTGATTGAGTTTGCTGCTGATATATTGTGCTAGTCCGTAGGCTCTGTCCGAGGGGGCTTGATAAGAGGCGAGGCGACACGAGCTGGGGGCGGATCTTGGAACACGGGGGAGGTGAGGGAAGGGGGGGCAGGCTGCGGTTTCAAATCGTAGACCACAGCTTTAACTTACCATGCAGGGTGATCCCTCAGAAAGCTGTGAGGAAAGCTCTTCCATCATTCCAATCACACTCCTCAAGTACTCCCAGTGCTGCTTGATTTTACAAACCACAATAACCTCCTCTTCTTTCAGTCTGGTCAGCAGCATTACCTTGTCATAAACCCCTTTTTTCTTCACCATATCACCATGACCCCCCACTCACATTAAGTTTTATTTTAGATTAGGTTGAATTTTGTTAATCCCTTTGGGAAACTCCCTCAGGGAAATTTTATCAGTTATCTTACATTTCTCGAAGAAAGCTGTGTAAAATTTCCATCCATGCCTTTTAACATGTAGTTTTATACAAATTTGAGGCTTTCAATACACTGCCAATCCCAGCTCCCATGATGCTATCCTACTTCTTCAGAGGGACAATAAATTATTATAATAGGACAGTGAAGCTTGTATCAGCAACTCCAAAGAGCTCATTGGGAGAAGGGAGTTTGTCAGCATCCCCCATAAGAGCATTATATTTTGTGATGGCATCTTCTAAGGGTCTCTTCTTCTCTGCAGCAATCTTTTTCCTTAGTTGATGTATCCGCTTGTTCCCATCTAGAATGGAAAACAAAAAAATTCGTGTATGCTGTTATGTATTGACAGCTATATTTTTGTCCCCTGTAAGATTCCGTTGTTGCCTGTATTCTCTGATTGGCGCTCACGTCATGCTCTCTCTCTCTGTCCTGCACTAATGGAGATAAACCACAAGAGTCCACCAGAGTCTTGTGCGTATTACTTTTATGTTGTAGACATATTGATGACTATACAACAAAACTGGCGACGAGAAAGGACGCTCTCACGCGGTCTTTGTTTTCGATTGGAAAGTCCAAGTTAGAGAGTTTATATTACTTGAGAGTGCTACGTCACATCGGAACTAATGGAGCATCAACTGCACGGTGCTAGCTAGCAGACATTACGGCACCAGAGACGGGCGGGAGTGACGCTGCGAGGGAAGGAAGAATCCCTCGGTGGAGATTCTTGGGAAACGCCAATAACACAAGGACAGTAAGTTCACAACAAGGAAGTGGCAGACAGCTGAGTAACTGTTCAAACAAGTGAAAGGATAAGACTAATTGCTGAAACTCATGGGGATTAATCAGCACCGAGTGAAAATGGCTGCACTCATTGGAAATATTGGACAGTTTGAATTGAAAACAGAACAATGGAGCTCCTACACCGAGAGATTTGAGTATTTTGTTCTTGCAAATAACATTAATGATGATGTTATAGTGCCAACATTTCTGAGTGTAATGGGAGGAAAACATTCAACTGACTGAGAAATTTAGTGCAACCGGAAAAGCCTGGAGACAAGTCATTTGATGAAATAAAGAATATATCAAGGAATCACTTTTCCCCCAAGCCACTGATAATAGCAGAGAGGTTCAGATTCTATAAAAGGAACCAGGCAGATGGTGAATCTGTTTCACAGTGTGTAGCTGTACTGAAACAGCTATCTGAACATTGCCAGTTTGGAACTTCACTTAATGACACCATACGTGACAGAATGGTGTGTGGTCTATGCAGCAAGGCTATTCAAAAACGGTTACTTGCAGAGGCCAACTTGACACTTGATAAAGCCATAGACATAAGCACATCAATGGAAATGGTGGCCCGAGACGCACAGCAGCTAAGTGCATCAACCCACGTCCACAAAATGTACTCCGAGAGCAAGAGTGGTGCAACAGTGGGTAAACCATGCTACCGCTGTGGAAAAACAGGACACCGAGCATCAGAATGTTGGTGTAAAGACTTAGACTGCAGGAAATGTGGAAAAAAAGGACACATTGAATGTGCATGTAAGAAGAAAAAGGGTCAGATAAACAACAACAAACTGACATGAAGAAAAGTGGTTTTCACAGAAAAAAAGAAAAATGTACACAAACTGGAACACCAACAAGAGGACCTAAGCAACTGTGAGTCTGATGAAGACACAGTACACATTTTGGCTGTCTGGGACAATGATGATGGATACTGGGTCACACCCCTATTGGAAAACAAAGCGGTGCGAATGCATTGGACACGGGAACCCGTGTATCCATGGTTTCAGAAACTGTTTATAAGGAAAAGCTGCATCACCTTAAGTTACGAGAGACCAAGTTAAGGTTAAGAACATACACTGGTGAGCCTGTGCCAGTATTAGGAGTTGTGGATATGATAGTGGAATACAACCACCAGAGGAAGATTCTTCCACTGTACGTCGTTCCTGGGGCCGTGGGTGGCTACATAAGCTGAGATTGGACCGGCAGAAAGTGTTCATGATCAAGGAGGGTGTCACAAGCCCACTGAAGGAGATTTAAAGGAAGCACTCAAAAGTCTTTGATGGGGATGTAGGCAGCATGAAAGATATCACAGTTAAGCTAACCATCAAACCTGGAAACACACCAAAGTGTCTTAAAGCAAGACCTGTCCCTTATGCCATAAGACCAAAGGTGGAGGCAGAATTGGACAGATTAGTGAAAAGTGGAGTACTGGAACTAGTGAGTACAAGCGAATGGGCTACTCCAATCAATCCAGTTATGAAAAAAGACGGGGCACCAAGGATCTGTGGTGACTTTAAAGTCACAGTGAACCCTGTCTTGGTAGTAGAACAGTATCCGTTACCCCTCATTGATGACCTCTTCTCTGGTTTGGCTGGGGGACAGAAGTTCAGTAAAATAGACTTATGTCAGGCATATCTGCAGATGCATGTCGATCCAGAGTCACAAGAACTGTTGACCATAGTGACACACGAAGGTCTGTTTAGGTACAGGAGGCTCCCTTTTGGGCTAACCTCAGCACCAGCACTTTTCCAAAGAGCAATGGACCAGATTCTGAGTGGACTAACTGGCGTCCAGTGTTACTTAGATGACTTACTGGTCACAGGACCTGATTAACAGTCTCACTTAAAGAACCTTGAAGCTACACTGCAAAGACTTGAGGAATATTGTCTAACAGTGCGGAAGGACAAGTGTGAGTTCTTCAAACAGTCAGTTGAGTACCTGGGGCATGTCATTGACAGTAGTGGACTTCATAAGGCACCATCAAAAGTGAAAGCTATTATGGCGGCTCCATCCCCGGAAAATGTGAGTCAATTGAGATCTTTTCTTGGTTTGTTGACATACTATGTAAGATCTGTTCCAAACCTGGCAAATAAGCTTAAGCCACCACATAAGCTTCTAAACAAAAGTGAGATATGGCAGTGGACTGACGAATGTGAGACAGCGTTTAAAGAGGTGAAGACTGCCCTCTCCCAGTCTGAGGCTCTCACTCATTTTGACCCAGTGTTACCTCTCCAGTTGGCATGTGACGCCTCACCTTATGGTATCAGAGAGGTGGTATCCCACATCATGCCATCAGAAGAAGAAAAACCCATTGCCTTTGCATCCAGAACACTGAGCAAGGCAGGGAGCAACTATGTACAGATAGAGTGAGAAGCGCTGTCAATAGTATTTGGAGTGAAAAAGTTCCACCACTATCTTTTTGGCAGGAAATTCATACCGTTAACAGATCATCGACCTCTCACCTCAATCTTTGGACCTCATACTGGCATTCCCTCTCTGGTAGCAAGTCCCATGACGCAATGGTCATTGTTGCTGTCCGCCCACCAGTATGACATCAAGTGCAGATGGTCTGATCAACATGGAAATGCTGATGGGCTTTTTAAGGCTGCCGTTGCCGGTCATGCACACCAAACCACAGCAAGATGAGATCTTCTATTTCAAGGAGGTGTCTGAAACTCCAGTGACCTCAGCTCAGGTGAAAACACACACATGAACTGATCCAGTATTGTCTGAAGTCGCAGACATTGTAACCCATGGTAGGAGGGGAGAAACGACACAGAGTCTCAAACCTTACCTGATAAGAAGAAATGAGCTATCAGTTCAGTCTGGATGTTTATTATGGGGCTTCCGTGTCATCATTCCACCAACTCTAAGAGCTAAAGTTCTTAACGAACTCCACTCAGGACACTGTGGTGTGGTGAGAATGAAAGAAATCGCACACAGTTATTTCTGGTGGCCAGGCCTGGATGCAACCACAGAGGAGAAGGCAAAATCATGCTCTGCTTGTCAAAAGTTGAGAAACCTCCCACAGCTGGCTCTACTACATCTGTGGGACTGGCCTGAAGAACATTGGCAAAGAATCCACATAGACTTTGCTGGACCACCAGAGAACCACATGTTTCTAGTTGTAGTTGACGCACATAGCAAATGGCCTGAGGTTTTTATCATGAAGGACACATCTTCAGAGAGAACCATCGAAGAGCTACAGTCTATCTTAAGCTGCTTTGGTCTACCACAACAGCTAGTTAGTGATAATGGTCCACAACTAGTGTCTGAAGAGTTCACAATGTTCATAAAGAAGAATGGTATTCAGCATGTCAAGTCCGCACCATACAACCCTGCAACAAACGGGCTTGCTGAAAGATTTTTACAGACCATGAAACAGGCTCTCAAATCTTCTCAAGGCATGAAGTCACTCAACAAGCGCCTTAGTGCTTTCCTTTTGTCATACAGAAACACCCCTCATGCTACAACAAAGGTGTCATCTGCCTCAGTAATGTATAAAAGACAACTACGCACTCGCCTTGACCTCCTGAAGCCCAACAAGACAAAAGAGGTTGTAAACCATCAACATAAAGTTCAGATTGAGAGACGAGCAAAAGCCAAGCTTCGGAGCTTCACACCCGGAGACCGGTGTTAGCCCGGAACTACACCAAAGGTGTTTCAGTCAGTCAACTCACGTTCAATTGTTTTATTGTTGCTGCAAATACATGTTACAGGTTTGGGGTCCAGGCTCCAGTCTCATCACTCCTTGCAGAAATGTTTACATGAAGGCATGGAGGAGTGATGAGCAAAACATATGGGAACACCCCCTGGAGCCTGCAGGTGGATGCTGGGGTGGAGGTGGGGGTGAAAGAACACGCAGCAATCAGCGTCTGGCAGCATAGACGTTTTCCGAGCAGAGGGAGGGATGGGTAAACTCCCAGTTTAAATACACCGCCAAATTGAGAGGTGGAGAGTGTGATTGGAGGATTGATGTAAGGAGTGTGACGTATGACATGTGAAATGTGACATGTGACATGTAAATAGCAGCGCCACTCGAGTTGTCTGCCTGAACTAGCTCGCAGGCTTCACTTCATTTCAGTCAGTCATCTCACGTTCAATTGTTTTATTGTTGCTGCATATACATGTTACAGGTTTGGCGTCCAGGCTCCAGTCTCATCACTCCTTGCAGAAATGTTTACATGAAGGCATGGAGGAGTGATGAGCAAAACATATGAGAACACCCCCAAAACATAACTGATAGGAGCCTGGCGCTGCTGAGAACTGCTATGTGTGGCTATTCCCCCCAGCGCCTGCTGTTAGAGGAATATACTACCTAGTGAACTACTATGTGTGGGCCCTGGCTTCATTGGCCGTGTCGCCATTCCCCCCAGCGCCCGCTGGGGGGAATATACTACCTAGTGTCTACTATGTGTGGGCCCTGGCTTCATTGGCCGTGTCGCCATTCCCCCCAGCGCCCGCTGAGAGGAATATACTACCTAGTGTCTACTATGTGTGGGCCCTGGCACATTGGCCGTGTCGCCATTCCCCCCAGCGCCCGCTGAGAGGAATATACTACCTAGTGACTACTATGTGTGGGCCCTGGCACAATAGCCGTGTCGCCATTCCCCCCAGCGCCCGCTGAGAGGAATATACTACCTAGTGACTACTATGTGTGGGCCCTAGCTTCATTGGCCGTGTCGCCATTCCCCCCAGCGCCCGCTGAGAGGAATATACTACCTAGTGACTACTATGTGTGGGCCCTGGCTTCATTGGCCGTGTCGCCATTCCCCCCAGCGCCCGCTGAGAGGAATATACTACCTAGTGTCTACTGTGTGTGGGCCCAGGCATCATTGGCCGTGTAGCCATTCCCCCCAGCGCCCGCTGAGAGGAATATACTACCTAGTGACTACTATGTGTGGGCCCTGGGCCATTCCCGCCAGCGCCCACTGAGGGGAATATACTACCTAGTGTCTACTATGTGTGGGCCCAGGCATCATTGGCCGTGTCGCCATTCCCCCCAGCGCCCGCTGAGAGGAATATACTACCTAGTGTCTACTATGTGTGGGCCCTGGCACATTGGCCATATCGCCATTCCCCTCAGCGCCCGCTGAGAGGAATATACTACCTAGTGACTACTATGTGTGGGCCCTGGCACATTAGCCGTGTCGCCATTCCCCCCAGCGCCCGCTGAGAGGAATATACTACCTAGTGACTACTATGTGTGGGCCCAGGCATCATTGGCCATGTCGCCATTCCCCCCAGCGCCCGCTGAGAGGAATATACTACCTAGTGACTACTATGTGTGGGCCCAGGCATCATTGGCCGTGTCGCCATTCCCCCCAGCGCCCGCTGAGAGGAATATACTACCTAGTGTCTACTATGTGTGGGCCCTGGCACATTGGCCATGTCGCCATTCCCCCCAGCGCCCGCTGAGAGGAATATACTACCTAGTGACTACTATGTGTGGGCCCTGGCACATTAGCCGTGTCGCCATTCCCCCCAGCGCCCGCTGAGAGGAATATACTACCTAGTGACTACTATGTGTGGGCCCAGGCATCATTGGCCATGTCGCCATTCCCCCCAGCGCCCGCTGAGAGGAATATACTACCTAGTGACTACTATGTGTGGGCCCTGGCACATTGGCCGTGTCGCCATTCCCCCCAGCGCCCGCTGAGAGGAATATACTACCTAGTGTCTACTATGTGTGGGCCCAGGCATCATTGGCCGTGTCGCCATTCCCCCCAGCGCCCGCTGAGAGGAATATACTACCTAGTGAATGCAGATGTTAGCATGATGAATTGGTACACACTTAACCCCAGC